>CM043726.1:2176982-2369482 GCA_023969325.1 Oryzias curvinotus | reverse complement strand
AGTACAATGGATTTAATTCACAGCCCAAGGTCGGATTATGAGCGAGGTGGAAGTCCAGAGTTCTTGAGGCGGCGAGGTGGTGTGGCTGGAGGGCTTGAGGGCAGCAAGTGGATGACAGAGTCCGAGCAGGATGTGAGGCAGGAGTGAGGAGCACGGATGAATGACTGCAACCAGGTAAGCACTCGTGGTGAATATTCCTGAAGGCGGGTAGACAGACAAGGAGTTAGCGTGGGGGAAAACAGGCATGAACATAACATGAGACGGCCCGACTAAGCACCATAGGAGCGTTGAATTCTGGTCCTGGGGCTCCTTAGGAGGCTGCAAGCTGATGAGGAGAGCTGCTTCAGCTGGTTGCATCAGGGGGAGTGACAGGGGGAGGAGACTGACAGAGGCACCATGACAATGACAGCTTTAAAAACAAACTTGTGTTTAAATGTAATCTCTCATCTGGTGTGCTGCAAGGCAGAATGCCCTTTGTTTACCTCTGATGGAAACGAAGTGATGAACATAAAGTTCCTCTCGTGGTCATAAATGAACTAATGGCATAATATGGCAGGAAACAACAGAAATCATCTCAGAAGGCGTGTGAGGGCTGCAGCAGACAGGAAGCTCTCAGCAGGCTGGGCTCTCGTGTTCCTGGAAATGCGCTCAGGCGTTCTATAAACTGAAACCACGGATTGTGTACAGATGACATCCATTTACTACTGTGGTCACTCATACCTCTCTTCACCAGCAGCTGCTCTCATATCATGCTTCCATGAGCGCTAAGATGTGAAGTGAAGAGCCACTGTGAGCCATCTTCAGCAGCCTGCACTGAAGATTTACTTCTTGATGAAGCGTGCACGTGCACGTGCACAGTGGCTTTGCTGAGATGAGATTCTAGGTCTTGCAGCTCTGCTGTGACCTTTGCCCTGACTTTACACCTGCAGGTGAACCCAGACCAAGGTGAGTGAGTGAAAGGTCAGTCAAAGAAGCTGCCTGCAGTGCCGACCAGGCGTGATCTGGGGTGTGAGCCGCTGGAAGTTATCAGAGAGCAACACTCAGCTTTGATTTTATTTTCTAGAATACCTGGTTTATTCAGCATCCGTACACACCAACGGCAAGACAGGCAGGAATGACAGCGTAGATGGGTGATGCCCCAGGTTTTAACCACAGGGGTAGAATCTAAATGTGATTAAAGAATCAAGGATGTTTTCTGCAGTCACACTTTTTTTTTTACAAACATTGTTCTGCATTGTGGTCTATATCCACCAATCTAGTGAGCATTTCCACCAAATTTCCACCGAACATCCGGTGAACTCTGCAAAAATGCAAACACAACAGTTCTGCAGTACTATCCACAAACACAAAACTGTTCTGGTGACGGCAAATCTTTGAAAAGCCGTATGATGACGTTCACGTGATTTAACTTGTGTCGTTTATGCATCTAACCCTGAATCAGTCACCAAAGCAGAAAATAAATTCATTGATGTTCATCATGAATTTACTGTCAGGGTTCTGTCCTTCTCTGTCACCTTCCTTTTTCCCTCCACACTGATTTCACTCACCTGCGCTGGGTGATTAGGCATTTGCCCCAGCTGTGTCCTACACTATTTAAGTGACTCAGGTTCACTTCTTCACTGCCAGTTTGTGATGCTGGTTGTGTTTGCTGCACTTCTGAGTTTATGTCTTCAAGCCGTTCACATTTATGACCCTGTTTTTGGATCGAGTGAAATGCTTTTCCTGCTCTGCTTCAGACTGAAGGGTTGAGGTGTGTTTGGATTCCTGTGACCTGTCTCTGCTCCATGCAACACTACTTTTCTACCAGTGGAGGATGAGTATCCAGATATGTCCAAGGTTCCCTCAGAGTACCTCGACCTTAGTCAAATAACAGCCATGTTTCTGTCTCCACACAGACCATTTGATTAGCATTGATTTACCTCCAGGAACAGTCCCTCCTATGGGTTCTTTATGTTCATTGTCTGGGCCTGAGCGTCATCCAGGACTGTAGTGATGACCCTCTTCATCTCATGCTGGATTATTTTTTTAAGGATGGTGGATTAAGACCATTCATTGACCAGAGGGGACTTGATCAGAAAGTGATCAAGCGCAGATGCCCTTTCCCCCTCATGAACTCAGCCTTTGAGTTCCTCCACGGTTCCACTAAACTACTAAACTAGATTCACGCAATACGTATTACCTCATTTCTATCAAGGAGGAGGAGAAGTGGAAAATTGCTTTTAATACCTCCATGGTTAATATGAGTATCTGTTTGTGCCTTTGGGTGCCAGTTGTGTTCCATAATATGGTGAAGAATTAAGAGATGTGATCAATAACTTTGTTTTTGTCTATTTGGATGACATCTGCTTGCTATTCTGCTGAGAAGTGCTGTCCATCACCTGTTGTAGTATTCAGCTAGGAGGAATCCCCTGCTGACTTTGTGACGTCTTCCGTGCCGTGCCGGATTATTCTCCCGCCTGTCTGTCAGGAAGCAACTGGCGTAAGATGTCATCTTCCACCTTGGATCTGAAATCAAGATTAGGATTGACTCTTCACTGCTGACTTTCAGGCTCACCTGTGCATCTGGCGGCACACCGACGTCCTGCCAATAAACTCGAACCTCATCCTGCATGCCCGTTCATTGTGCATTTGTCAGTGTTCACGCTCCTGTTTGGCTTGCTGGCTGTGAGGCTGCAGCTATTTGGCTGTGACTGCAAGGCCCTGCCTTTGGCTGCAGCGATGAGACTACAGACTCAAGACTGCTGGGATGCACCTGCCAGCCTGTGATAGCCAGACTGTGGCTCCAATGGGGGAAATATACAAAGAACATTTAGCTTAAAAATTGCATTTCCATCCATCCATCCATCCATCCATCCACCTTCCTCTGCTTATCCGGGACCAGGTCACGGGGGCAGCAGTCTAAGCAGAGATGCTCAGACTTCCCTCGCCCCAGCCACTTCCTCCAGCTCCTCTGGGGGGGGGAACCTTTAGGTGTCCTGGGTCTTCCCCAGGGCCTCCGCCCAGTGGGACATGCCCGGAACACCTCCCCAGGGAGGCGTCCAGGAGGCATCTGGACTAGATGCCTGAGCCACCTCAACTGGCTCCTTTCAATGTGGAGGAGAAGCGGTTCTACTCCGAGCTCTCCACGGGTGACTGAGCTTCTCACCCTATCTCTAAGGGAGCGCCCAGCCACCCTACGGAGGAAGCTCAGTTCAGCCGCTTGTATTCGGGACCTCGTTCTTTGGGTCATGACCATAGGTGAGTACTGGAACAAAGATCGACCGGTAAATTGAGAGCTTTGCTTTTTGGCTCAGCTCTCTCTTCACCACGACGGACGCCGCTCCGATCCACCTGTCAATCTCACGCTCCGATCTTCCCTCACTCGTGAACAAGACCCCAAGATATTTAAACTCCTCCACCTGGGGCAGGGACACTCCACCCACCGAGAGATGGCAAACTACCTTTCTCTGGTCAAGAACCATGCCCTCATCCCAGCCGCTTCACACTCTGCTGCAAACCGCCCCAACGCACGCTGGAGGTTCCGGCTCGATGAAGCCAACAGGACAACATCATCTGCAAAAAGCAGAGAGGAAATCCTGTGGTCCCCAAACCAGATCCCTTCCGGCCCCTGGCTGCGCCTAGAAATTCTGTCCATAAAAACTATGAACAGAACCGGTGATAAAAGGCAGCCCTGCCGGAGTCCAACGTGGACCTGGGAACAGGTCTGACTTACTGCTGGCTATGTGAACCAAGCTCCTACTCCGGTCATAAAGAGACCGGACAGCCTCAGTAAGGCTCCCCAGACCCCACACTCCCAGAGCGCCCTCCACAGCACAACACAGGGGACGCGGTCAAACGCCTTCTCCAAATCCACCAAACACACATGGACTGGGTAAGCGAAGTCCCACAATCCCCCCAGCCTCCTAGATAGGGTGTAGAGCTGGTCCACTGTTCCATGACCAGGACGGAAACCGCACTGTTGTTCCTGAAATTGCATTTAATTTTTTTTTTCTTTTAAGGTGAATCAGAACCAGATGAAAAAATGCTTTTTAAAAAAGCCTGTAGGTGTGACGTCCAAGCTACTACGGCAAGCAAGCTCCAAGCTCCGCCCCTTTCTGATCATCTACCTCAGACCAACAGATTCATGGACGTCTTTGTTTTCCTGGTCTGAGCTGGAATCTGGATCAGAACTGGACGGATGGATGGATCTGATGTTGCTGCTGTTTTTATGTTGGGGTTGTGAGGGGCTGTAAGCTAGTGGGAGAGGGTGTAAACAGATGGCTGATGGGAAGGGGGCAGCCTTACTCCACAACTCAGAGGCTAACTCCTGCAGTCTGCAGAAACCACAGTGAGTCCCATGAAACAACACAGATAATTGGATTTTTCACTCAAAATAATTTTCACCGAACTTCCTAGGATGAAGTAAAACATGTTTATCACTTTGCAGATCTGCTCCAAGTCAACTTTTTTTTTCTCATTTTGTAAAGGCGTGTTTTACGCCGTGTGGAATGGCGGCGGCCTGAGCAGCTCAGTGTGCGTTTGTTTTTTCTGACTGGAGAAAAAAAAGCAAAGAAGAATCCACCAGAAGTAAAGACGGGTGCTACAACTGCTGGGATGAGGGTTTGTTGGTGGAAACAAAAGCTGTTTCTTTCCTCTGTCCTTGCAGGAAATGTTAACTGCTTATAGCAAACAAGCTGGATGAGCTACACCCCATGAGAGGTCAAAGCAAACACCAGGGAAGCGTCTCAGGTGTTTAACTGACACGTGGCTAAGGGACCGTTGGTCAGATTCATGTGGGGAAATCTCTGGCTTCTCTGCTGTGGGTGCCAACAGCCAAACAGCAAGGTGGAGGGGCTAGAGGGTTAGGGTTATAACATACATGACAGATGATGTAACTCTGGACATGCGACAAGCAGAAGAGAGGATAATAATAGTGGTGGGTCTCAGACTGCTCAGCCACAACGACACTGTCACAATTACTGTTTACATTCCACCCAGGGATGATGCTGCAGCGGTGTGTGACGTCATTCATCCGAGCGCTTCCGCTCCGCTTACCCAGCACCCAGAGACGTGTACAGTCTTTACTGTCATGCTTCTCTCACATCCGGTCTTACTGCTTATGTGACTCGACAGTTGACAGATCATAAGCTCATCCTTTTCCAGCACATAGAAACCAGACTTGGCAAAGTCCAGACCTCAAGGGTCAAAGGCTGAATCCGAATTGGTCTGGACCCCTCTGGCTCCTCCCTATTGCTCCACATGTTGGGGCATTTGAAGGTGTGATGGGGTTTTATTTTATTTGTATAGCCCCAAATCACAACAGCCGTCTCAATGGGCTTCGAACAGTAAACATAAAATCAAGGATCAGGAGTTCAATAGGAAAATTCTAACTAAACTAAACGAACTAAACTGGGCATCCCTGCCTTAGACCCTCCTTCTCTGTAAGGAAAACTCTTAAAAGAAGCAGAAAGCTCAGGGGTGTCCACATGAAGGAGGGATCCTCCCCCAGGACGGACAGGCGGTGTACCAGAACTCTTAGAGAGAATTAACTTGTCTAACTCTTTAACCCTTGTTCTATCCTATATGGAAGGGGGGGGGGGTCATAGGATAGAACAAGGATTAAACAGTCCAGCAGATGAGCTTCATCCAGATGGAGTTGGGGGATGACTGGGGGCGAGCCGGGGGGGAGGATCCACAGCCAGGTGTAGGAGCAGGAGCAGAGCCATAGGGACTCAGGGTTGGGTACCCCCCCCCGCCCCCCCGGTGGGGTTATCTGTGTGGAACGAATGTCTTCACCATGGTTTGCTGAGGCTTACGGTATGAAAGACTCTGTGTCATCTGGGTAGAAAAAAACGCGATCAATTCTTTCTTCTTCGTGTTCATGTTTACGATGGTCTGCACTTTTGTTTTCTGAAAAGGACGCTTTCAAAAGGTCACCGCCAAATTCAAGTCCATGACTGGTTGAAGTTCAGCTGTTTGGCGTTCAAGCAGTCGAGAGTTAAACGGGTTGAACTTCCAGCTCGTGATCAATAAAAGCTGATTTTTACGTTGAGCCCTGGCGGTTGATGAACAGGTGAGTTCTGACTGCAGGACCCTGAAATGTGCGTTTTTATAGACTTTTCTTTGAAAGTGTCCACTAGAACACGGGTCAATGCGGCCGGTGTGAATGTACCTTCAGAGGTGGGGCAGGTAGAGGGGTGGGGGAGGGGGGGGTTGGACTCACCTTGTGATTCCAGTCCACACAAAACACAAACTGCTGCTTCCCAAGAAAAACATTAATGAGCAAAGAGATGGTTTTTAATTCATACAATGAACATCCTTCAAACCGGCTGCTCTCCGTGTGGAAATCTTCTTCACCTTCACACAGATGATGTTGCACATTTTTCCCACCAAGCAAAGGTGACCCAGTAATGTCTTTCCAGTCCTCTCATTAACTTCTGCGAGTCAGCAACAATCCAACGCCAGCAGAAAATGTGACCACAGGGAGCCAGAACGGCTTTGAAGCGACACCTTCCCCATCTTTGATGTTTTCAGATGTAAACTTCTGCTTTGGTTTCTCCTCTTCCTGCATTCCTGAGCCCCATGTCCAGACAGCATTTCATCCCCCACACCCTCCGCTTCTGCTATTTTTGTAGAGCTGGAGTGTTTGCGAAACTGCTCACATAAACAGACACTTCTGACTCTCCACCATGAGGACAGAAGCAGCAAAACTCCACCAGCACAACTCAGCATCCTAAAGCCGGAAAAAACAGCCACCCACAGGCTGTCCGACCCGAGAAGGTGCAGCAGAGTCCGTGTGATCCGGCTGTTCCTGGATCCGCCGAGGCCACTTTCATTCTGACAGAGATGCATCACCTGAGAGGGGGGAACCTGCTTGTTCTACGTTGATCCTTCTGAGCTGCTGGGAAGCAAACATGTCACGTCTGTCAGGAAGCAGGGAGAGGAATGCAGGAATGAGCTGCCTGTCTGTGGCGGGACGGGAAAGTTGGCCTCACTTCAATGTTCTTTGGGTTACATGCATGTATGTGCACATTGAACACACAAACAGCTGTTCTGAATTACACTTTCAGAGGGAAGAGAGTGCAGCAACTCACGCAACTCCCAGCCAGGGAGGAAAACAGGGCATTGCATGTCTTTCATTTGTTTTTATATGGATTGGCAGCGAAAAGCCAAAGTGAGCTCCAAGTTTCTAAAATCTCCCCATAGGCACAGAAAAATGCATTAAAATCACAATACATCATAGAAATAATCAACATAAAATTTACTTTAAAAGAAAAAAAAAAAAAAAAAAAAAAAAAAAAAAAAAAAAAGGATTTAAAAAGAAAGGAAGGAAAGAAAAGTACAGATAGGACTTTTCAATCATATACATGACTAAACAGAAATGTTTTCAGTCTAGATTTGAACATGAACACAGAAGAGGCCTGTCTTATGGCTTCAGGGAGGCTGTTCCAGATTTTAGCTGCAGAATATTGAAACGCTGATTCCCCTTGTTTAGTTCTGACTCTGGGAATGAACAGGAGGCCGGTCCCTGAGGTCCTCAGAGTACCAGATGGTTCATATGGCACTAACATGTCAGAGATGTACTTTGGTGCGTGGCCATGGAGAGACTTGTACACAAGCAGAGCTGCTTTGAAGTCTATTCTTTGAGGTACAGGGAGCCAGTGCAGAGACCTGAGCACAGGACTAATGTGATCATACTTCCTGGTTTTGGCATAGGATGTTTCTCAAACAGGACGGGGGGATGGGGGTGGGGGGGTCTGCTGTACAGCCCTGGAAAATGACAGTGTGGCTGCCTCCATTCCACCACAGATCCAGCATGTGTGCTTCTTCTGCAGCTTTTTATTGCCCCTTCATTGTTGACCCGTTCAAAGTCGTTTCAGTTTTCAGATCGTTTCAGAGCACAAAGGAGGTTGCAAAAGCAAGAACCATCTTATCAAAATGTTGGTAGAATCCTAGCCGTTCCAAATATTCCAGATTATTGTAATCCTATTCAGTCCACATCATCCCAACAGAAACCCTAGTTGTTTAATAATAGTTATTATGAGATTACACTAGAAGGCATAATGGCGTAATCCTCTAACCAAGCAGGCAAAAGGTGACAGTAGAGAGGAAAACAAGGAAGACTATAGCAGAACCAGACTCTGTAGAGAACATCTGCTGTGAGATACTGGATCTGAGAAGAGACGGACACAAAAACACAAAAACATCTGTGATTTGAGACGAGATGAGATGAGTTAGTGACGGGTAACAACAGCTACACTGAGGAGGAACGAGGAGAATGATTTAACCAACAACATGTCACCCATGGGTGCTGTGCATTCAGATTTAAAGAGAAGTTCTGTTAACACATCTGTGGTAAAAACCTTCCAAAGAGTAACTGAAAGCTCTGCCAACGGTGGAGCTGAGGCCTACAAAGACTGAGGAGGATCCAGAGAACCTGAGGAAGAAAAAGCTAACTGAGGACGGACAGGACAAGGGCCGAGGTGCTAGACGGACTCAACACATGGATATTCAGTTAGACTTTTATCATGTTAGCAGTTTATCAGAACATTGGAATATTATGAAGTTCAATATTTTAATTTAAATCAAGTTACAAAAAGAAAACTCACTATTCATATATAATTATTACCTGTAACTAAAATGCCTTCAATTCTTTATTCTTTCTTCAATTCTTCGATTATCATGGCTTTCTGGTCATAAGCAAACATATTTACTTTGACTTGGATGAGTGAAAAACTGTGACGTTGAAACACACGAGGATCCTAATCATCAATTAACTCCAAAGTTAATTAGCTGAGCCCCTCAGTTGGAGCCGGTAGCTTTTCTTCTGACACACGTCCAGAAGGCAGTCTTCAACCGCCACCGAAGAGGAAGAGCCAGAAAAGGTCAAAGTCAAACAAGCTGGAGCTGTTTCCAAGCATTCTGTTAGCTGAAGGAGAATGTGTGCTGGCAAAAGGTAAACGGCAACAAGAATGACTCCCCCCTCATGGAGGACAGTCAAAGAAAATCCAATCAAGAATGTAGAAAAGCATGAAAAAGAGTGAACCGCGGCAGAAGTCAGTGCAATAGCAGCCAACGCACACAGAGACAGTCCAGACGTGGATCACAGATGTGCCGTCATCGTGTCAGCGTCACAAGCGTCTCAGCCTGGCCATGAAGAAAAGAAGAGAACTTTTGGTCAAAATCCAGAGAAAAAAATGTAAAACTTTATTTGCAGAACTCTGTTCCTACTGCAGCATCACAGGGCTTCACATGAGAAAACCAAAGACACACGGCATGGTGAAGCACGACGTGATTCATTTAGAAGATGAAAAAAGAGATCTAGCTTGGTGGGGGAACAGCGTTCTGGGGACCAGTGACCCCCACCCAGAGAACTCTACCACAAGCCCACCCTGATCAAACCCAGGAGACTCCACTGCTGAGAAGATTCAATCACTGATGTGGAGGACCCCCCCCCCCCTGAGGAAACCCTGGAGTTCAGGTCAACATGTCAAAGGAATTCATGATTCATACACGGACAGCATGATGGAAATGACACAAGCAACAAGCTGCAGTTTATGAACACGTTTCTGTGAAACCAGAGGGGACACAAACGGTCAGCTGAAGGTTTGACAACCTTATGAGCCAAAGTGGGTGCCATGTGGAAGGAAGGGGAGAAGAGTGAGAGCATGGGGGTGAAGGTGTGATGTTATTATAGGAAGACTGAAACAAGAAGCTGCTTTCAAGGAGGACGCCCACGTTTTTGATAGAGCAAGAGCTGATGGTTTAACCTTTGACACCGACCCTTTAGTTCCTACCAAAGAATTTCTGTTTCATTTATGGTGAGTTTAAGGAAATTAGAGCAAAACCAAAGTTGGATCTTACAGACATTTTCAGAGGGAGACCACTGGAAGAACAGTTTGGTCTGTCCTCCACTGTGACCTCTGCAGAGACTCAGCCAGTTCAGAAAATGGACGGATGGATGGATGGACGGACGGACGGACGGATGGATGGATGATGGATGGATGGATGGATGGATGGATAGATGGATGGATGGATGGATGGATGGATGGATGGATGGATGGATGGACGGATGGATGGATGGATGGATGGATGGATGGATGATAAGTTGGGTGGTGGATGGCTGGATGGGAGTGGATGGATGGATGGATGGAGAGATGGATGTGGATGGATGGATGATGGATGGGTGGATGGATGGATGATGGATGGAGAGATGGCTGGATGGATGGATGGCTGGATAGAGAGATGGATGGATGGATGCTGGATGAGGATAGCGGATGGGTGGCTGGATGGCTGGATGGCGCTGGCTGATGGCTGGCTAGAGGATGGGTGGAGGTGTGGATGATGGATGTGGATGGATAGATGGATGGCGGACGGATGCTGGATTGGGCTGCTGGATGGATGGATGATGGCTGGATGGCTGGATGCTGCCTGGCTGGGCTGGATGGATGGCTGGCTGGGTGGATGGGATGGCTGGGATGGCTGCTGGCTGGCTGCGCTCCGAGGCTGGGTGGATGGATGGATGGATCGTGGGGGTGATGGATGATGGATGATGGATGATGATGGATGGATGGATGATGATGGATGGATGGATGATGGATGGACGACGGATGGATGTGGATGATGATGGATGGATGGATGATGGATGGATGATTAATGCATGGTGATGGATGGATGGATGGATGAGATGGATGGATGGATATTGATGGATGATGATGGATGGATGGATGATTGGATGATGGATGGATGGATGATGGCTGGATGGATGATGGATGGATGGATGATGGATGATGATGGATGGATGGATGTATGGATGTATGGAAGCATGGATGATGGATGGATGGATGGATGATGGATGGATGGATGGATAGATGGATGGATGGATGATGGATGGATGGATGATGGATGGATGGATGTATGGAAGCATGGATGATGGATGGATGGATGGATGGATGGATGGATGATGGATGGATGGATGGATGGATGGATGGACATACATGTCCAACATACATCAGGTGAACACTGAGTCCAGCTTTCTTCTGACGTCATGCATCAACGTTTCCAGCAGGTTGTCTCTGGTGGCTCACTGTTAAACACATATAAAACTAAAACCAAATAAAAAACGAGAGAAGAAGATCTGGAAACACACACAAAGACCTAATCAATCAATAACTAATGACTTTAGCTCATGTTCCTCATCATTGTGAATGTATGTAAACTATAGAACAGCCCTGCAGTTACACAGAAAACTCTTTCTTCTGGTCACTTTTAAAGTCCATTGATATTAACCAGTTAGGACATTTTGATGCTATTTTAAGCGTTTGGACTGGATTAGACATTAAGCAGTAAATGTAGCTAGACTTGATGTTTCTATCTGTTTGCACTGAAGCACAGTAGTGAAATAGACACTTTATAAATAAACTGCATTAAGTAAAAATGTAAAAGAACATAAAAGGTATGAAAAAGAGAAAATAGGATCTGATAATATCAGACCATTCAAAACTCCTTCATGGTTTGATAAAACTCCTAATTCCTGAGGGTTAAAGGCTCCACTGCATGGCAGGAAGTGACTGTCAGAGTCTGGGATGTGTCACTCATTTTATACAAACACGTTTTTGCCCCAGTGCTGGGTGCAGATTAAAGCTGAAACAGGTTTGTGCGTCGCTGTGAGGGCAGTCTGCAGTCTGTACTTACATCCCACACTGCCAGCTCCTCGTCTCACGTTGGAGTCCTTTCCAGTGAGTGTTTGCTCCACAGCCAATCAGACGGAGGCAGCAGCTTTCCTGTAAACACAATTATGCTCATTGTGGAGAATGTGGAGACCACATGAAGGAGGAAGAGATCCAGCAGGAGCGCTCACACAAACCAAACACTCCTTCACTCTACACACTCATCAGGCACCACAGCACTCCTCCTGCCCCCACACGACCACAACTCACCGAGTAACACACCGCACACAGACACTGCACACCACACATGTACACACACCTGCCAGAACACACCGTACACAGGAACACACCTGCACACAGTAACACACCTGCACACAGGAACACACCTGCACACAGGAACACACCTGTACACAGACACACCCCTTACCAGACACACCCTGCCACAGTAACACACCTTACTCAACACACCCTGTACACAGCACCAACTGCACACATTAACACACCTGCACACAGGATTGCACACAGGAACACACCTGTACCACAGACACACACCTGTACTACAGACACAACACACTGACACAGTAACACACCTGTACACAGACACACACCTGTACCAGCCACACACTGCTACACGACACACCACCTGACACAGACACACAACTGCACCACAGTAACACACCTGTACACAGTAACACACCTGTACACAGACACACACCTGTACTCAGACACACACCTATACACAGTAACACACCTGCACACAGACACACACCTATACACAGTAACACACCTGCACACAGTAACACACCTTTACTCAGACACACACCTGCACACAGTAACACACCTGTACACAGACACACGCCTATACACAGTAACACACCTGCACACAGTAACACACCTTTACTCAGACACACACCTATACACAGACACACAACTGCACACAGTAACACACCTGCACACAGGAACACACCTGCACACAGGAACACACCTGTACACAGACACACACCTGTACTCAGACACACACCTATACACAGTAACACACCTGTACACAGACACACACCTGTACTCAGACACACACCTGTACACAGACACACAACTGCACACAGACACACACCTGTACACAGACACACAACTGCACACAGTAACACACCTGTACACAGTAACACACCTGTACACAGACACACACCTGTACTCAGACACACACCTATACACAGTAACACACCTGCACACAGACACACACCTATACACAGTAACACACCTGCACACAGTAACACACCTTTACTCAGACACACACCTATACACAGTAACACACCTGTACACATTAACACACCTGCACACAGTAACACACTTGTACACAGTAACACACCTGTACACAAAAACACAACTGTACTCAGACACTCACATGTACACAGACACAACTAAACACAAACCTAAAACACAAAGAAACACAGTCACACACCAGCAGGAAAGCCCAACTAAACAAGGACCTACACAAAAACACAACTAAATACACACACACACACCTGTACATAGACACACCACCAAACACACACATATATCTGCATATAGACTCATAACTGCTATAAGTGAACAAACCTGAAAACACTGGAACAAATGAGGACCACAACTGCAGCTGACACACAGATACAAATCTGCACAAATACAAAATCTAGTATAACAACACAACAGCAACAGAACACACACTGATACACAGCTGTACAGTTCAAACAGTTGTTCTGCACACAAACAACCACCTGAGAACACACAACCACACAGACAGTACAGTGTGTGTGTTCAGTGCTCTGCAGGCATCTAGCTTGACTGGTCCTCATCCTCTCTGACCTCTGCAGCGTGTAGATTCATCGTTGTGGGGGGGGGCTGTAACATTGACACCTGTGTCTGCGTTTCCTCGGCCCTGTAGAGGCCGAGCAGATGTGGGCTCTGTTTAGCTGGATGTTTACTGAAGACGTTCCTGCATGGCTTTTACAGTAAACCACGGGGAGAAGAGAGGCTGGGCTGCATCTCACTAACCCCGTTGGGGGGTTTGCCTGCGAGAAAGCACTTTTTGAGCTGGAATGTGGTTGAACTGCTTTGCACGTCTTCTGTGATAGTTTCTAACTTTTTGTTTCTCTCTGCAGAGATTCTGAAACGCTGAAGGCGGCTGTCAGAAGTGTTCGCATTTTTGCAACTTTCAGTCAGTGATAACAATCTGCCAGAGAAAAAACTGAAAAGCATATTTGAAAGTGAAACCTTGAACCGAAACGGCCCCCTTTCTGTTTAGAAAGGCTGTGAGGTGGAATCCGCCCACAGATACCAGAGTACTGTCCATTTCCCATTCTGCCTGGTTCGTCAGACGACGCCTTTGACAGATGTGACATGAAACGCTCCTTTTTCAACAGAACTCGGCTCGGCTCCAAATGTCACTCAGTGCGTCTCGTGCAGCTAAGGACCAGGCGGCAAAAAAGGCTCTCGACTTCACAAAATGTCTTCACTGGTGTCCATGGATTACATGACATCCTCTCCACCTTTATCCACCTTTGTCATGGTAGGGAGAACACCTCAATGTAAGGGGGGGGGGTCATAGGATAGAACAAGGATTAAATGGGATTTTCTCACACAAAGCATGAAACATTGAAGAATGCGTGTTTACTGCATTCTTGATCGCACATTTAGCATATGGCGTTCACACTAGTCTGTTGCTACCTGGTCCTAGCGCATGTCCACCACCTACAGTTGAAAGACGCTTAGTGCAAAAAAAGCCGTCCCAATCTGGTGAACCGGCTCCAAGCGGTTTCTTTCACAGCTCTTGGCGTCATACTATTCTGGACGGGCACAAACTGCAATCAGTCATTTCTCCTCAATGATCAATTTTCAAACAGTTGGTACTTTTCTCAATTAAAGAGGATGCGATCGTGCGTCGCCACCACACCCGAGTCTCTGATCCGTCAACCTGGTTTAATTTTCTACGTACGTTTACTGACGCCGCGTTTTGTACGTAGAACCAGAAAGTCATCTTAAAATTTAGCACAGTGATGCGTCAACACAAAATGTAGAACTCAGAAGCTCAAAGCGCACACGTTTATCTAGACTTTTCTTTGGACGTGGCCACTTAAAGGCGTGTTGCCATGGGCGATGTGCACATAGCTTCAGATGTGTCGGATCAATACAGCAACATAAAATGTACATCCATGGATGAGTGGATGTATTTGAGACACGGGAGCGAGGCATCCAGAGTCACAGAGAGATGAGGGGGAGAGAAGCTGGTTGCTTTGCAAAATAAAACATGCTTCTTGTTGGACAACAACTTAAAGAAGTAATGTAAGTTATTCTTTCTGTGCGGCCCGGTACATGACCCATTTAGCTCTGGTCAGGCAGTCAACTTGCTAAACCTCAATGATCTGGGACCTACTCTGTGTGGCGTGCTGGAAGTGATGCAGACCTGCCGTTCTGATGCTTCTCTCTTCTCGTGGCGTGCTTCCCTGGTGTTGCTACGCCAGCTTGTTGTGTGCTGGACCCGTCCCTGAACTGGAGGAGAGCTGTCACCTGGAGCGGTGGGTTATTTTGTGGTGGGAGAATGACAGGACGTCAGTGATCTCTTCATGATCGTGGTTAGTGTGGATGGAGGGATGTCTAGCTCCTCCTCCTTTTGAGTCTCATTGACAAGGAAAATCCGATTTAGAAAGAAAATAACTGGTATACAACATTATTTCACAACCTCCTTAACTTTACAGCTTTCTTAACCCCCATCATGTGGCATTCTAGAACAGTGCAAGTGGTCATGATGGTGGTGGTGGTGGTTGGGGGGGAGGGGGTGACCACAGAAAGCACTGATGATTGATTCTGGGTTAAAGCCCTGTCAGCTGGACAGGCTTGGTCTTTGAGGAGCTGCAAGGGGAGGAAGACCATAATGGCTTGTTGTGCAAACGCTGAAGGCTGCAGATTGCTGACGAAGCATTAGAGCGCACACATGCGGCAGCCGTTTGTACATGCATTTTCACACATGCATGTGCACTGCCCCGAGCCAGAATTATCTGAGGACCTGAGCGAGGCAGCGGGCGACCACAGCTCTGGTCAGGACTCGGTCAAGCGGGGGTCAGGGCAGGCGTCCAAAGGAATGGCTATATTAAACTGCTGAGTGTGTTTCGGGGAAAGGACCTGACCCATGTCTACGGTATCACTGGAGCTTTTCTCTCTGCTGTTTCTATGCAAATGTTTCCTTCAACCATCTTTGAGGTCAGTTCTTATATCTGTAAAGCTTTGAAATTGGGATGGATGCTGCTGTTCAGGAGAAACTCGTTTCCCTCAGACAGTTTTGTGGAGTGACCTGCAGCCTTGTCACAACACAGCAGACAGCAGGAGGGCAGGCAGACGCTGCTGGGATGGCTGTGTCTTTGCAGCTCTGCATCATTATTTCTAGGAAATGCTCAGGGCGCTTCCTGTGCACATTTACAGGCCTGCGGGTTTTCTTTCCCAGACGGGACAGCTCCTGCACCACTTCTCCAGAGTAGGATAATCACTCATCTGTACATGCAGGACCTCCAGTGATGCCTAACCCCCATGACACATCATCAGTCTGTCACCATCAGGCTTGTTACTGTAAGATCAGCTCCCCTCCACAGAAACAAGCCTCTAATTAAGCTCCCATTCCACTCCCACTGGACCACATACTGTACGCTGCAGGAACCGCTCACACTGTGGGTCAGAGTCAGAACTCAGACTCTGTCATCCGCTCCATCCCAAACGTCTGCAGCCCTCCGAGCAAACCAAAGATGTGACGAAGCAGCTGAGAAACAAGGATGAAGACCAACGCTGAGCCTGTCTCCAGCTGGGAGTCGCTCTGGGTGGGACATTTAGTGTCGAGTGGGAATCTGTGTTCCTGGGTGATATTTGTCCCACACCGCTGTGTTGGTGTGAGCAGGCATGGGGACCGGGTAACAGTCCCGTGGGTGGAGGAAAGTTTGACCCAGTCAGATGGTGATGGTGATGATGACATGGCCTCTGGTATGCTGTTGACAGTTGCTCAGATGAAAAGACGCTCTTGTGGCTTTTCGCACGAGGAGGTAATTACTGTAACACGTGTTTCTCCAGTATCAGCAGAAGCCGCTCTCTGTGACCGCCTCCTGTTTTCGGGAGCCGGACCACAGAGCTGCTGAGACCACAAACACTGAAAGAAACCCTCGTTTAAGACAAAGTCCCATCACTCACCTGTGTGTTAAATGGACTCCGCCCACCAACTGAAGCAGTGGTCTCCAAGCTTCTTCAGGAAACAGACCATCAATGTGAGAAACGGTTGTTTCTGATTTGTAAAAAAAAAAAAAAAAAAAAGCAGCATCACAGTTTTTTTCAAAGAACACCATCATAACTCTGAGAACTTAGACCATTTTCAGATCATCTTCCAGGGAAAAAGATCATCTTTTTACATAAACCCTGATTTATTGTGTATTTTTTAAGAGTAACATTTTCTGTGCTCAAACTTCTTAACAGATGCCTGATTCCCCTTTGCTATAATAAATGAAAATCACAAGACAATAGGCAAAAAATGAAACATGTACAACTTTTAAAAGTTAATGTCTAAATTAAAATGTTCCAGTTGGAGTTTTCTGACTGTCCTCATAGTTTGACTGTAAATCTGGATCACCTGTGTTCTCAGTCACTTTACATGAAGAGATTCTGGTTTTACTGCAGCATTTCTGAATCCTGTCCTCAGATATGATGACCTTAATAAAGAAATATGACAATACTAAGAAAATGTCAATGTTTTTAACACTAAAAACAACTAATTAACATCCAGAGGAGCCAGTTGAGGTGGCTCGGACATCTGCCTCCTGGACGCCTCCCTGGGGAGGTGTTCCGGGGATGTCCCACTTGAGGGGAGCCCCCCCGGGGAAGACCCAGGACACACTGGAGAGACTATGTCTCTGGGCTGGCCTGAACACCTGAAGGTCCCCCCAGAGGAGCTGGAGGACGTGGCCAGGGAGAGGGAAGTCTGGGCAGGAAGGAATTCACGCTAACAATGAAAATCACAACACATCCAACCCACCTGTGACGGACATCCATTAACGAGCTGGTGGCTGAGTTTACAGTCATCTGAGTTTAAAAAGCACAGAGCCAAGATGGGCTCCCGGCTGCTCTGATGGATACGATCAGGATGCTGTCCTGCTGGACTGGATGGATAAAGAGGACATGGAGATAAAAGACATTTGGAAGTCACACCAGTGCTGGATTACAGAGCCCACATCCTCACCTGCTGGACTTCTGCACCCAAAAAGATTCAGCTGTTTTCTAAACATTGTTCTGGTGCTGCTGTCTGTCTTCTTGTTAAGATATCTCTAGGCGTGTTGGCGAGAGTCTGGCGATACGATACGTATCATGATACACGTGTCACAATACGATTCGGATCCTGTGTCTCTGTAGTTTCAGAAACTTTCATCAAACACAGCCTAGAGTGACCAGGCCAGCCCTCTGCGGACCCCCTGCCCGAGCAGAGTTTGTGTCTGCAGAGACACAATGTGTGTGTGGATCTCAGTTCATTCTAAGGACTGGGCTGTGGAGCCCAGATGATGGATCAGGGTCCGAGCTCCACGTGCTCCTGTCACTGGCCCCCACCCCGTGACTCGGCTGTGGTCTGTCAGTGTTTGTGCAGAGAAATAGTGAGATCTGTGGAGAAACAATAGCAAGGATGAAGGACTGCCAGCATGTGCACCAGACATGTCTGGAGGTCAGTCTGAGGCCTGCTGCCGTCCCAAAATTTATATGTCACATTCCTCTCAGTTGGAAATGCTTTATGTTTTTTGGTAAGATTTTACACCCCCTCGCCACATATATAGACACTCGAATGAGCATAATTCTAGACTCATGCTGGCCAAGAACAACTCAGCAATATTGCTGCACATACATCTGCTTTTATGGGTTCTGTGCCGTTGGCTTCAGAACAACAGAAGTTCTGCTGAGTGATGGCACGAGAGAGCTGTAGAGAGAACGCCGGGGTCTCTGCAGGGATCCGCACTCCTCCGCCTGAGCAGTTACGCTTTGGACTCCAACGCTCAGACAGTCCTTTGATGTTAGATGGCCAGGCGGAGTGGATGAACCGGGAGCATCTCTACTATGTGTTGCAGCACAGAACCCTTCCACTTGGGAGCAAGACCTCCCGTTTCCCACAACTCCCTTCTGCTACAGGCTTTCCACCCTTTGAGGTGTCCGTTGGGGTTTAGAGGTTCCTGTTGCAGCCCCTTCAGTTCAGCAGCACACCAGGAAGTGCAGGAAAGCACGGCATGATGCCAGAGCAGCCCGTCTCCGGACCGCTGAGACAAACATTCTCCAAGCAGACCGTTGCCGGGTGCCCCCCCAGCTTGTGTATCAGGACAGTCCGTTTGGCTCTCCACTAAAGACATACTCCTAAAGGGATTCCAGAAAACGTCATCCCAGCTTCACATCAAAAAGGTCGTCAATCCTTCGGCCATGGAGCTCACCCTCCATGAAGATTCACACAGTCTTTCATGTTTGCCAACCCCCCCCTCCCGGATTCGTAGTTATTCTCCTTCAAGAAATCTTTTTCTTTCAGTGTCCCATCACCTCTCCTTATCTGACCGTGACAACTATTCCATTCTGCTCTCAGACACCTTAAGCAGCAGATTGCTCTCTGGTGACTTCAGTTCTGCATTCAATACAAGTCTTCCCCAGAGACTGGTGGCCAAATGATCAGGCCTGGGATTATCTGGATTTTTGAACACATCACCCTCAGAGGGTGCGAGTTGGTCTCCACACCTCAGGAAACATCAGCCGTAGCACCGGCCCCCCACAGGGCCATGTGCTGAGCCCTGTTTAATCCACCCCGTCCCACTCCAATAACACCAAAATAAAGTTCACACACGACACAGCGGTGGTTGGACAACCAATCGGTTCTAGAACAGTTTTCATCCAAGAACAATAGTCTCTAAATAATATTTGAAGTGTCTGTCAAAAGCATGTATGATGTCGGCAGAGTGGGAGTCTGTACTTGGGTGTATTATTTATATTATTAATGAGGAAATCTCACGATTCACGATATTAGTGTTCAATACTGAGATTACAATATAATTGCGATACATGAACACATAGTATAACAACCACAAACATACAACAGTTTAAATGAAATAAGAGTCAACACACCTTCAATTATTCTCCAAATGACCCTCGTCTACATAGAAGACAAACATCTAACATAAAAGGCTTCATCCGGTTTACCAAATACATAAAGGGATGTATTTGATTCATTGAATTCTTCAAGCTGCCATAAGATTCTTTTAGCACATTTAAGGAAACCATTTATCGCAATTTTTGACGACTTTTGCGATATGCTTATTGTAATCTAATACTTGCAGTTTGTTTTGTACTTTAGATTTTATTTTTAATTATTTTTCTGCACTTAGAAAAGTGGATTACTTTTTAATTTCATTGTATTAGTGTTCAGTGACAAATAACGAGTTTTCTGTTCTATTGACAGCTGGGTAGCAGCTGGTAAAGTGAAGGGCTGCCATCCAGGAATCCAGGGGCAATGGGGCAATTACCATATCGATGGTGAGCAGTTAACATCACCTAGTGAGGGTCCTTGGGCAAGACCCTTAACGCTACTGCCAACCAGCATGAATGATGCGGTGATGGTCAGAGGGGGGGCCGTAGGTGCGAACTGGCAGCCACGCCTCTGTCAGTCTACCACAGGGCAGCTACCGTCACCAAGCATGAATGTGGAGTGAATGAATAATGCACACAATGGAATCATTATTATTATTATTATTATTATTGTTATTATTATTATTATTTTTATAGGATTTAGCCAGTATTCTGCACATTATAGAGCAGTCTCCATCAGGAAGCTTCGCTGGAACAGACATAAAGCTTTTCTTCAAAGCCCAACCTCCAGCTGGGACTGAGGCTGGGAAACGTCTCACAAGAGGAGATGAGCATCATCGGTCAGAGAAGACGACAGCAGGTCATGTCAGGCCAAACGGCGTCTGGGGGCTCTGCTGAGAGGTTCTGGTTTTGGGGTTCTGCTTGGGATGTTCTGGGTGGAACATTCCGGTTCCCTTGTGAGGTGCACGTTCTGAGTTGTTCCTCCTAAAGGCTTGTTGTAACTCTGACCTGATTCTTCCTGGGAACCACCCTGTGGGAATGCCCAACTCCATCACTGTTTGGAGGCGGGAGCTTTGAGAAAAGCGCTGCAGCCTCAGGCGCCGTTGGATTGGGTGACATCGTCTCAGCCTGAACATGCCTTCACAGCTGGTCTGACTTCAGTGAGTCAGCGCTGTGGGGAAACAAACTCACACATCAGGACATCTTTCAGTGTGGGGGGTGAACCTGCAACTGTGGGGGCACAACAAGCAAAAACACTTTGGAGGCGAAAACTTTGAAGTCTTGCAAAAGACAAGACCCTGCCCACACCACCAGCACACCCACACACACGCACCTACCCAGAAGAAGGAATGTAGGTGCCGACTCAGATGTGTTTGAGGTGAAACCGTTGGATGTAAACAGGGACGGCGGCTCACACCTCCAGTCCTAAGTAGGTCAGTGTTAGAGTGAGGAGACGGTGGCAGCTGAGGTCAGACGGAAACTGTGAGGACCGCAAAGACTGCAGGAAAACATCCTGCAGTCACGCACATGAGTTTGCAGACTCAGAGCACATCCACAAATTCAGCAGCAGATCCATTGGAAATAAAAAAGAGAACGATATCAACAGAAAATAATTCAGTGAGTCTTCCTGGAAGAGTCTGACAAACCCAACTGAGCTGTTCTCCTGCTTCACAGCCAGCATCACATGTTCGTTTGGGACGGGAACCGTCTGCTCGGATCAGGGATTGGATCAGAACTATGGATTTTTAACCTGCTCCTCTTCTGCAGCCACAGTCTTTAACTGAGTCCCCCCCCCCCCGGGCTGCAGTCGCATTGACAGATAGATGCATGAGGTCAGTGTCCTCCCCAGGACCAAATGAAGCTCCTTACATGGTCTATAAGAAGGAATCGGATCTATTGAGGTTTTGTAGAGGCTTGTGATAGTGGGATGGAGGACTCGGACTGTACCAAAGAAAATCTTTAGTCCAAAAGAAAGACATTCTAAGAAATGAAATCACTTAGAACCATTTCCTTTTTGACGGCAAAATATTCCGGGGAGGAGGTTATCTGCTAATAATGCTGCTACCACCCCCGTGCTTCACAGTAGGGATGATGATCTTGGGATAGTCTTCATCCTTTTTCTTCCTCCAAACACGGCGAGAGGAATTAAGACCAAAAAGTTCTACTTTGGTCTTATTTGATCACATGACTTTCTCCCATGATCCTCTGGGTCATCCAAATGCTCATTGGCCAACTTGAAATGGACCTGGACATGTGCTGGTTTAAGCAGGGGAACTTCTGTGCCCGTGCAAAGCCTTTAACCATCTCCATACCCTATTTCTACACCTCACACTTGACGACTGTCTCCAGCAGGACATGGACGGCAGAGCCACAGAAGATTCTAGAAAAGTGCCCGTGCAGAGGCCTGACCTTTAAAAAGCAGCTGCTTACAACTCGTGTCTAGAGAAGTCCTGATGTAAAGCAGAGCATGGAGACATTACACACATCCTACTGCTCCAGTCGAAAGTCCCCCCCGTCCTGATGGATGGGAGGCCGTTGGTCCCATTTGTCTTCTTCTTCTCCAAAGGACTATTAATGAAAGTGTCCCTGAACGCATCACAGGGGCAGCAGAAAGGTTTCTGCGCCTGCTGCTGCCTAAAGGATTTCAAAGGTTTGTTTAACCGGATGTCAGTGTTAATGGTTCAGTCTGTTATTGTGGGGGCCGTTATGAGAACGAGTGTTTTCAGAGAAAAGGAACACCAGGTATCATCTGCAAACCTTAAACTTTCTGTGTGAAATCCTGAAGGTGTGAGCGTGGAGATCAGGTTTTCTTCCTTGTCACTTCTGTCTTTTATGATGAGGTTCCATTAGCGTCAGAGCTCATGCATGTTATGCAACACCGCAGGGAAACTGCCATTCCTGAGCAGCAGCGTCCAGCACCACGTCTGCTCTGTGAAATCAAAGTTACAGGTCCAAAGGCTGGTGCTTTGGGGCCCCGTTCTGGTGATCAGCAGGGTTCTGGTTTTATTCATGCACAGGATGTGTTGTGAAAGGGCGCCCTCTGCTGGACATGAGCGCACAGAAGGTTTGGAAGTAAAATAAAGTTCTTGTTCCAAACCCTTCAGAAAAACAGCTGCAAAGACAATCATCCACACGAACACAAGGCATGCTGCTCACTTCCAAGATGGGTGGAGGGAATGTGTGTGGGGGGGGTGTCCGAGAAGCCAGTCATGGCTAACCTCAACAGGAGTGTCAAGTTAAGATAAAGGACTGAATCTGCCCTGCTGTCAGCCTCCTCCTGCTCTGTCTGTCCCTCTGACCTCCACTCCTCCATCTGTCTGACGATTCCTGCAGAGATATTTCTGCAACGCGTCCTCATCCTGATATGAGCTTCAGATCACGGTGCTACTGACCCTGTCCTATGACGGTCCTGTCACACCCCACCCACCAAGTCACCTGTCACACCCCACCCACCAAGTCACCTGTCACACCCCACCCACCAAGTCACCTGTAACACCCCACCCACCAATTCACCTGTCACACCCCACCACCTCCAAGTCAGTGTAGGAGGAGGGACCAACGAGTCTTCTGGCATCCTGGAGGCCTGTTGATGTCTGCAGAGCTTAAAGATGCTGTGACTGTTGGTTTGGGGGGAGTCACCAGGTGAAAGAGTGCACCCATACCTGCAGAACATGAGGCACTGAAGGGTAACAGAGACAAAGACTGCCCCCCCAGGCAGAAAGCTCACATTTTCTGTAGATTCTGGCGCCATCTGGTGTCTGCAAAGGAGAACAATGAGCTCAGACCTCTGATGGAAGAAAGAACTCATGTTTCTGTCAAAAGTCCTTCCCTTAGAACCCGTAAATTAACAGAACAGGACCTGAGAGATGATTGGTCCTTCAAAGTCCTTGGGGAAGTCAGGGCATGGATGGTGGGGCTGGACTCCCTGCCCTTCCGTTCTGGCACCGGGACCCATCCTTGCCGGTCGTCTCTCGGCGCAGCGGGGCTCTCGCCTTAGCGGCGGCGGGCTTGCCGCCTCTTGGCTGCCTGGCCGCCCTGGGAGGGGGGGCGCCTACTGCGGCCGGCTGGGGGGCCGGTCGCTCGGGGGAGCCTCTCCCCCGGTTGTGCCCATCCGCCTGCTCCTCCCCGTCCTCACCAAAACAAATGTTGCACACAGGCACATAGGGCTCCGGGCAGGGCCGGCCCTGATCTTCTGGGGGCCCTAAGCGAAATTTAATTTGTGGGCCCTCTAACTGATCGGCAGCACCAACAAAACGCAACTTTTGTTGTAATATAAATGCGATCTCTCTATTACTACATTTTGTGAATGTTTTATTGTTGCTGCTAGAATTGAACACAGTATATTGCCTGCATGTTGGATTCACATTTAGTGGTGCCAAACCAATTTTAAAAGTGAAAAGAAAAAAATAAGAATGTCAAATGTATATATATATATATATATATAGATATATATTTTTTAATGTAACATTAGGCACTCAACAAATGACATTCCCAAAACTCCAACTAATGAAAAACAGCAACTTAATAGACAATCAAATAACGATAAAACAATCCAAAATAAAGAACTGAATGGTTGGTCATTCAGCTGGACCAAATGGATTTGAGGTGTGGAATTTTGGATCCAGTAGATCCTCTTCCATTCACGCCTCTCTTGAAGCCTCTGGAACATGAGAGACATAACTTCAACAAAAGCAAACAGTGAAAAGTCAAAGAGTCAAATCAAATCTACTGAACAGTTGCTGTGACGCTGGAAGCAGAATGTTGGAAAGAAGTGATTTCACTTTTGTCTGTGTGTGTGCAAATGTATGACTTTCTTTTAAGTAATAATGAAACAATCATTTTGATATAGGTTCCATATTGGGTGGATTTGAACTTACCAGCAGCAGCATCAATGTTTTCCCTTTCAACAGAGGATGTGGTGACAGCAGTTTCTTCTGCAGCTAAAAAACAAGAAATATTATATAATAATTAATGATGAAGCTAATAAAATAACTAAAGCAGAATACTACTAATAGTTTACTGGCTCATTTAAAATCTGTGTGCAGGTTTTTCACAATTTCATGATCTTTTTAGATATTTATGAGAGATTTATTGTTAGATTATATTTGCTCAATATCATATTTATTTATTTAATTATGAACAACTGGGGGCTCCATTCTCTTCAGCTGCTGTTTATGAACATAAGGGGTTATGCAGACACTGTTTATAAATGACTTTACAAGCTATTAAATTACCTGAAATCACATCTTCAGTGATGTCAGGAACATCTTGGGATGTGGACGCTGCACCACCTCCAATACTTTTTGATACTTTTTGAGAGTAGAAGAAACTGTCAGCTGAGACGGAACTGAGCAAAACATCATCATTATGTAAAACCAAAACTCCAAAATACAAATAAGAAATAAATGTACCCATTTATAAATTATACATGTGACCCTACTTTGAGTATAAATGGAAATATAACCATTTATACATTTCTTTATTTATTATTTTGTGTGTTCGTAATTTTAAAATTAGTACATTTATTTTGTTTGTCATTTATAAATGAGAACATTTATTTCCTATTTTTATTTGACAGTTTTGATTCTCCATATTTCATGCCAATGAAAGATTTTAAGACACACTAATTGTTGAAAAGTTAGACTACCTGACTGTCTGTAACAGATGAACAGCAGTTTTTATACTGACATAAACCAGAAAATGCAGAAAGAACGCACTAAATATGTGTAGCAAAACAATGAAACAATACGATAATGTGAGTTCAAACATTTTTCAGCCATCATACTGTTGTCATTATTTGCTCTTCTCTGCTCTCCACCGTTTAGAAGGTCATGTCCACCCTCATCTTGGAAACTTGGGTATCAGAATTATTTGAGAGTTTTCCATTGGAAATTAACTACGACAACGGGGTCGTTTCTGTGTAATCTTCTTCACCAAGGATCGATTAGTATTTATGTAAATTGCGCAGCCACACAGGAAATACTGGATAATGTAAAAATTTGGCCCCAACATGATCCTCCAAACTTACCTTGTGATTGATGTTAAAGTTCTTCATCTTTTTTCAGCTCCTGATGGATAAAGTCTCTGTAGCATGAAGTTCTCTTGTTGTCGCTCTGATCGGTGTGACAAAATGCGCTCATTTTTTTTTCTTTTTCCCAACTTTATTGAAACAAAATGAGCTCGTAAATACACACTGTGCCAGGCTCAGCCAATGATGTCGTTGCTAAGAGTGGCGTAACGTCATTATTTGGGTTGCCAGATTGGTTCAGGTGTGTTGAAGGGGGAGATCTTTAAAGTTCAGGCAACTTTCTTTTGCACAACATTCATAGCTATGAAATGGGTTGCCAGATTTGGGTCTTTTTTTATTCTTTATTTTTCGGCACTTCGGGGCCCTGGTGGAGACGGGGGGCCTACGCGGCTGCGTAATTCGCGTATAGGGAGGGCCGGCCATGGCTCCGGGAACTGGATGGGTGGGTTATGCTGGCGGGGCTCTCTGGGGGGGTAACTCTCTGGGGCGCTCTGTTGGCGCCCGCCCTCCACCCCGCTTTTTACTTGCATATTAGACACTCTGATTCATCTAGGGCCTTGTGGGGAGGGTCTGGTGGAGGGGGGCACGGTGAAATATCCGTGCTCATCTTTCACTGACCCCCCCACAATTTTAACTCCCACTTTAGACACACACACTGCATGTTAGCAGCACATACACAGCAAATACACTCCACCCACAGAGGATTCCCGGAGTGGGGGTTCTGCGGTTTAGCAGCGGTGGGGACCCCACACTGGAGACCTCCTTTTTTTACCTGCAGCACACACACAGCACTGCCACACCTCCATACATGGGTGGGGTCGGGGGGGGCGGCCGGTCTTCACCCGCCTGGTCCTCTCAGGGCGGCCAGGCTTATGGGTATCATGTCGGCTGCGGTGATGGTCGGGCGTACGGCGCTGGGGGTCGGTCGGCGGGGGGGAGTTACTGCGTGGCGGCGGGGGGGTGGGGAGGTAACCAGATGATTGTGAGTATGTGTGCGTGAGTGCATGGGTGGACGGACCTGGGGGCTGACTCACTGGAACCCTCTGGGGCTTTCCCTTCCCATCACAGAGGGGGTAGGGCACTTTAAGGGTAAGGGAGGGGGGGGGATTGTAGTGGGTAGGGTTATGGGGGGTGGCTGTGGGTGCGTGGCGATCTCTGGGTTGCTCGGGTCGCGTGCCGCGGCTGGCTCGCGGACACGGGGCACCGGTCGGGTGGTGGGCGGCTCTCGGGTTCTGGGGCCCTGGCTTCGTCCTTGGCCCTTGTCTCGGCGTCCGGCGCCCGGCGGCCCCCATGGCTGCCGCCTGGTACGGCTAAGCGCTCCTGTCCTGTGGCCTGGGGGCCGGACGCCGGGTTCGCTTATGCCTCTGGGCGTAGTGGGGGCCCCTGTAGGGGGGCCTTCTCTGCGCCTAGCTGGTCGGGTGGGCGGTCCCCGCCTCCACCCCTCCCGGGCTGCTTGGGTCCGGTGTGGGGGGGGCGCTGGCCTTGGGGGGCCTCTCCTCCCCTTTCCGGGTCTGGCTGTTCTGGCTGGGTAGGATCTGGTTCCCCACAACACAAGGTTCACTTCGGCAGCATGCATGTATCTCCACCCCCACGTGCACGTGCACACTGCCACACTGCTCCCTGTCTGCTTCATCCCTCCTTCTAACCTACAGTGTATTGATGGACAGATATTTTCCACTCATCTTCGTGTCAGATTTTTACCCATGATGAAATATTTGTCTTTCCAGCAGATCTAGTATAATTGTTACAGCTTAAAAGAATAACTGATCCAAATCAGTGCTTGTATCCCCCCTTTTTTCACCCTTCTTCCCTTTACTCTCTTCCACCCCCCACCCCCCCCCCGACACACATTTTCCCTCTTCCTCCCCACACACACTAAATATAACAAATAAAGAAATAAATAATTCAACAAAAAGGGGTTAATTCAGATCTACACTCTGGCTTCTAAAGTTCTACAACCTCTTTTTGTGATAGTAAAACCTGTCCAACACAAAAGGCCTGCAGCTCTAATCTGTTTGCTAAGTTGTTGGACAGAACAAGTGAAAAAAAGAAAAAAAAGAAAAAAAAAAAAAAATGTTTTGGTGTTTCTACAAAGATGGGTTTGACTCATGCTGATCATGTGGACCACTTCTGTTTTCTAGCAGGTTTAGTCTGCGTTAAAGTGATTCTTTCACAGAGCTTATCATATCTTCAGCATGAAACTTAAAGCTAGAAAATACTATTTCAAGCTTCTTTCCTACATACATAATTATAAATAATATGATGTTCCTAAAAAATAGCTTATGAGATGTATTCAACATGCAGCCGTGTTTGCGTGTGCATGTTTGCGTGATCACGTTTTATATGTAGTTCATGCGCTGACACACGCATGTCCACACACACACACAGACAGAAAGGACTGAGCCATGAAAAACCCTTTATTGTGCGAACCGGAGGGTCGTGTTCAGGAGATCATGTGACCTCTGCTTATGGCCTGTCAGGTGATCAAACAGAGCCCAGATCATGTGACACACGACCACCCATGAAGGCGGCTCAGAGTCTCATAAGGAGCTTGTGGTTTTGCGGTGGGGGGGCAGGGCCCCGCCCTCCTCCCCGCTGCTCTGGTAAGGCGGGGGGCGTGGCATCACAGCTTGGGGTGGCTGCCCAGCTTCGTCTTCAGGTTCTCCGCCAGCTTGTCCAGGAACTCAAAGGTGTTCAGGTAGTCGGTGCGGGCCACACTGCAAAAACGGAGAGGCGGGGCTTACAGACGGAGAGGCGGGGCTTACAGACGGACAGATGCTTCAGATTCCTGACATCTGCATCCCTTATCTGCTGCACATGAAGCAGACGCACACAACAAACCCCCTGAAGAAGCTGCTGCTGAAGGACTGTCTGAGTGTCACGCTGATCAGCGGAGGACTGCTTGTCTCGCTGTTTCCTGGCGGCGTCCCACACATGACGCCCGCCGGTTACCGGCTGAACTCAAATGGGGCAATCAGCGCTTAAACTGGGGACAGTTTAGGAAAAAGCGTTTGGTCACGTCGAGTGACACACCTGAGCTGGAGAACGGCAGCTTATCTGTGAACCCGGACTGGACCTAGTGCCCGTGTGGGACTAAAGGGCTACCGGGAAGCTCCATGCTGGACTTTTACTGCTTGTCTTGTTGTTGTATTGAGTGAAAAACACAGTAAATCAATATTGTACAATGTCCTAAAACCTGTGTATTGAACTTTCATACATACACGTTAGCCTAAAAATAAGAATATAATTATTTGTTAAATCTACCTGAAAGCAAACGTAAGTTGGATTTGTTAAAAGCTTCCCAAAACGTAACCCAGAGTTTTTTGGTTCACAAACTGTTGGTTTAATTGTCACCTTAGTTTCCTGAGCTGGTTTACCTCATGTTGGATCATTAACCTGTTTATGTGTTGCTCTGTTTCTGACTGTTGGAAGGTTTTTCAGCAAAACTGTTACAACTGCTGAATAAAAACTCGACAGTGACATCCTGGCTCCTGTCCCTTTGCTAGTGTGGGAGGAGCACACAGTTCAGAAATACTCTCACTAACAGCAGGTGGGTTTTTTCTTCAGGCCTCTCCTATTCTAAAGTTAGAACTATTAAACCTAACATCTTCATGACACCTTTGACCCCCCAGAACTGACTTGGACAAGCCTTTGATGCAGATAGCCAAGTCCTTGGTCATGAACCCGGCCTCAATGGTTTCGATGCACACGGCTTCCAGAGACTCGGCAAAGACGCGCAGCTTGCTGTTGTCGTCCAGCTCGGCCCGGTGCAGGAGGCCCCGTGTCCATGCGAAGATGGAGGCTGAAGGAAGCGCAGAACATGAACCGACCACATCAGGACCAGGTTCTGAAGTCATTCGCTGGTGTTTCGTTCCTACCAATGGGGTTGGTGGACGTTTCTTTCCCCTGCTGATGCTGTCTGTAGTGCCGTGTCACGGTCCCGTGTGCGGCCTCTGCTTCTACGGTGCGTCCATCAGGACACACCAGCACGCTGGTCATCATCCCGAGAGAGCCGTACCCTGAGGACGACAGACAGAGGTCAGGGAAGTCCAGGAAGAGCCGTCTCTGCCTGTTAGTCAACACATTTCTGCTCTGACCTTGTGCCACAGAATCCGACTGTACATCTCCATCGTAATTCTTGCAGGCCCAAACAAACCCTCCTTCAGATTTCATGGCTTGAGCAACCATGTCGTCAATCAGGCGGTGCTCATACCAGATGCCCTTGGCCTCAAACTGAGAGCGATATTGCCTGAAATGCAGACATCTGCTTAGAGTTCTGCTGCAGTGAATATGACACTTTTATGTACATTGTGCTGTCCGACTCCAGGCCTTAAGGGCGGGAAGCCCACATCATTTCCAACCGCCCCCGCTGCTTCTCATTGACACCCTTGTTGACATCAACTTTGTAGGTCCGTACTTCTCGTAGATCTCCTGGAAGATGTCTTTGAAGCGGCCATCGTACTGCTTCAGGATGGTGTTCTTGGTGCTGAGATACAGAGGCCAACCTTTGGACAGAGCCATCTGAAAGGAGCTGTGGGCAAAGTCCTGTATGGACTTATCCGTGTTGTACATTCCTAAGGCCACACCCCCCGTGCCTGAAAGACACAGACAACACGGACCAAACACAGGTCAACCGCAGGAGCTGGTGTGAGCTGCAGCAAACAGAGGAGACTTATGGTCAACGGTGGTGATTTATGGTCAACGGTGGTTATTTATGGTCAATGGTGGTGGTTTATGGTCAACGGTGGTGGTTTATGGTCAATGGTGGTTATTTATGGTCAACGGTGGTGGTTTATGGTCAACGGTGGTGGTTTATGGTCAATGGTGGTTATTTATGGTCAGTGGTGGTGAGCTGTGAATGATGAAGTCATGTCTGTGTTTGTGCAGAGAAAAACTACAAAATATACTATAGTAACTACCGGTACTTTGTATGCCACAGCTATGATCTATTATGTGAGAGATAAAGCCGGCGAGGTGTTCACTGTCATGACCTCATGCGGCTGATCGCATGGGACAGTCAGGTCTGCTAAGATGCATTATAGTGTACATAAATAGTTTATAGCATTACACATTTTAAATATTTTCTGGATCGCTCAGAAAAGTGTTTCTACTTTTCATACGTTAAAACACAGAAATCTGGACCTGATGTTTTTGTTGTATTAGGAAAACGTCATAAAGCCACTTTTTAGTTGTATTTCATCTTTTTCTGTGTCCCAATGTGACAAATTTCAATGAAAAATATAATCAAAATGAGCATTTTCTTAGCAAATATTAGGTTAGATTAAAACTAGACTAAATCATTTCAGATCATGATTGACAGCAGTAAACAACACTGAGCAGGGCTGTCTGAACCTGTGGTAGCTGGGTGTTCTACACCAAGGCCTCAGGCCTTCGTGTTTTCTTCTTGGTTTCATGGTTTCACTGGTTTTCTTACCCTCAAAGTTGTGCACAACATACTTGACTGGCTCTCCGTTCACAGGCGTGTATATCATCTCCACCTTTCCAGGACCGGCTACAACAAAGTCTGTGGCTTTGTACTGAGAAGAAGAGGACAGCGGTGTTGATAACAGAGAGCAAAGTTCCCAGAGTGCAGCCATAGGACATCATTGCTCAAGAGCAGACACTGACATCACCGCCGTTGAGCGGCCACCTCTGCGCCGCTGCCAGAGAGCTCACCTGGTCTCCGTGGGCGTGCCTGCCAATGATGATGGGCTTTACCCAGCCGGACACCAGGCGGGGGATGTTCTTGCAGACTATTGCCTCCCTAAACACGGTGCCCCCCAGGATGTTGCGGATGGTCCCATTGGGTGAACGCCACATCTGCTTCAGCTTGAACTCCTCCACGCGTTTCTCGTCTGGTGTGATGGTGGCACACTTGATGCCCACGTTGTAACGGCGGACGGCCTCTGCTGCCTCCACGGTCACCCGGTCGTCTGTGGCGTCACGGTTTTCCATGCCGAGGTCAAAGCTGAGCACGCCAACACAAACGAACAAAGATCAACATCTGAGCAAAATAATGAGCATTCACTAAAGATATGCAGCAGGAACATGGAGGCACGCTGGTCAACAAACCAGCCGAACAGGAAAAATAGCAGATCTTAGTCGTGCATTGAATGATTGGATCTGGATAAACCTGCAGGGGGGGGGGACAACACAAAAGAGGTTCACAGGCAGAAGGTCTCAGTGCCTCATGTGCATGCAGGCACCTGCACAGGCAGCTTCTGGAAAACTCCATCCCCCTGTGGGATGGCTCAACTTTAGGGATACGAAATACTGACAGAGAATATCTGCACATCAATTTACATCCATGTGGCCAGCGCTGAACTTTTTCCTTGGCCGCCCGGACCCAGAGAAGGTTCAGGGTTCCTGAGAGCTGTTTCTGCAGCTCACCGCTCCTCCAGGCGATGGATCACATGCAGTGAAACACGTCACTAGGTGCGTGCCACCTAACGGGACGTTTACTTTAGCTTTAGCTTTAAACATGTGCGGGCGATGCAGCCATGTGCATCAGATTGGGTGGCTGACGTGATTTTCCATTATTCTCTGTTCTAGCCGCACATAAATCCATAATATAATAACATCAGTCGGCTTCATATTTAAGCTCTTGACATGTTTGTTTTTGAAAATCTAATAACTTTTATTTAACTTTTTACACATTAGAAACGTACCAAACTCTTTTTCAGTTACACCTTTTCTCCCTGAATCCTCCTGAAACTCAAACCTCCACCTCTCCAGATGTTCCTCCACCTGCAGGAACTCTAACCACCTGAGACCACTGGTGAAGTCATCAGCCTGTTCTTCTAAGCATTGTGTGTACAGCAGAAGTACACACTTCAATAAGATCAAGTGTGTAACTCTGATCCACATCTGTACTTTATTTTTCCACAGGAAACAGTGAAACTAGGAACTGTTCTAGCAGTAACTAAACAGGTCAAACACTCACAGGTATCACTACACTGGAAAATGCCACATTTCCATCGGCTGCTCCAGACCCCCCCTTTCTGCAGCTGTGTGGCGTTTGTACGTTCGGTAACGGTAAAAGCACCATAACAGCAAACGCTAACGAATTCCAATCTGCTCCAATCACGGCTCTCCCCCCTCTGGAGAGACCCTGGACCTCATCACCCCTCTCCCCCCAGCTGTGATGTCCCTGTGATTCATCTGGACCAGAGACAGCAGACCGAATCACCGCATCGCCGCCCTTTGTGGTGCAGTAACAGCAATCAACGTCAACTTTCCTCACTTCCGGTCCTGAAACTCGTCCCAAACTGGACTCTTTGTGGTTTTCTGTCACGTTTGGGGGGGTTCGGGTTGTCCACTGGAGACCGAGCCAGAAGCTCCAACATCAGAAGCAGGTCGGCTCATGATCCGCCGGACCACAGACATGCTGGGGTTCAGCCCCCAGCTGGAGCAAAGCCGGAGGGCAAAAAAAAAAAAAAACGCCGACCAGAACCAGAAACAGGCAGCAGGAGAAGAGCTGAGCGAGCTCGCCGCCACCTGTGGCGCCGCAGACGCACATGAGCGCCGTGGCGTGAGCCTCCGACTGCAGACACAGCGCCATTGTTCAGGAGCAGCTCTGACCTTTCACCCACTTTCTTCACAGACAGAAGCCATAACACAGTGAGGAAGACTCTTCTTCATCATCGTCATCAGGAAGACGATGTGTGGAGCACAGAGGAGCAGTCGGCCCAGTCAGTTCTGGACCGGTCCAAAGAGCTTTATGATGCCCGCTCAGCTGATCCCCGGGGGCGGGGGGGGGAGCCCCCACAGCCCCTGACCTTCTGCCTGGAAGCATCAGAGTTTCTGTTCTTCCTCACAGACTCCTGACCCCCTTTGTTCCAGAACAGGAAAAGGAACCAGAAGAACCAGAAGAGCAGGAGGAGGTTCTGAACTTTGACCCACAGCCTCCTCTGCTCCCGCAGATGTTCTGGAAAACCCGTCTGACCCGCCAGGACCGGAATTCACGCAGATGAACTTTGACGTTCCTCCTGGTTTATGATCAGCCACGCGCAGTGAACTCTGACCCCGTGCGGACGGCGCGTGCCGCTTCTCACCTGTGCAGGTCCAGCTCCAGGTACGGCAGGATGAGCTTCTCCTTGATGAGCTCCCAGATGACCCGGGTCATCTCGTCCCCCTGCATCTCCACCACGGAGCCGGCCTTGATCTTCCCAGACATCGTGCAGCTTGGAGGCAGCTGGGGGGGAGAAGGAGCAGAGGCAGGAGTCAAAGCCGTCATTCAGGGAGGGGGGTCTGTGACGCTGCACATTAACGATCATCTGCGCGCGGCGGGGTGAGCCGCTTCCTGTTCCCGTGACCGTCATTTGGCGGCCGATGGCCCTCCGGCCGGTGACGGGGCAGGAGGATCCGGATCAGGGTCCAGATCAGGTCAGGTTCAGACCAGCATCAAGCATCTGGCGCGGACGCGCCCCCGCTCCTGGTACCGGAACCTTTCCCTGCCATCCGAACCCGAATCGAGCGCGGAACCGCGACGCTGCACCGAGAGGCTTCTTACCTCGTTCGGTCCACCGGCAGGGATCAGAGGAGGAAGCGAACTGACGCGGGCCCCCGCTGACAGCAGGGCAGAGCCGCGGGGAGCGGGCATGCCCCGAGCATGCGCACAGCCAATCAGCACCGAGAGCCGAGCGCGCGGACCAATCAGATAAGCCCACACGAAGTGAGGAGAAAACAGAGCCACTGATTGGTGCAGCGCAACGTACCTTGTACCACGTGACAAACCCGGAAGCAGGAAAGCTGGGACAGGCTGTTCTTTTTTCTTCTTTTTTTTTGAGAAAAATTCTTTGATCAATTGACAGTACGACAAATTACAACCGAGCATGACCAAAAAAGAGAAAGAAAAAATACATTTCCTGTTTTTTTTTCAAAATACGATATTTTAAAACTTTATTAACAACATGTACAGAAAAGTTTGAATGTGGGACAGGCTGTTCCATAACAGCGTCCCCCCCCCCCCCCCCCACACACACACAAACAAACACACAAAACTTAACAAAGCAGGATGATGAGTGTGACCCAGAAGGATCCAAAGTTCCTCCAGTCCGGGTCACTCAGGACCCGTCCTCTGTGGTCTCCTGCAGGAAAATCAAAAGGTTCAGGTTCTGAGGTAAAAACTGGTCTGTAAAGATCCAGAGGCTGTCATTAACTGATAACAAGTGTGGCTTAAAGCTGAGCAGCAGTGGAGTTTGTGTTACATTTAGGGATCTCATGTGAAGTCTAGTTACTGACAAATGGAGCTCAGCCAAACTTACAAAGTTAGAGGTTTGTTGGAAAACAGGACCTGCAGATGGAATTAAAGTCCGTTCCTGAAAGAGCCAAGCCCATGAAAATCTGATATTCAGATCACTTCCAAGTGACAAAATGGTAAATGAAAACTACAGAAGAGTTGAACCCGAGTTCACCCAAAGGCTGTGCCAGTGTTGTCTGCTGACATTTTCACTGTAACACAATGATTCCTTTAGATAGTTTGGTTTACTAAAAATAACTGTATTATGAGAAAAAGACAACAGCATTTAAAATGACATCTAACCATTGACTGTATACAAGAACTGGACTGAGTGACTCCTCCCCCTTGGCGTTCCAAACAGGAAGTGTCTCCAAGAAGCCAAAATCCCACAGACTTCTATAGAGACATAAGCAGCTGTTCCTCAGTCAGAAGAACCGTTCTGGATCTTACTTTTACATTTCACAAATAAAAAGGGGCAAGATGTTACGGTGGGAGGTTGAGGGGGTACCCAGATGCAGAGAAGGGAGGCAGGAGTTCCAGGTGAACGAGACGTTTAATGAAGTGAACAAACCAAAAACCACTGCTTAAGCAGGCAAACCAAAACTCCAAACACTCGAAACAGGGGAAGAGCAGAACATGGGCCAGCACAGGAGGAAGACGGGCCTTTAATACAGACAGACAAAACACACAGGCAGAAACACTCAGGACAGGGGGACCAAGAGCAAAACTCGAAACAACAAAAAAACAGGAAACCTTTCAAAATAAGACAGGAACTGAACTCAAAACAGGACAGAAGCAAAAGAGAACACAAAGGCAAAGAACCAGAAACCGTGACACAAGAATGGTTTTTCATCAGTATATTTACATTTATGACCATAATTATATGGCCAGAATGAAAAATGAATAAAGTAAATACATCTTGTTGTCTTTCTTGTTAGAAAAAAACCCAAACCGCATGTTTAAGCCGATGTTTTTGCAACAAGTCAGACCCGAAGTATGAGTGCAAGTCCAAAATAAACATGTAAAGGTTTCAACATGATTGTTGCAAAAGTAACAGCTGGGGTTGATGTCCTTTCAGAATCTTTGGGGAAATTTATTTATGGGTGAATTTCTCTGATTTTATTGGTTAGCATATATATCCATACGGTAAGAACCATAATGTATTTGAAAGTATATGGTCAATACGTCTTTCATTGTAATACAATTGTAAAATTCAGTTTATTTAATAGTCACAATGTTGAGCACTGCAACTGTATCTCATACAGTTGCTTTTACCCAAATTCATGGGGCTTTTATTTTGGTAACTTCAAATATATTTGTCCTTTAAGGTGAACAGTCAACATTGTCTGATTTCCTCAACAAAATACTTTTCAGTATATGAAAAAAGAAATGCAATGAATGTGCCTTAACCAATGAGGTTCTAAAAGTATGACTGAGTACATAAATGCTGTTTATTTCCAATATTGCTGAATGTAGCGTCTCCAGTACTTTTAAACGGTTCAAGAGCCTGAACGGTGCCTCAAAAAAAAAAAAAGAAAAAAAAGAGGAGCTCCTTCCAGAGTTTAGGAACAACAGCCTGGAAGGATCTGTCTCCTCTGGAACCGTCTGCAAGGAACCATCAACAAGTTCTGATCCACAGACCTCAGTGCACCAGATGGCCTGTAGGGGGCGATCAGAAGCATATGGAGGACCCTACACAAAGATTTGATATTGAAAGCGGTGAACAACCTGGACGAGCTTTGAGAATCAGGGAAATGTGATCTGTTCTTTGAGTGTGGCTCCAGATCCTCGCAGCAGAGTTCTGGATCAACTGCAGGCGAGACAGCTCCTTCAGGAAAACAAACAAAGGCGTGAAGAAGAAGTCAGATCTTCATGTGACACTGAGCTTAGAAATGCTCCTCAACTGGAAGAAACAGTTCTTGGTCAGCTGTTTGGAGTGCTGCTCCAGCGACAGATCTGAGTCTAAAAGGACACACAATTTTCTAAGGCTGGGTTTGATTGACAGCCAAACCAAAAGCAATGCGGAATGCAGAAAATAATCTAAACAGCAGGTTAATAAGGCCTTCTTTTAAAAACAGGGAGAGTCTGGGGCTCATGGGTGGGTGGGGCCTTGTGCTGGTGGCGAGGGGAGTGGTCTCTGGCTGAGCTGCAGCTTGTGCTCTTTGTGTCAAAAAGAATTAGTTTTTTTAATCGTAATCCAAAACTCAACTGTAGAAATCTTCAGGCGGGAAAGGCAGAAACGTCCTGACTGCAGACTGTTTTAGTGAGGATGCAGCACTTTGAATCCACCGATGCTGCAGGTTGGATCACATGCTGCTTTGGTCTGACGGGTTACTGCCTGAACCACAATGAGAAATAACACAACACAGACAGACTGTAATTCTACTCTAACCAAACATGACTCCTCCCTTTTTATCAAACTATGAAAAGTATCAACAGCGTTGTAATTTAACACCTCACAAACAAAACTTGCCTTTTGTAACTTTCTGTTAGGCGGCAGAGATTTTAATGAATGTTTATTTTATGAATTCTGCACCAGTAAAAGTGACTGTCACAGGGTGATTTTCCTACTTTTTTATCATTGTTTTTCATTGTGTAACCTAAAACTCCAAGGGCCCTTGAATGGCTCATGCAAATCTGCTGATGAGTCGCAGGTGTGTGTGATGAAGGTGGGTTGGAGTTTTGAGCCTTTCTAAAGGATGAACAGCCAGACTTGGGACAGGAAAAAAGGAACATCACAGGAGCGGCATAAGCGGTGTTGGAGCACCAGCAATGAGAGCCGCATGCATAGCAGCCAGCCCACCCGCCAGCCAGCCAGCCCGCCAGCCGCCAGCCCGCCAGCCAGCCCGCCAGCCAGCCAGCCCGCCAGCCCGCCAGCCAGCCCGCCAGCCCGCCAGCCCGCCAGCCAGCCCGCCAGCCCGCCAGCCAGCCCGCCAGCCAGCCAGCCCGCCAGCCAGCCAGCCCGCCAGCCAGCCCGCCAGCCAGCCAGCCCGCCAGCCCACCCGCCAGCCAGCCCGCCAGCCAGCCCGCCAGCCAGCCCGCCAGCCAGCCCGCCAGCCAGCCCACCTGCCAGCCAGCCAGCCCGCCAGCCCCCCAGCCAGCCAGCCCGCCAGCCAGCCCGCCAGCCAGCCCGCCAGCCAGCCCGCCAGCCCGCCAGCCAGCCCGCCAGCCAGCCCCAGGAATTGAATGTTCAACATTCAATGTTGTAGAGTCTGAGCTCGGCCACAAGACTTGGACAGCAAAGTTGAACCCAGTGGACCATGGACCCGAAAGTGCAGAGGGATGTGACGGACAGCAGCAGAGGGGTGTGGTTAATGCGACCCACCCCTCCAGATAAGTAACTTACCCTCTCAGTGCTAATCAGTATTGGCCCAAGACAAAGATGTTTTCTGAGCCCCGTCTGTGTTTCTACTATTTATTTTTTACTGTTTTATTTGGTTTTGTGTGTTTTTTATTTTATTTTATTTTTTATTAGATTGGACTCTGGACTGCGTGCTCCTCAATCATCCTGGAGTATTTGGACTGCTGGAGGCTGGACACTTGAACATTTGGACAGTAACCTTTAGAACACTTGTACCTGGTTGTTCTGCTCCTCACACAGAACCTGATCTACTAGAATCTACCTGTATCACATTGCTAATGAGGAAAACTTGCCATGTAGGGCAATCCTCTCATGCAACCAATCAAGCATTTTGTTTTCACAGCGGAGCTCATGTTTGCAGGTCATTTTAGGACACAGAATGAGTCACAGAATTTTGATTAAATCTGTCGATACCTATTTCCAAATGGACACCTGCAGCAGGAACACTAATGCAGCGCTGCACACATGCTGCAGTTTGTGTGGACGTCATACGGGCGTACCGCGAGCACCTACGTATCACCTGAACACCCGTGTGTGCGGCATTTGTGTGCAGTCGGTAAGGAGCCAGTGTATGCACCGTCTGCATGCTGCGTTAAAAAAAACCCACCGTACAACAGCATCAACTGTACGTCATGAGTGTGTGGAACTTCCATTATCTTTACATGTAACACACACTACTACACTTACCACACGCACAGCAATAGTACGTTTCATTGTCATCGTGTTCCTGGAGGTGGCCGTACGAGATTCCAGCAGTGTTGCCAGATTGGGCGGTTTCCTTTCCAATTGGGCGGTTTTGGTTCTAACTTTGCGGGCAGACGTTGCTTTGGGTGGGTCTGGGGGTCGATTCTGTGGTTTTTATTCCTCTTCAGAATCAACGTGCGGTCAGCAGGGGCTCGTGAGACTTTACCACACGTGTCCTCTTCCTCGCCATCAAGAGCAACCAATGATGAAACAAATGCATGTCCACTAATCTGTTCTATGGATTGAATTTATTGTTTTAGTCCTTATTTCCCTTAAAATCTGTGTATTTTGTGTATTTCTTGTTCAGTTACAGTGAAGTCTGCGAGGTGAAGCAGAACACGGAGCGCATCCTCACGGCCGATCCCAAAATCCTGTAAACTGGCAGGATTTTGTGCCTTTAGTTTACTCAGTGTATGCTGATGATGTAATGCTTTATTTTTAATACAGAGTTGACATTGTCTTTGACGTATCCTCACTTTCTATTTAATAGTTAATGCATTTCACGTTTGTCTAAACACATAACAAACACACATCAGTTTAAAAACATACATGTTTATTAGTGAACACATGTCTTAACATACAACCTCAAACAATCCGACACACTGTTGGAAGATAGCCACCAGTCCAAATGAGGAGAGAGTCAGAAGCTTCTGAGAGGGCTCCTTAAACCTTTGACGTGCGCTGAGGCTCACGGCGGCAGGTGAGGCTCACCTCCCTCCTCTACCTGCTGCTCTGTGGAGGTGTGTGTGTGCTCTGCTGTGTGTGTGTGTGCTCTGCTGTGTGTGTGTGTGCTCTGCTGCCTGCACTTAGTAATTAAGTTTATTTAAGTTGGAGTCTCAGTCCTGTGTGTCGGTACGTCACTGTTAGGTCTGTGGTTCTCCTGCTCAGCTGACACTGAGGTCTGCTAGTCCTTTGGGTTTTTTTTTTTTAAACTTTGCATAGTACATATTTTTGTCTTTTTGCAGTTTTCCCTCCAGTGAGGAAATTTGTTTTCTTGTTCCCACTTTGTGTCGTTTTGGTTATTAATGGAATTGCTTCTTGTCGCGTTCCAGAGACTCAGCCTGATCTTTTTTGCACTTGGGCTTCTGTCATTCCAGCCGTAACACTCTTTCAACATTAGACTGGAAACAGCTAAGGTGTGTTGTTTAAATGCTGTTTGAACATTTTCTTCCGTTTGCAAACTGAAGAAATCACAAAGGTGAGGAAGAAGACCGGTGAAGTCCTGCTGGTCCCCAGACCGTACATTCCTTAAAGCTCCAGAACCGATCCCAAACCCGCCCAAATGATGGCCATCCACCTAAAGCATTTATTACCCCAAAGTCAGAATAAACCCCCCCTATTGGGCTGGAAATGTTATCCCTACTCACTAACTTGTGGGTCTGTCCACTTGCTGTTGACTGGAATAAACCATTGCTGCAGAAGGACGGGGGAGGACCAGACACTTTTACATGATCAGCCTTATGTCAGTTCAGTGATTTGGACTCATGACAGTTAAATAATGATGTCTTTGTATTTTAGACACTTTAACTGAGTGTTCAGCTGGGGGGGGCAGATGGTAAGTCCGCCTCTGTTGATGATGTAAACGTTATAGGGCGTGCGCGTGCTCGCTAGTCTGTCAGTCCTTCTTATGAACAGCAGATGGCGGTCTGCACACAGTATATTCCCCTCACGTGCCACGCGCGTGGCACTCATAAAACCTGCAGATGTTCCTGCACGAGCACGCGCCTTTTTCTGTTCATTGGTTCAAGGAACCGCAGCCCAACTCAACCTGTCGGAGTCACGTGACTCCCAATTGTGACACGATCGCCACGAAACTGTGAAGTGAGGTGGGAGGGGGGAGGAGGGGCGTGCTGCGTTCAGACTCCGTCCGTCCATCCACGCTTCATCTGCCTCCCGCCGGCGCGCACGCACGTCATGTCGCGATTGTTTTCCTCCTGAGTTTGGAGCGTGCACAGGTGCCCCCCAGCCCCCACCCCTCATCCTCTGCACCGCACTGATTATGGTCACAGCCCCCGCCGTGCCAAGGTGGATCCCTCGCGCGTGTCTCGGATCGGTGCGCTCCTGCAGGGGCTGGGATGCGCGCCGGGAACGTCCCGCTTCCTGCCAAGTTTTGGGTCTGAGCCGGAGTCCAGAGCCCCCCCGGGGCGCCGCGGCCAGCCCCCCCGGAGCAGGATGCCGGTGATGAGAGGGCTGCTGGCCCCCCAGAACACCTTCCTGGAGACCATTGCCACCCGCTTCGATGGCACCCGTGAGTACCCGGGGGGGGGGGGGGGGGGGGTTCAAAAGTTGTCCCTGCAGACTTCATCCTCAGAGACAGTGAGGGGTGTGTGCGCGCAGGGGTGGGGGTCTCTCTCCTCGCATCCTTAGATTTTTTTTCGTAGCGGGGAGCTACGGGGGGGGGGGGGGGGGGCTGACAGCACTTTGATTGGAGCCTTTATGTTCTGTTTGTCTGTCTGAGTCTTTGTGTATCTGTGTGTGTGTGTGAAAGTGTGAGTAAAGTGTGTGCATCTGTGTATGTGTGTCTGTCTTTGAGTGTGAGCAGGAGTGTGTTTGGGTTTGTGTGTTTGTCTGTTTTTGCATATTTGTGTATTTGCGTAGTGTGTGTTTGCATGTGTTTAGCTGTCAACTTGTGTGTGCGTCTTTGTAATTGTGTTGTATTTGTTCATATGTGTGTGAGTGGCTGTGTGTATTTGTGTTTATGTGTGTGTGTGACGCCCATTGAGACACCTCTGTTGTGATGTTGGGCTGTATAAATAAAATGGAATTCTTTTGAGTGTCTTACAGCAGCGGCCCCCAACCCCCGGGCCGCAGACCGGTACCGGTAGGTGGATCATTTGGTACCGGGCCGCACAAAAAGAATAAATAACTTGTATTAATTCTGTTTTATTTTGGTATCTGAAAGATGTTTTATTTTGAAAAATTGCCTGATTCTCTGTTCCATCCGTCCATGTTCCTCTTGACGCAGGCCGTCATCTAACACAGTGTTTTTCAACCAGTGTGCCGCGGCACACTAGTGTGCCGTGGGAGATGGTCAAGTGTGCCGTGGCAAATTGCCCTCATTAACTGATGTAAAAACATTTCCCATCTCCAGGATATCAGCTCTGTGTTCATCCAAACAGGCCCCTGATAAAACACTGAGTAGTTAGGAATATATAAGATCAGAAAATTACTTTTTCTTTGTGTTTATTTGATTCTATTAGAGACATTTTGATAAGAATGACGGTACCACCGCGATTTAGCTGCAGCTATACCTGTTTCCTGAAGTCCTGCCCCTTTAACTGTCTCCACCAATCATTCTTGAAGGCTTAATCACATGTCATCAGTCTGACCAATCAGAAGTGCTTAAAGTCTTAACTTACTTGTTCCAATTTAGCTCATAAAGTCGCTCAGTTCTAACAAAATTACCAGCTAAAGCTCGTCTTTAGCGGTGTAACTTTCCACAGAATCCGGGATCAGACCGTGGAACAAGAGAACAAAACAATGAAGCTCAGAGACGCTAATCTTTCTGCCCTTTTGCGGCAGTTTTACACTTCATCTCCCATGATGCATTAGGTCACGTGACAGCGCCTCGACGTACAATGAGTCGTCCTTGTTAAACGTCTTAAACCACAACGAACATACAGTTTGTAAATTTCCTAACGTAACCTTTATTACATCTTTTAGAAAAAAAAACAGCTGCAACTTCCAGCTTTCCAGCAAAATGCGCGTCAGATGGCGGCGGCGGCAGCCGCGGGGGGGGGGCTGTACATCAAAACAGACTATGAGTTTCTGCTTTTTTTTATGCTGGTGTGCCGCGGGATTTTTGTCAAGGGTAAAGTGTGCCGTGGCTCAAAAAAGGTTGAAAAACACTGATCTAACAGACCAGAAAATATTGTTCTTAATGTCCTGATATTACAAGGAAAGTCTTATATTCACAAAAATAAATATTTGAAGATCAAACCACTTTTTATTACATTTAATAAAGAGCTCTGTTTTTATTTTCAATCACTTCATTATATGAAAAAGAAGAATGGCTGGAAATTACTTAGGTTTGTTCAGAAATACAAACTTAAAGCCTAGCCAGTATTAAATATTTGGATGAATCTATGTTCTTTTATTTTATCTATTTTGTATACATGTTTTGTGTGTGTGTTGTATTCATTCGTTTTTTTCTATTTTTTTATGTTTATACGTTATGTTTGGCGATGGTGATTGCTATTTGAGGTCATGTTGATTATATAGTTACTGTTCGTTATTTTATCTCAACTGTCAATAAAGTAAAAAGAAAAAAAAAGCTCTTGACGCAGGCCAAGGCGCTCTTCTCGGTCACGTGATAAGTTACCGCTAAAATAAAACCTAGGAGCGAGCAAAATGAGTAAAAAACAAACGTCTTTGGAAAGTTTCTTTGCCAAAGGGAAAATAATAATAATAATAATAATAATAAGGATTAGATTTATCTGCAGTTTTCCAGACGCTCAAAGTCCTTACATTGTGTCCATCATTCATTCATTCTTGGTGATGGTAACTACTGATTGTAGGCCTCAGCTGCCCTGGGGCAGACTGACAGAGGCGTGGCTGCCTGTTCGCGCCTACGGCCCCCCCTCTGACCATCACCGGGATCATCCATGCACATTCAGACAGAAAAAAAAGGCCCAGCCAGGAGGCAGAAGAGGAGCTTCCACTTCCAAAAAAGAAAGCTACATTTAGACAATCCTTCATTTATCACCATGAGTGTGGGAAGGGGCGAGGATGATGACACATGTCGATGTACGATGTCATGCGTGTCTAAATAAAACTATAGGGTTTGTCTTGACACGTCTGTGATCCCGTGTTATCGTAGCTATAATAACCAGTCATCTTCAAATCCAGGCGTTAAACTGATGCGTGACGTCATACCGGTACGTGGCGTTGAAACGGTTGAGGCACGTGTGTGAGCATTTGTGTGAGGGTTTTTGTGTCTCCATGTGTGAGAATGTGTTTGTCTGCATGTGTTGGTGTGTGTCTGTAGGTGGGAGTGAAACTGGTGTCAGTAAGGTGTGTGCATGAGTGTATTTTTTGTTTGGGTGTGTGTTTTTCTGAGTTTGTGAATGTGTGTTTGTGTGAATAAGGTTTGTTTGTGATTGTGTGCTCCAGCAAGATAGTGTGTCTGTGTTAAGTTTAGCTTGTGTGTTTCTATGTGAGATTGTTCATGATGTGTGTGGGAGATTAAATGTGTGATTGTGAGTGATTGTGTGTTTATTAGTGTGTATTCAATGTGTGCGTCTTTGTGTATTTGTTGTACGTGTGTGCATCAGTGTGTGTCTGTAGATGTGAGTGTGTTTCAGTTTGTTTAGGAGTGTAATATGTGTTGGTGTGTTTTCTGTGTGTGTCCATGGATTCGACATGTGTGTAGTTGTGGGTGTGTGCTGTGTGTGTGTGTCTTGACTCCATGGAGAATGGAGGGTAAATGGATCTCATCTATCTACTCACACATAGACGTGTTATGGTGCTACAAAGCTGGACAACTGTGTGGTGTCTCTGTCTTCACGCCCACTTGACAGAAGGACGGCTTCACTCCGTCCTGACTGCTTTCTCAGTGACACATCCTCACCAGTGGAACGCCCAAAGCACCGGTTGTGTCCATCATGAGTGTTTTTGGAACCGTGAAGAACACTTGTGGGGATTCTCGGGGTTAATTCTGCGCCCTGATCTTCTCTCGGGTCGTTTCTCCACACCGCTGTGCAGCTGCAGTGGTTGTAGAAGCTTTCAACACAACAGTGAGCACAATGTCTGCAGGCAACATGGCAGTTGATCCTCCCGGAGTATCCAGACAATCTGCCTGGTATTTCTGATTTATTCTATGAAGAGATTTGCCCTCAGATGTTATGTTGATTGTCTCCTCTTGAAACGGCATAAAAAGATGTAATGCGGGAAATTCAGAGTGGCTTAGGAAATGAAGGCAACTTCATTTGTTGGCCAACACTTCATAAACTGAACTGACACTGGATTTTGAGAAACAGCCCCCCCCCGTCACATATGTAATGGTTTCCTGCCTCCCTGGGCCCAGAAGGATTCACCTCATCTGGACCCACATGATGGATTAACAGCCTTTATCTAAAAAGGAGAGCATTTTAGGGGAAACCGTCAGCATGCAGCTCACGCTGTGGTTCAGCGTGCCATGGTGCTACTTTACATTACTGAGTGTGATTGGAAAAGAAAGAGTTAAATGCTGAAGCTGTGAGGAAGAGGAGTGTGAAATTACCTCCTCACTTTCCACTAGTGACACGTCACTGACGCTTTATGTGAGTTCAGTGCTTACAAAACCAAGCATTCAACCTTTTTCAATTGCAGTTGGAGTTTGTACTGTCAGAATGAGCGGTTTACATGCAGCACCATCGGATCCACAGCCGGCAGAACCCGCCTACCTCCATCGGAAGGACATTCTGATCCGAACGAGTCTGATCGGGGCACACTATTCCAAACGGCATGTTAACATGACGCATTTTTATTCGGATCAGGCGTTCTTTCCGATTACTTTTGTCCGTGTAAACGCAGCTACTGACACAACAATGGAGACCTTTGGGTTCAGCAGGAGACGTTACTCTGAGGATTCAGGCTGAACGAGTGTGATTCATATTAAACCTGGTTTTGGCTAAATGTGTTGAATGAAACATTGGGTGATTCAGGCGGATTAGAATACCAGTGATTTAGATGGAACAAACCATTGAGTCTAAACAGAGTTTTAGTAGGTAATATGTGATTTTGGCTGAACATGTGGACATTGACTACACATCAAATACCATCAAATACAAGTTTAGCCTAACATGCTGACTTTGGCTGGACACAGAAACAGGAAGCAGTGCATCTGGATAAATGTGTTGACTGTAAAGCTGAGTTTGTGGGTCACAATGTGTCTTTTGCTGTTCCAACCGTTGAAAGAGGTCGGATGGAGGAGGGAGATTTCTGGAGGGAATGATGCAGAGCGGCAGAGGAATAATGAGAGGGGGGGGGGTAATGACAGCATTTATTCACTGCAGATTTGATTAAGATGTTAAATTCAAAAAAGCTGGAGATGGAGGAGGACAAGTGACAGGAAGAAAAACGGATTGCCTCCTCTTTCAGAGGATGTTGGTGTTTCCTGCTTCTGTTCATGCGTTTTACTTTATGACAGGAAATAAACGACGTCTGACAGAAGAAGAGATCAAACACTAACTTAGGTACATTTTACAGCTGCATGGTTTCTGCTTATGGTCATAGGATGCTGTGGAGGATGATCAGTGCAATTCTTCATTCTTTTCTTATTGATGCAGACTTTCTGTCTGTGAGACACGGTGATGTTTAGTGGATGCAAAGCAAATGATCATTCTTCCACCGCCATGCTTGACAGTGTCAGTGTTGTGACTTGGTTGTTTGACTCTTTTTTTCTTCGTGCATTGGTTCGTGTGAAGGCTTCCGTGACTCCGCCCACTCACCTGTGGGTCCTATCGGGCGGCCACAGCAGCCTGCGCTTTGCTGTGAATCTGCTCTGCATTGAGAAGCCCTCTCTGTGTCTTCAGTGCAGATCGTCTTGTGTTCTGGTCTGTTTTATCCTGCCTCCTCTGATTTCTGGGTCTGTGGTGGTGTTTGCTCGGGGCCAGTCCCATTATACGTTTCTGACGTTGTGTTGATACATTTGGAGTCCATGATTTTTTTTCCCTGTGCCGGCTTTCTTGCCTGACGGTGCCAGTTGCAGATGTTTGTGCTAACAGGCTACTGCTTTTCCAGATCTAACGCTGTGTGTTGTATCAACTTTCAGGATTTGATTTTTTTGGACACCCATGCTGGTTGAGCATTTTTCTGTTGTTGCTGGTGCCAGATTTGCAAAAAGAGGCTCCCTAATGCTGTGTTTGGTTTTGGTGTGAACCAAACTCCATTTGGGCGTCATATTTGCATTGGCTGTCTCCATTTGAATGTGCTGCATCTCATCTGAGCCTGGGGGTGTCCGTGTCCCTGTGGTGGTGGTATTGGTCCTTGCCTCCGAGCGTCAGACCTCTCCAAAACGCCAGCATTGGGGGGTCTGGTCGGCAAATGATTACAACGCTTGTCAGGGGCCACAACTTCTCTTAGGCGGGGGAGCAGTGGCCCTTAGATTAATCTCTCTTGGACTTCCTGTGGGTTGGGAAGGTGGCTACCTGGAGCGGCCCTCCCTTGGGGGGCCATGGTTTCTGCTTGGGGTTGGGGTAGAGGGATGCCCAGAACTCCCGGGTGGTGTTGGGCTGCTCGTCTGGGGCTGGGGGGCTCTCTGGTGGATCCATGCAGAAACCAATGGGAGGGGGAACCACTGCCAAGTAGTTCCCCCCCAGGTGCATTGCAGGCCGATTCCCAACCCCCATCACCCTCATAAGTGGTCGTATAAGGAAGGAGAGTAGGTCAGAAACAGCTTCCTGATTGACCCCCGATTGGTGAAACATCAACCGTCCCCCAGCCCCCCAGGGGTAAGCCCAGGCCCCCGCCTTCCAGTGCAACCTCTGCAAGAGTTAAACTTGTTAAGTTTTTTAGGTTTTAAATGAGACTCGGTATCTGCAGATAACATATGACTTGGAATTGGATCAGGCCTGAAAAACCTGAATGGGATATCCTGACCCTTATCCCCATCTCTAACACCCCCCTCTCTCCTTCTCTCTTCCTTTTTTTCAGCCCGGTCCAATAAGAAATGTACACAAACATAATGATTATAATTAAAGTTTAGCCTAAAATACAACAGGGGTTTATACAAGTATAGACCTCGTGTGTCCAAAGAGTCATAAACCCCTATTGTCACAGTAAAATCTGTCAAGAGGCCTTCAGCTGTGACCTGTTAGCTCCGCTGTTGGACAGGACAAGTTAAGATAAAAAATAAATGAGAGGAACATGCCCAAAGCTGGGTGCCTGATTTGTTGACATGCCACGTTGTCCTTGCCAAAGTTCAGATTTTTTAACTCTGGACACACCGTGATGCTCAAATCGAGCCGCAGGACCTCAGATTGCATCTGTACAACACTGAATCTGGACGCCTCTGCTGCACGAATCATGTGTGGTGTGGATTGCAGCTTGAAGCTTGTAGAGTCTGAGCTGTTTAGGGTTAGAGTATTTGCAGTAAATGCAGGAATGTAACAGCATGGGTTCTTGTGAAATTCAACATGGTTTCTGAGAAGGATAAAAGAAGAAGGTTGTTCCTCCTCGATGTTGGCGTTGTAATGACTGTTGTCTGCGAGCTGATTTCATGTGATGTATGAGTCAGATTCCACTGTGTGTGTGCTTGGTGGGGTGGGGGACTTTAATCACCACTTTCCTTTTCAAAACACAGTCTCTGCTGCTCGCTGTGAGTTTCCCTTTGGAGACGGTTTTTGAGAACGATTCTCACAATGTCAAGTTTCATTGTGTTGACACTCAGTGCGGATGAAACAACAAGAGGATGGTGTGACCCTGTGATGAAAGCTGCATTTGACCAACTTTTGGTGGAATGTGTGCAGAAATTGGGTGGAGAAAAAAACACTGGAACACAAAACAGAGATGTGTTGAGGTCTGATCCATGCAGAAGGGCTGTGTTTCAGCGAGGACTATGTCCATGACCCTGAGTCTTTTGTGGTCAGCTCTACAGATAGCTTTGTTGTATGAGCTACGACACCTGAGCTGATGGGGGGGCGACTGGAACAAGTTGTAAAGATCCCACGACCCACAACAACTATGTGGTATAGAACAACACAATCCCATATCACAGATTGTACAAGGACATTCTAACGAGCTCCCAGTAAGTGTTAGTACTGTGTACTCTTTCCCAATTAAAAAGTCTGCAGTATTCAAGAATCTGACTGCACGCAATATAATAACTATTTTAAATATAAACTCTCTGTCACGTTGCTAAAATCATATTCCCTTTGAGGGGAAACTTCAGCTAGATACATTTGTTGTGGGATTGCTATCAGCAATCAGTGTATTCATAATTTATAATTTTCACAAGATTTGAATTATTTTATTTTTGCATTGAGTTGATTAAGTGAGTTACATGGAGGAAGAGACCGTTTCAATGGGATGTTGGACTTTGCAGCAAGCAGGATGCTGCAGAGAAATGAGGAAGACTACAAATGTTTGCCTAGTCAAAGATCTGGGTAGTAGTTACAAGGGTCCACATTCTTAGAAGTGAGGGCCGCTCCATTTAAAGTAGGAAGGATGTCATCATCTCACCTGAGAAAACCAGGCTTTTCCCAGAAACATTTGTAGTTGTTGAAGCAGCCCACATCACTTTACTGCAAAAGCAACACACTTGAAGCTAGCAACATCAATGATATGCAATGTCTTTTAGGAAATCCTCCTTTCTAGCAGTGGACTTAGCATCCTGCTAAAATGTTTCAGTCTTTGTCCCAGCTCTGATTTGACTGCCAGCCTGACAGCGTAGGATCTTATGTGATGCCGTGTGTTTAGTGGCAGAGGTGAGGTTTCGTCAGTGTTCAGGGACAGCAGCCAATGATCTTTCTGTCATAGTTAACGAGTCCCTGGAGAGATTTTCCCTGTGCCTCTGAGAATCCGTGTGGAAAAAAAAAACATATGCCGGATGTCAGGGTGCTAAGCGTGGCGCTCCTGTAGATGGACATCAGCAGACTCTGTTGAGCCTTAGTCACATGCACCCGAGCAAAGGTTGACCCGGGGAGGGTGCTGTCGAATTTTGGTTTGTCTGGGCCCGTGGAGAGCCGTAGAGACGAGCGGCTGCATCTAATGGCGGCGTGCAGCTGTGTCTTGAAGTTCCCTTAACCCTTGTGCTATCTTGTGAAAGACTCCCATGGGGTCATCTGGACCCCACAAGATAGCACAAGGGTTATGACTTGCTCGGCCTCATGGACTCAGCACTCATGGACCACCTGCATCTCACAGGATTTAGGGGGGTCACTTATTCTTACATGTCTTATGTGTTCACTACAGCCTGTCAGTTGTAGGATGCCTGTAGAAAACAATACATTGCCTCTCTTCGGTTTCACTAAATGGTCTACAACCTTGATCCTTCCTGTGGGCCACCTGCGCGCCCCGTACTGGTTTGACCATTTTTCACCTGCAGACTGCCCATATCCACCTGTAAGGACATCTCTAAGGCTTAAGATGATTTTCTGGAGCTACTATTAGCAAATACAGTCTTTGAAGGGAAACTCAGGGTTTATACACAGCAGGTACAAGGTACTCAGATATTCATGATCTGTTCCCAAAAAATCTTATATATATATTTCTGATGTCGCTGATTTTTACTCAAAAAGCTTTTGCTATTTGAGTGTATATGTGAACACAAAGATGCAAGTACACACAGTCGCACAAAATCTATTGGATTACAAATCAAGAATTACGCACACACTAATCCAGTGAGACTATCTTGCCTGGTCTTAAGAACATGTCGGGGCTCTGCAGCAAATGATAAGGCTCTGACTTTGTGTAGTTTGTGGTCGTTTGTTTGCCTCTGGATTGGTGAATCGGTTTTTACTGGATCATTACCCCCACCCCAGTGTGATCGCAGCAAATATTGACTCATTTAAATATTGACTGAGTGGATTTTATTTCTTTTGTCCTGCATCAAAAGGCTGGTAACTAAATCCTGCACCAATAAAGATGAAACAGCCAGGTTTTGAGCTGCAGCTGTTGTGAGAAATGGTGCTCCTGCAGAGATTAAAAGCAAGCAGAGACTCTATAGGTTCAATTTGCTCTTAGATTTGGAGCCTCTTTGATCAATTTCATTTCGTCCCATGCAGAGGCTTTGGAGTGTAGGAGTTCACAGAATTAACAGTGTTCCTGTATTTCAGTTAAATGAAAGTAAAAATAAAGTTGAACAAAACAGACGACATCCTTAAAGCGTCCAGCTATCTTTTTCTACTTTGCTGCAGCAGGTCCTACCATCACACCATCTATGCAGGAAACATTTTTTAGCAATGGTACTGCAGAATGAAGGGTCCACTATCCTGTCATCTGCTGTTAGTAACAGTTTGTCTCTGAACTTTCTTGTGCTGATGGTTCTGGTTTCTAGAGTCCAGGCACATCGAGCTCATCATCATTTGTCTGCAGGATGTGTGAGATGACTGCAGAGTTTGTGTTTTTCTCATATAACGTTTGAATGAGCAATCACTAGCAACATCCACTTTATAACTCATCCTAAACAGATTTCTGTTTGCTTGATTGTAATCCAGCTGGAACTGGCCCCATTTTTCCCCTTCCTCCTTTTTGTTTGAGCTTTTGGTAAATTGTTCTGTCTGCGTTTTGTCTCTGGGATTTGGGCTGCTGTATTTAGAAAGGGTTCTATAATTAAAGATGGCAATGACATAGTGACAAGTTATTATAAGAGACTGTTTTTATTTTAAATTATTACTTCAGTTGTTTAAAAAAAACTATCAGAGTAAATCAGACTAGTAGATAATAACCCCAACAGGTAATGACAGCTTGTTTCAACTCGTTTTAGATTAAGCCATGCATTGTGCTAAAACACAAAGACATAGTTTCTGCAACAAACTCCTTTTAAAATTATTTACCTGGAATCTTCATAAAGAGTTTCAATTGTTCAGAAAATTAGGTTTTGACCATTTGCAACAGTTTCATTCAGAATCTCACAATCAAGCTGGGCTGCACGGTGACATAGTGTCGTGGACCCCCCCTCTGGCTTGTCTGGCGTCCCCATCTCCGTCTGGATGAAGCTCGTCTGCTGGACTTTAAATATGTAGTTGTAGAGTTAGATAAGTTAATTATTCTCTAAGAGTTCTGGTTCATCGCCTGTCCGTCCTGGGGGAGGATCCCTCCTTCATGTGGACACCCCTGAGGTTTCCTCCTTTTTTCCAGAATCTGTTTTTTTTTTTAAAGGCAGGGGTGTCCCGTGGTCCACCTTTGAAGCTGAAGAAAAGCGGCTTTGCGCTGAGATGCAACACTTGAACAGTTGCATGTCAGTGTAAAGCTGTTGGACGTCCATTAACTGGGTGAACGGTGAAAGACCTGCGGGACTTCCAGGAGCGTGTCATTTCCTGTCGGGATGTGACTGCTCCAGAGTTAAAGGGTTTAAGGGAATTTTTAAGGTGGGTCTGCAGAACTTTCCATCCATAAATCGGAATCTGACAGAAACGGTCAGAAAAATTCTGTTTTTGTTGAATAATTACAGTTTTCATTGAAGTAATGGGACACTGAGTGTTAGATGTGTGAAAGAGCGAAAAAGGGAAAGACAGAGGAGGGACTGAGGCTTCCTGGATGTCCAGCTGCACCCAGGTCCTGCGAGTGTCCCACAGCCGAGTGCAGCACCTCAGTCTGATTATCGCAGACGGGCAGAAGGGAAGAAATTTCATGCTTGAACAGCTGAGATGCAGCCATCCTGAATGACAGCAGAGCACAGTGTCCCTCAGAGGAGCAGAAAGATCTTTGTGCGATTGAGCTCCAGCCTGTCAGTCGAGGCGCAGACGCTCTGCAGGGGTTTTCTTTGTTTCAGGAAATGGCCCTGTCACTTTTTGACAGTAATGGTTGTGACACACCATGACACTCCTCTGCCAGCCTGTCAGGCTGTACCTCACAATCAATTATCACAGGATCCCGTTATAGATGGAGATCTGCCTTTGAGTGGACACGGATTTATGCAGAGGCATTCGAGGCAGAGCCATGGAAAATATTTCAGGGCTTGAACTCGTCTTTGATGATCTACGTGACAGGAAGTCCCAATGCAAAGAGTCTGAACACTATACATTTTTAATAACTCTGAATTAGCCACCTCCAACAGTTTTATACAACTCAGGTGGAAGATGAAGAGAGTGACCAACAAGAAATGGGAGTAAAAGCTGAACGGAGACCTGCAGAGCAGCTGGTTGCACTTGAGTGACTGGTTTAATCCTATTTTATATTTCTACTGAAAATTCTCAGAGGGAGCTTCAGAGTTTGGTTAATTAAACCAAGCAGGACATGTTATTCATAAAACTGCTTTGGTACTCATGTTTTTAAACTTGTAATCCACTAAAATCCACAGGAAATAAATGACGTATATTTTTATAGCACTTTTACCGTCTTAGAAGACCCAAAGCGCTTTTCAGTCACAGTGCCGTTTACTGGTGCCAACCTGGAGCAATGTGCGGCTCAGTTTATTCTTGCTTAGGGACACTTCCATATGTGGTTGGGCAAGGCAGGAACTGAACCCGCGATGTTCCACTCAGAGGTTGATCACTCTACCCCTGTGCCACAGCCACCCAATGGAGCAGGACGATCAAGGTCAAAAATGGGTCCAAGGTGCTGAAGTCAGCTGGTCGGGTCCGTTTCAGGAAAAAGAAAGTTACTGGACGACACAGAGATGATGCATTGTGGAACTGAACAGTGTAGAGTGTACAGTATCAGGACCGCCACAGAGCCATATAAAGCTGACTGTCATCTGCATAACTGTGAAATAAAACATATTTACTGAGGGAGCATGCACAGGCTGAACAACAGAATCAAAGGCTGAGAAACCTCACATAACACAGAGATCTTCAGATTTATCATCATTATGAAAACTATGGAGCAGAAAGAGTGAGTTGTAGCTAAGTAAGTGCTGATCAGATGAAGCAGAAACATAAACACAATACTGAAGATACACCATCCTGCATTTTGCAGCTTACCAAGTCTCTACTTCCTCTGCTGCATTTGTAATCACTGACCATCCCACGGAGAAGCGTCCAGACAGAGCAAAACTCCTGAGCGGATGCAATCCATGGTGAGTCTGGGGCTTAAGGAAAGGTTTCCAGTGAACCTTCAGATGTCTATCAACCCTCTCCCCCTCATGAATGATAATATCCCTTAAGAGGAAGGACAGTATGATGGTTCGTCAACTCTGGCTATGGAGAGAAACCACCCTGCTTGTTTTTTAGCTATCCCTTCTCCATTCCCTGCTAATTAGCCGGATGAAGCGATTCAAACCATCTGAGGACACCTGAAGGTTTCTATGTAGTCACTGATTGGTAGGACCTAGATGTTTTGGGAAACAAGCATGTAGATAGGTTTAAAGAGCCCGAGTTGAAGACCCATGGTTTATAGTCCCACTGTTGACGTTCTCCTACCAGGTTTCTTAAGCATCCAGCCCAGACAGATGGACAGCTAGATGGACAGAGTAAACAGCAGATCGCATTCTTTGTCCTGTAGAAGCATTCTGTTTGTTGTATCTTCTGTTAACCAGAAGATACCGGTCTGGCTGAACTCCCTCTTGGCTCTTTGTTCTTCTTGTTATTCATCCTTTTCTCCACTCCAGCTTCCTGCTCTGCTGTCTGTCTTTCTTATATTTTTGTCTTTGCCTACCTGGCAGTGAAATACCTGTCTGTCCATTAACAGCTCTGTTTGTCTGTTTTTCTGTCCAGCGTCTGTGGACGTCAGATGTACAGTTGGGTTGCTTTGATCTTCTTCTCTCATTTTGAGTGCCCAGTGTGGCTAATTAGTATTTCTTTTCATGCTTTTTTTATTTTATTTTTCGTCTCTTTTGTCCTTTAGAAGTCTTTGATACAGAAAGCTGTTCAGAGCAGCTCTAAAGCCTTTATGATAATTCTGAATTCTGAAGGAGTTCATCCAGTTGGCCTGAGAAACCGCATTCAAACATTCTAAAAGTCTGCAGAGAATTTAGTTTCTCTAAAGCAAATCTGGGAATGTGTGGAAAGCACCTGTACATACCTGTTCATGTTTCCATCAACTCGGCTGGGATGTGTATTTCCAATCACAATTTCTTCTTCCCACAGTTACGTGTACAATAGAGCCACGTTTAACACAAATTAAATATAGTTTTAGGCTTAATTTTAGAGGAAGAATGCTGCTTTCTGACACACAACTGTGATAAAAAATATGACAAACAAAAATCATTGTCACACAAGACATAGTCAAAGTTCATAGTATCTAACTTATGCACATACATGATGGTTCAAATTAAACATGAACATAAAATTCAAATTCATCAGTTATGCTGCTTTTCAGCGTTCAGATTTGTCAAAGTTTCTTTCTTCTAAAGTTCACAGCTCCACACAAAAAACAGGTTTTAAAAAGTCTAGAGTAGCATGTCCAACAGGGTCAGTATAGTTGACATGTCAATGTGAAGAAAGGTTGTGTTGATGCCTGTTAACAGCCAGTTGTTGGGAGGTTGAAATCCCTCTGAGGAACTCAGGCTGAAGGTCCAGGAGCTGGCCATCCAACATCGGAAACCTGGCCTTCTCCAAACAGAACCAACAACTAATGATACTATCTTTGGAATAGAAAGTCATCAATGAAAATTCATTGATTTTCTACATTTAATTTGTTCAGGATTCATGATAAGTATGTGCATATCATAGATGGATGCAACAGGATGGCTCAGTTGGCTGTGTGTAGGACTGCCACATGGGAAACCAGGGTTTGCTTCTCAGGAGGGGTGATGTGCTTAATCCAGTGTGGGTCCTTGGGCAAGACGCTTCACACTCCTACCTAACTATGTAGCCACAATGGATGTATCTTGAAAAATGGGAAGGAATATTAACCTCTTCTGAAGAGGAGCAGAAAGTGGGACAGTTGCAAGCTCTGTAATATTTGTAACTGTGTCTTTAGTGTCTCGCACTGGAGAAGGAACGCTGTCAGTCAGCATTATAATTCCACTAAGCAACAACACAGGCCAGAGGTACAAAAACAGATGCGGTGATGTCAGGATTTGTGACTAAAAATACCTCAGAGGTAGAGTTGATCATAACTGTGGAGGTTAACTTGGCTATTGTGTGTAAAAAACAACTTTGCTCTCACCTTTTGTGACTAGACACCAGCAGAGTCAGTACACCAGTAGAGTCAGTACACCAGTAGAGTCAATGCACCAGTAGAGTCAGTACGCCAGTAGAGTCAATGCTCCAGTAGAGTCAGTACACCAGCAGAGTCAATGCACCAGCAGAGTCAGTACACCAGTAGAGTCAATGCTCCAGCAGAGTCAGTACACCAGTAGAGTCAGTACGCCAGTAGAGTCAGTACACCAGCAGAGTCAGTACACCAGTAGAGTCAATACACCAGTAGAGTCAGTACACCAGTAGAGTCAGTACGCCAGTAGAGTCAGTACACCAGCAGAGTCAGTGCACCAGTAGAGTCAATGCACCAGTAGAGTCAGTGCACCAGTAGAGTCAATTCTCCAGTAGAGTCAGTACGCCAGTAGAGTCAGTACGCCAGTAGAGTCAGTACACCAGCAGAGTCAATGCACCAGCAGAGTCAGTACACCAGTAGAGTCAATGCACCAGCAGAGTCAGTACACCAGTAGAGTCAGTACACCAGTAGAGTCAGTGCACCAGCAGAGTCAGTGCACCAGTAGAGTCAGTACACCAGCAGAGTCAATGCACCAGTAGAGTCAGTACGCCAGTAGAGTCAATGCACCAGTAGAGTCAGTACGCCAGTAGAGTCAGTGCACCAGTAGAGTCAGTACACCAGCAGAGTCAATGCACCAGTAGAGTCAGTACGACAGTAGAGTCAATGCACCAGTAGAGTCAGTACACCAGCAGAGTCAGTGCACCAGTAGAGTCAGTACACCAGCAGAGTCAATGCACCAGTAGAGTCAGTGCACCAGCAGAGTCAATGCACCAGTAGAGTCAGTACGCCAGTAGAGTCAATGCACCAGTAGAGTCAGTACGCCAGTAGAGTCAGTACACCAGCAGAGTCAATGCACCAGTAGAGTCAGTAAGCCAGTAGAGTCAATGCACCAGCAGAGTCAGTACACCAGCAGAGTCAATGCACCAGTAGAGTCAGTACACCAGCAGAGTCAGTGCACCAGTAGAGTCAGTGCACCAGTAGAGTCAGTACGCCAGTAGAGTCAGTGCACCAGCAGAGTCAGTGCACCAGTAGAGTCAGTACACCAGTAGAGTCAGTACACCAGTAGAGTCAATACACCAGTAGAGTCAGTACGCCAGTAGAGTCAGTACACCAGTAGAGTCAGTACGCCAGTAGAGTCAGTTACACCAGTAGAGTCAGTGCCCCCAGTAGAGTCAGTACGACAGTAGAGTCAGTACCACCAGTAGAGTCAGTGCACCAGTGAGTCAGTACTCCAGTAGAGTCAGTTGCACCAGCAGAGTCAGTGCACCAGTAGAGTCAGTTACACCAGTAGAGTCAGTACACCAGTAGAGTCACTACAACCAGTAGAGTCAGTACCGCCAAGTAGAGTCAGTGCAGCAGCAGATGTCAGTGCACCAGTAGATTCAGGACACAGGCAGAGTCAATTGCACCAGTTTAGAATCAGTACGCCAGTAGAGTCAGTACACAGAAGAGTCAGTGCACCAGCAGAGTCAGTGCACCAGCAGAGTCAGTGCACCAGCAGAGTCAGTGCACCAGTAGAGTCAGTGCACCAGTAGGGCACAGAGAGTCAGTGCACCAGAAGAGTCAGTGCACCAGCAGAGTCAGTGCACCAGCAGAGTCAGTGCACCAGTAGAGTCAGTGCACCAGTAGAGTCAGTGCACCAGTAGAGTCAGTGCACCAGTAGAGTCAGTACGCCAGTAGAGTCAGTACGCCAGTAGAGTCAGTACACCAGTAGAGTCAGTACACCAGTAGAGTCAATACACCAGTAGAGTCAATACACCAGTAGAGTCAGTACGCCAGTAGAGTCAGTACACCAGTAGAGTCAATACACCAGTAGAGTCAGTACGCCAGTAGAGTCAGTGCAGCAGCAGAGTCAGTGCACCAGTAGAGTCAGGACACCAGCAGAGTCAATGCACCAGTAGAATCAGTACGCCAGTAGAGTCAGTACACCAGCAGAGTCAGTGCACCAGCAGAGTCAGTGCACCAGCAGAGTCAGTGCACCAGTAGAGTCAGTGCACCAGTAGAGTCAGTGCACCAGAAGAGTCAGTACACCAGCAGAGTCAGTACACCAGTAGAGTCAGTGCACCAGCAGAGTCAGTACACCAGCAGAGTCAATGCACCAGTAGAGTCAGTACCCAGTGAGTCAGTACACCAGCAGATCAGTGCACCAGTAGAGTCAGTGCACCAGTAGAGTCAGTACACCAGTAGAGTCAGTACACCAGTAGAGTCAGTACACCAGTAGAGTCATGCACGCAGAGTCAGTACAGTAGAGTCATGCACCAAGAGTCAGTACGCCAGTAGAGTCAGTACCCAGTAGAGTCAGTACGCCAGAGAGTCAATGGCACCAGCAGAGTCCACAGAGAGTCAGTACAGCAGTAGTCAGTAGCACGCAGTAGAGTCAGTTAGCGCCAGTAGAGTCAGTACACCAGAGAGTCAATGCACCAGAAGTCAGTCGCCAGTAGAGTCTATCGACACCAGTAGAGTCAGTGCACCAGCAGAGTCAGTGCACCAGCAGAGTCAGTGCACCAGTAGAGTCAGTGCACCAGTAGAGTCAGTGCACCAGAAGAGTCAGTGCACCAGCAGAGTCAGTGCACCAGCAGAGTCAGTGCACCAGCAGAGTCAGTGCACCAGTAGAGTCAGTGCACCAGTAGAGTCAGTGCACCAGTAGAGTCAGTGCACCAGTAGAGTCAGTACGCCAGTAGAGTCAGTACGCCAGTAGAGTCAGTACACCAGTAGAGTCAGTACACCAGTAGAGTCAATACACCAGTAGAGTCAATACACCAGTAGAGTCAGTACGCCAGTAGAGTCAGTACACCAGTAGAGTCAATACACCAGTAGAGTCAGTACGCCAGTAGAGTCAGTGCAGCAGCAGAGTCAGTGCACCAGTAGAGTCAGGACACCAGCAGAGTCAATGCACCAGTAGAATCAGTACGCCAGTAGAGTCAGTACACCAGCAGAGTCAGTGCACCAGCAGAGTCAGTGCACCAGCAGAGTCAGTGCACCAGTAGAGTCAGTGCACCAGTAGAGTCAGTGCACCAGAAGAGTCAGTACACCAGCAGAGTCAGTACACCAGTAGAGTCAGTGCACCAGTAGAGTCAATACACCAGCAGATCAGTACACCAGTAGAGTCAGTGCACCAGTAGAGTCAGTACACCAGCAGATCAGTGCACCAGTAGAGTCAGTGCACCAGTAGAGTCAGTACGCCAGTAGAGTCAGTACACCAGTAGAGTCAGTACACCAGCAGAGTCAATGCACCAGCAGAGTCAGTAAGCCAGTAGAGTCAATGCACCAGTAGAGTCAGTACGCCAGTAGAGTCAGTACGCCAGCAGAGTCAGTGCACCAGCAGAGTCAGTGCACCAGCAGAGTCAGTGCACCAGTAGAGTCAGGACACCAGCAGAGTCAATGCACCAGTAGAATCAGTACGCCAGTAGAGTCAGTACACCAGCAGAGTCAGTGCACCAGCAGAGTCAGTGCACCAGCAGAGTCAATGCACCAGTAGAATCAGTACGCCAGTAGAGTCAGTACACCAGCAGAGTCAGTGCACCAGCAGAGTCAGTGCACCAGCAGAGTCAGTGCACCAGTAGAGTCAGTGCACCAGTAGAGTCAGTGCACCAGAAGAGTCAGTACACCAGCAGAGTCAGTACACCAGTAGAGTCAGTGCACCAGTAGAGTCAATACACCAGCAGATCAGTACACCAGTAGAGTCAGTGCACCAGTAGAGTCAGTACACCAGCAGATCAGTGCACCAGTAGAGTCAGTGCACCAGTAGAGTCAGTACGCCAGTAGAGTCAGTACACCAGTAGAGTCAGTACACCAGCAGAGTCAATGCACCAGCAGAGTCAGTAAGCCAGTAGAGTCAATGCACCAGTAGAGTCAGTACGCCAGTAGAGTCAGTACGCCAGTAGAGTCAGTACACCATACACCAGTACACCAACTCCCAACCCTTCTTTCTTTCAATTCACTCAATCTACACAGCCCATTCAGCCATCAGTGTGTGTTGGTGAATGGAACTGTGACTGTAAATCACTTTTTGACTTAAAGCGACGTGGAAAACAGCTATACAAGTACACGCCTTTTTCATAGGTACAGCTACTGCATGTATGCATATTTTTAAGAATAAGAGCTACTAAAATGTTTAAAGAGCAACCAATACATTTGAGAAGCAACAAATGCTCCCAGGCAGCCTGACTCGCACTAACTCCCACCGCCGCCCCTTTACACTTGAGAAAAGCCTCCACCTGTTGCTCTGCAGGGTTCTTCTCACCGCGTTCTTCAGCGTTGTCTGCGGTTGCTGTGTGGGTATTTGATTGGGATTTGATCTTTGGTCTGGCGCTGCTTCGGGTCATTGGTTCTGGGGTGTTGTTTCAGGGCCTGTTTCCTTCTCACTTTTTCCATGAGCTCCATCAGTTGTTTCTGTGACTCTGTGACTTGTCTGCTGTAGCTTTATGACTGAAACGTCCTCAGAAAACACGCTGCTCACCTTTGGACAGTGAATCGGATCGTTCAGGGGTCGCCACAGCGAATCAGCTTTCACTGACTCCCACAGGTGGTTTGGCAGAGATTTGATGCCGTATGCCCTTCCTGACACAGATATCAAGGGACTTTTTGAAGTCTTCTTTTTCCTCCATCACTGGGTTTCTCCTTGAGGTCCACCTGCCTGAACCCAGCCAGAACTAAGAGGAACTTCAGGTCTTGGTTCTGCCTTGCAGGTGAGTCTTCAGGCCTTCATTAACAGTTTAGCCTGGAGCGTTCTTGCTGTGTTTAACGGGCTGACGGGCAGAAGCTGGCTGCAGTTTGAGCTCTGTGCTTCTTACCAACTGCTGTCATTGTTAACACTTAGTCATTTCAGAGACACAGAAACTATTCCAGCTACAGCTGTCCTCAGCAGGGGGGCAGCATGCTCGTGAATTCTTGGTTCAGCTCTGTCTTTGTGCTTCGTGTTGTTTTGAGGGTTTCAGTGCTGATTTGGAAGGGTTTAGGTTTATACGTTGGTTTTCAGTTACTCTCTTTGTGAGGCAGATTTGGGTTTTTTTTCTCCTGTTCAGAAGCTGAGCAAAAGAAAACCCAGAGCCTCCTGTGTTGGACAGATTTCATCTGAAACATTGGAGTTCTGCTTTACAGTGTTCCCTCGCTGGATCTCAGTTCAGCTTTCGAGGTGTCCCTTTTGCATGCGTTTTTGTTTTACAGTGTGCTGTGTTCTGTGTCCGGATTGGCTGTTGGCCTTGTCATTTAGTTTTTCCTCTGCACCGATACGTATGGCTTTGGTCGCCATCAGATCTTTGCTTTCATTCTATAATCCTGCACTTCCTTTTCTCTGAAGTGTGTAGTGTTTAACCGCCATAAAACATCCGTGATTCTACTTCATGGATGTTACCTATTGCTGGTTGTTTTTAGAATGTAACTCCATAAACAAGGTCAACAATTTTGTTTCACTGAATACTTCATAGGCCAATTTGTATAAACCTCTTCCTTTTCTAGACAATATAAATAAGAAAATATATATACTAAGTTATATAAATATGTATATAATTAAATAAATAAGTATCTGACTTCTGTGATTGGTCGTTTTGGCCCTATAGTCAAATAAATCTACTGTACCTTAATCTGAATGATATTTTCCCAGATCAAATATAATCGATGTCCTCCATTTGTTACATTTCCTTTTTTTATTAAAGAAATATTTTGTACCATTTCTTAGATTAGTGTAGTGTCTTACTGATGGTAATCTTTGTTACTTTGGTCCCAGCTCTCTGCAGGTCATTCACTAGGTCCCTGTGGGGTTCTGGGATCTTTGTTCACCGTTCTTGTGATCACTTTGACCCCACGGGGTGAGATCTTGGGGAGAGCCCCATATGGAGGGACATTCTCAGTGGTCTTGTATGTCTTCCATTTTCTAATAATTGCCCCTCAGGTATCTTTGATACCGATGACAAAGTCAAACTGCTGTCATTAATACAGGTAACAGGTGGAGGACAGAGGATCTTCTAAACCCTAGAACACTTTCGCTATGAAAAGTTACAGCATCAATTTTGCCGGGTAATGTTTCCCCGATATAAAAATCCCAACAGAAAGTAATTGTCATAAAAAATAGATCAATACACGACAACACATTATAAATAACAGTGGTTTTCTTTTATTTTCAGTTTTGGTATGTGGAACAAAATGAAAAAGGAAAAACATAGCAAGTTCCTGAAAACGTGCTTAAAAATGACGGAAAAATTAGGAATTTGACAACAAAGAATTCCTAAAAAATAATAAAAGAATACTAGAAACTTAGTCTTTGGTCCACCCATTCCTGAAACATGTGAGACTTTCCTGAAGGCAAAGACTCCTTGACACACGACATATTGAAATTCATGTAAATGGTTTTGCTCTGGAGAAAATCACCTGGCGATAGCACTCGAGGGTTAAAGAACGAGTTACAGGTCTGTGAGAGACAGAAATCTTGCTTTTGTGTTGGTAAACAAATACTTGTGTTACTGATGAATTTACCCATGATTCCTTTAAAAGTCCAACACTGGGATTTCCTGGACTCTGCCCCTCATTTCCACTCTTATAGTTGAAGTGAACTTATAATAAAATGTACAGGCCTCTCTCATCTTTTTAAGTGGGAGAACTTGCCCAATTGGTGGCGGACTAAAAACATTTTTGCCCCACTAACATTTTCTTTTTACTGAGGTTTATTCAGGTGTATTACTTGGTTATTTTCTGATGATGAAAAGTGATTTACCGCTGACAGAGTCCTTTTTGGCAGATCCCCTTTTGAAAAAAGTGATCAGCTCTCATTATGTGTGCAGAAATTTTCCAAAGCCTATTAAAGAACAACGGTATTAAACATGAGGAATTTGAAAAAAATAAAATGTCAGTAGAACTATTTATTGTTAGCTGAGCAGCAGTTTCTTTCTCCTTTGTGTTAAGCATAACTCAGAAATGAAATGAAGAGGCTTCCAGGTGACATAATGAGAATGAAACCATTCGTACTTGAGGAGGAGGACACTTTGGAGTTCTTCATGGTGAGCTTTGGTAAAGGAGGCAGAGAACCTGGAATGTAATGATGATTCTGAGGGGTTTTAGCCTGAATCTGCTGAAAAGAAATGATGAGATAAGTGAGGCAACTGATCCAAGTGGAGAGGTGTGGTTGAAGATGGGAGCGGCACAGGAAAGGGATGGAGAAATGGCCTTGGCTGGGGTGTTGTTGGAGGACAGAAACGGGGTGGGTAAAGAGGACAGATTGACTTGTGGTCAACTGTTGTTGCCAGAGGCAGCAACGTGCATGAGCTTGGGCAGAATTGTGGTCAGTGGCAAGAAACGTAAGTGGATCAGGAGGGAAAATGGAAACAAATAAGAAACACCACTACAGCGTGACACTGATGGATCTTTTCGAGGCTTTATTTGCCAAGTAGATACTGGTGAAGGTGATGACGGTGATGTCCCTGGAGGACGACACAGGACAGTCAGGGGAAACCAGATCAACTGTGGCACTAAATCTGTTCAGGTTTCAGTGGCTACAGTCAAAGTTTTTTTTTAATGTGGTGAGGTTGAGGGTTCATGGAAGGAGACAAAAAGAGCCGTGAGAGGGTCCAAAGATCTCCACCCGGTCATTCTAGTGAGTATCGTGCTGCAGCCCCACCCTGCTAATTGGTCATTCACATCAGCTGTGGCTCCTTCTACATAGACTTCCTCTGACTAGTCACGGTGTACGGAGCCACGGCCCTTACATTCACCTTAGTGTCCGTTTGCATTGGCTTGAACCCGTTTTTCTACTCTGGCCTGAGTTCCTTTTGCCCTGTGTGGACCTGGTTTATTGTACTTGGATTTGGATATCTCATCTGAATTGGATTCCCTGTAGATGGTTGTCCCTGACCTATTGCGGATCATCCTTTTTATCAATCTTTTTCTCGCTCATCTCCTCTGCCTTCTGCTCAGTGCTTGGTTTCAATGAAGCCTCTTCTATGTTCTCGTGTTATGTTTGAGTCTTGTCCATTTCCTTTTCAGTCAAAACTTACCATGTTGGTCGACTAAAAACACCTGTAAGTCCAAATTAGCCAGAGTTACAATACTTGTTTTTTAGAGCTACTAAGTTAAAAAATAGATGAAGATCTCTGAAATTTAAAATACTGCTTCAATCATCTTTTGGTTTATTTTCAAAGCGTTCCTAGCGGTCTTTTAATTATGATTATGCTGTTTTACCTAAAATCAAAAAACCCGTGTCATTTTCTAGGACGTAGTTTCTACAGCAGATCGTCTTGACCATGTCTTCATGCATTAAGTTGCTGCCATATGATTGGCTGATTAGAAATATGCGTTAACGAGCAGTTGGACTGGTGTGCCTAATAAAGTGGCCAGAGAATGTCTGTCCTCCATCATGAGCAAAAAAACACAAGAACAGTTAAAAACACCAAAAACACAGTTTTCACTGGCGTGGGTCTTCAACAGAAAAGTAGAGCTTGCTAGAAACTGATTTGGAAGCAATACTTTTACTTGAAGCAGCTTTTTAAAAACCTTTATTTGGAGGAGCTCAGTGACAGACACAGTGATACGTTAGAAAATGAGAACATAAATCCCTCTGTCCATCAGAAGTCAGTGGTCCATGCTGGCTGTCAGCCTAAAACCCATTTCTGCCACCAAAGAAACTGTTGTTACAGGTCTGGAAAACAGCAACCATGAATCTTTTCTCTCCCAGACAGAAAGGGCCGGTAGCCGCCTGGAGCCTGCTCCTGCTCTCTTTTCCTTAATGGCTTTAAAATAAAGGCAGAGACTGAGCAGCGGGGTCTGGGTGCCTTTAACCGCTTTATTTCACTGCTTTTTCTGACTGAAACGTGGAAAACCGAGACCCAGCAGCTCCTCAGTGTTCTCCATTATGGTGGTGAGACACGGCAAAAGACGAGACGGAGCTGACAATGTTAGCATTATACATGCAGTACAGAGGCTGTGTGCAGAAGTCTGTGGAAAAAGAGAAGTTTATTTGTGCACTAATATCCCCCAAATTCATTCATTTCACCTGCACACGGTTACTAAACCTCTGTACTTCTATATATTTGATTCCTTTTTGTGCTTAATTGGACATGCACCTTCAAACCTGCATATGACAAACAAATAAAGCTTCATTCAGTCATAGTTTCTTTAAAATAGTGTCACCGCTGGAGGATAGAACACACAGGCAGAAATGATTGCAAATAATATTAAATACAGTAAAATGCCAATTAAAATATAACCAAGATATTAATCATTTTCCTTCATAAATGTAAGAATGATAGATGTCATTCAAACTCATTGAAAATGAAACAGTAAAACTTTACTGTTTCATTTTCATGTGACTTTTGGGTGTTTTTTTTTTTAACAGAAGTTTTTAGACTTTCCAGAAATGAAAGCAGCATGAAAACGTTCCCCACGTTCACGTCTACCTGGTCTGTGTTGGTTTCTGGGTGAGGTTCAGGTGCAGGAGCTCCTCAGAGACCCTCAAAGATTCTCGGTTCCACATGCAATTACTGCCAGCAGAAGGAAGGTGAACCTCCACAGGGGGGGCTTTGCATGACGAGGCGTACGGCTTTATCTTCTCTGAGCAGATCAGCTGTCTGCAGGCTGCAAAGGTCAGGTTTCACTCTGACCTTTCTTTGAACGTTCACTGACTCAGCTTTAAGCCTCCTGATCTCAACAAACCTCACCGCAGCCAGTGCCCCCCCAGAAAACACCAGGGTATTTGGACCTGTAATAAATACATCATGCTTGCTCCGAGCAACGTAATCAGACATCAGTTGAACTGAGAAAGGAGGACAACAAAGTTTTCCAGAAACAGAACAGCCGTGAAGAGGATGAGGCAAATAGTGGCGGCGCTCAGTTTCTTGATGCAGGCCTGGTACCTCCCTTTGTTCAGAGCCACTGACCCCATGTGGCTGGGATGTTGTTTTCCATCCTTCCTGCATCGTCTCAGTCTATGATATGGTTATTTCAACATTTTGTTGCTTCCACTCTCCAGATCTTCTGAGTCTTTTTGTGTTTTTGTTTTGTGACACATGCATCTTGTTTCTCCAGTTCCAGCTTTTCTGTGAGACTTGAACTATGTTGTAATCACATTGAAGGAAAAAAAATCAAAGTGGTACAAAAAGCCCTCAGAGCAAAGGAAAAGGACCTAATAGACACTAACAAAGTGAAGGACCTAAACACACAAAACCATACACCCCTGTGGCTGTAAAAACCCTGTAAGGATTCTTCTTCTTTCTTTTTTTTCCCTCAGAGTTTTGACCCAAGCCTGACCCCCTGAACCTGCACCAAACCTCACCAAATGTTGTAGAAACATCCAGTCTAGTGACAAGTAATTTATTTTTAAGTAATTGACTCCACCCCCAAGTGATGACCTCACAACAGGGCTTCACGTCATGTTCAAAAATGTCTCTGAGCTTTTTTTTTTCCAGATTTGATGAGCCAATCATCTGTAACCGTGTCAGGCACATTCAAACAAAACTTAAAGATCATTATAGAGAGGACTTCTGACCTACGGATTTCCCGCCATTTGGCAGCGACATGTGAAAACGCCAAATTTTTGACGGCATAATAAACAACCTAAACCCAGAGTCACTAAAAAGTAAACACAGACTCTGTGTGACGTCACCAAAACGCCGCGGAGCGACAACCCACAAAATGTGGCTTATCGGAGGGGAATCTCTTTAGGGCCACTTGGATGCTTTGTGCCAAAACTTAGGTGTGCATAGAGTAATGATTAAGGAGAAACATCATCATGACCTTTGACCTACATCTTGGACGGCATTTGGTAGCAAATGAATCACATTTGACATTGTTTTTCTTGTTTAATAGATAGATAGATGTTAAAATGTTTAAAAACCAGAGAAATAATAATAATAATTAATTTTAAGAAGATTTGGTCTTTTTGCTGAAGCTTCTCTTCTTTTTCGGTGTTTATGTTATGATAATATGTAGCACAATATATTGCTAGAGCTGTGTGTTTATTGGCACCAGTTGTTTAGTAAAAGTAACAGCTTTCTTTTATTTTAACAACCGTGGTGCAGAGGTAGAGCGGTCGGCCTCTCATCGGAGGACAGCAGGTTCCATTCCCGCCCATGCGTTGAAGTGTCCTTGGGCGAGTCACTGAGCCCCACGTTGCCTCTGGTGGAAGGTCGGCACCACCGTTGGTCAGCAGAACCGCCATCGGTGTGTGAACGGGACTGTGACTGTAAAGCGCTTTGGGTGCTGAAGAAGTATTCACCACATATTTTACCTAAAACTGGAACTCCAAGATGTCTTTGCGGAAAATGTTTGTCCCATCTTCTATTTGTTAAAATAAAGTGAATATGAGCACTTTCATTTAGATTTGAGTTAATCTGAGTGAGGAAACTTGCACGCTTCAAGCTAGTACAATATATTCTTATCAAGGTTATTTTATTATGCAACATGATCCACATTAGCCCTTGTGCTGTCCTATGGGGTCCAGATGACCCCCCCCTGACCCCCCCCCTTCCATTGAGGTGTTCTCCTACCATGACAAAGGTGGATAAAGGTGGAGAGGATTTCATGTAATCCATGGACACCAGTGAAGATCCCAAATCATTGAAGAACAAAGGTTCAGAGCTCTGTCTAGTGGGTCTAGATGACCCCACTTTCAATGATAACGTGCCTAGGATAGAACAAGGGTTACAGACATTGACTGCAATAAAAAAGGACATTCTGAAAACTGAACTGTGAACTCCCAGATGTCCCCCGCTGTCTTTCTTCGTGTACCCGGTCCGAGTCTTCCTCATGGACCTCATGGCTGGGTTTGCGAGTGTTGTTTGGAAATAAATACCTCTTGTTAACATAAAGTATCAAAAGAAGCGAGTCTGCTTCTTTTGAAGAGAAAGGACGATGGGCTGAGCTCAGAAGGAAGCAGATCCTCTCATCTCTCCAGGCTTGGAGGATGTGACAGACAGAGGATGTGACAACAGTGTCAAATACACCCACCAAGCTAAGCAATCACACTCTCCAGATGATACACTCCTGTTTGTTCATCCAAAAACCTTTTATTCTCGTTTGTGCAGAAAGTCATAGTTTTGTCTGACCTAAATGGATCCAGCTGCTGCAAACATTCATCTTTTTACACTCTTTCCCGCCTTAGAAAAATGATCTAATGAACATCTTCGAGCCACATGGTGGAATGGTTGATATGGAACCATAACCACAAATAGACACCTGCTGTTGAGTCACAGTCTATACCATGAGCACTGGCAGCAGCCCAGTCCATTTGGTTGATGGTTTTCTGGAAGGTGTGGCTGCATGTTTCGTTGTTGTCAGGCCAAAACGCAGCAGAGATTCCTTATGGTAGGTTGAAATTTAAAAGTAAAGCTCAACATAATCATGATAATAAACTAATGATCAGATTAGTGGACTGAAGAAAATGGCAACTTAGTTTAATAGTAAAGCAAATCCCAACGACAGCATTTGTACTGACAGAAGGGAACAGCGGGTGGTTTGTTTTGGTTTGTTCCAGAGGAAACATTCATTGATGGGGGGGCAGCGGTCGGTGTGTTTGTATTGTGAGAGGATCGATGCTGCGTCAGGATTTCTCTGCCACCTAAGACGGTCTCTGTCTGCAGGAGGATCAGTAACACAACCTTTGGAAGATTAGTACAACACAAATATGCCTTAATAGAATTTCCAATTTACTTTATCTCAATACAGAGATGTGCATAACCTCACAGAGCTCACTGTTCATCAAATGTACACACCATCATAGATAATGCACAGCATCACAGTCCATGGGGAGCATGCAGCAGTCAAAAGCGACCAAAAAGCCGGTAACTGTATTCAGTTCCTTTTCTCTTTGCTTAAAACCCAAAAGCAGCTGCAGTCTAAGAGATTTAAATATCAAATTCAATCATCTTTATTGATAAAGCACTTTTTAAACAATATTTCATCTCAACGTTGAGTGCTTGAGTAGAACCCATCAACGAAAACACTAAGATATGCACACATGTTTCTGTACATGATCCCAGCCACGTGTGCTGCTCCACATGTATGCTTTACCTGCCAGCATCTTCCACTCTGCAGTTATGTGCTGGATTGTTTCAGGCACCTCTTTGCACAGCCTACACCTTGGGTCTGGTCTGGTGTGGTAGATCTACACCTTGGGTCTGGTCTGGTGTGGTGGATCTACACCTTGGGTCTGGTCTGGTGTGGTAGATCTACACATTGGGTCTTGTCTGGTGTGGTAGATCTACACCTTGGGTCTAGTCTGGTGTGGTAGATCTACACCTTGGGTCTGGTCTGGTGTGGTGGATCTACACCTTGGGTCTGGTCTGGTGTGGTAGATCTACACCTTGGGTCTTGTCTGGTGTGGTAGATCTACACCTTGGGTCCCGTCTGGTGTGGTAGATCTACACCTTGGGTCTAGTCTGGTGTGGTAGATCTACACCTTGGGTCTGGTCTGGTGTGGTGGATCTACACCTTGGGTCTGGTCTGGTGTGGTAGATCTACACCTTGGGTCTGGTCTGGTGTGGTAGATCTGAGCCTCTATCTCTCTGGTGCTCAGGGCTGATGTCTGACCCCAAGGTCAAAATGGGAAACCCCCCCGAAGGTGGTAGAGAATGAGAGGGCAAAGATCCTGTGGGACTTCCAGATCCAGACTGATAGGATGGTAATGGAGAACCAACCAGACATCGTAGTGGTGGATAAAGAACAGAGGAAAGCCGTTGTGGTGGATGTGGCAGTGCCAAGCGATGGGAACATCAGGAAGAAGGAACATGAGAAACTGGAGAAATACCAGGGACTCAGAGAAGAACTGGAGAAAGCCTGGAAAGTGAAGGTGACAGTGGTGCCTGTGGTAATTGGAGCACTCGGGGCCGTAACCCCCAAGCTGGAGGAGTGGCTACAACAGATACCTGGAAAGACCTCAGACCTCTCAGTCCAGAAAAGAACAGGAACAGCTAAGATACTGCAGGACCCTCAAGCTCCCAGGACTCTGGTAGAGGACCCCAGCTTTGGTCTGATCTCCACTGCAGATGACATTCTCAGATCCTCATGAGGCTGTCCCACTACCAAGTCCCATTGGCCCCACGCCGGCGCCCAGGTGAAAAGGCACCAACCGCCATCGTCCTGAGCCCCCACTCGCCACCACCCAGAGCCGAAGAGAGAGAGAGGGATGTTAGAGAAAGGGGTGTTAGAATGGGGGAGATGGAGGGGGGGCAGTCGATCTCATAAGTAAATTTCATGACTTAGTTCACACATCAACAAATAATCTGCACACAACTATGTGGAAGTCTATTCCAACATTCATGATGGAAAAGCCCCCCACCCCGGAGCCAGGGGCAGACAGCGCAGCAGCCCAGCTGATTCAGGCCCCCAAGAGCCCCACCGTCAGATAAAAAACCCCAGGAGAACCCAGACCCCCACCACAGAGACAGAGACCCAGCAGCCCCCCAGCTAAGGAGTAGGAGGAGCAGAGAGCTGTAGAGCCGGGGCCCCCGCCAGGCTAGGGATCCGTTCCACCCCAGGGGGCTCCAGGCCTATACCCAATGCCCCGACTGCTTCAGACCCACGCCGGCGCCCAGGCGAAAGGCACGCCACGCCCAACAGTCCTGAGCCCCCACCCCCAGAGGCAGGCTGGGAAAACCCATGGTCAGCCTGCACTGCACACCCGTGGAACCTGCCCGCCAGCCCTACCCAGGACAAAATGGGGGAAGCGGCAGAAACGAAGCGCCCGACAGGGAAGGTGGACACAGGCGACCAGCAGAACTTCAGACGGTTCAGAGGACGGGGAGTCTGAGGACCAGACTCTAGTCGCTGTAACGATGGAAAAATGTGGGAGCCCTGGTATGCCCTAAGAAAGGGGACCCCCCCTGCTCCTCTGGAAAAACGGTACACCCTGCTCAGATGCTGTAGACCCCCTCCCTGGGTGGAACATGTAGACTTTCTCAGTGAGGAGGAACTGAAGAGGTTGTCGTGTTTGGCTTTGATTTACTGAACAGAGATCAGATAAATCGGTCAATATTCATAAGAAAAGTGGTGTTGGAGAGTCTGCAAACGCTTTGAAGACGTTTCTGTCTGCTCACAGGTTTTCTGCCAGATCCAGGTCCTGATTGGTCGGATTGTTCCAGCTTCTCATTCATGGACTGATGGGATGGAGGATGCTGTCCACGTGCCACAGGCCTGTCAGCCAGCACAGATGTGGACAACAGCATTAATGCCTAATAAGTTTAGCAGAGCTCCAATCAGTTTTCTGATCTGTGCTTGCTTTCTCCTGCTTTGAGAGTTATACTTCTGCTTTTCCACCCCCACCCCAATATTTACTTCAGGGAACAGTTGGACGGCTTTTCTCAACAGACTTGCAGATTCATAGGTTTACGTCTCAGCAGGTGAAGGACAGACAGCTTCAGACCTCTGCAGGCATTTGCACCACCATTCTGCTGCAGCAACAAAGCAGTCCAAGAGGGAACTCAAATTCATTTGATCAATTATTTACTCGCGGTTGTTGTGGACGAAGCTTCTGATGTTGTTTGATTTAAGGCTGAAAGCTGGATCATCAGGTCCTTCAATAATCTAACATGATTACTGCTCTCCCTCACATCAGGCATTCACTCTCACAGACTCGTCTTCCTCTCCCTCTCGCTGCTCCCCGGCATCAGCCTCCTCTGTGGAGGAGATCCTGGACTTGTTGCTCTGATCTCCATCAGACAGCTGATTCTTCAGGACATATGAGAACAGCGTCCTGCAGGGAGGGGGGAGAAATGCAGAAAAGCTGGGTATGAAACGAGGGCTGGCTTTTTCATCTTTGCTCCATGAAAATATGATTCCTGTTTCTACGCTGAAATATTAAGGATGGTTTGGAAAAAAACAACAGAGCTACATGAAGAAATATGCAGCACCAGCAGTGGGATCTAAAAACTTCTTGTAAAAACCTTTTTGAAGCCAATATCCAGTTTGTTTCATGCAAACTGTTTGCACACTCAGGAAAACAGTGGCTCCAAACTTGATTACCTGGAAGGCTCTAATATAGCAGAGGGATCATGAGGCTGAGGTCAGAACAATGTTGGTTATGGATTATTCATTCTATTTTTGCACATTTTGAACACTCTTCATTCTTTTGCACATTGCTGTCATTCTTCTTCTCTGCTTTTTGAACTGTTGGAGCAATTGAATTTCCCCAATGTGGGATCAATAAAGAATATCTATCTATCTATTAACCCTGGATTACTCAGATACCCTCTGGCAACCCCGTGACCCCAAAGGGATACAGCAGGTTAGGAAACTGGATGGATGATTTGCTCTGCGACCTTGTATTTGTGTATTTGTAACATGGCTTTGTCTTTGCTTGTTGTATGTTGAAATGTTTGTCTGGGGGGGTGGCCTACATACATACCCACTGGGAATAGAAAAGTAATCTGATTCTGAAATCAAAATGTAGATTTGTAACACTTCCTATCTGAATGAGAGTTTGGTTTCAGAAGCCTCTACAGTCTTGACCTCTCTTTCTGCAGCCAGAACTTTCTCTGTTCTTTTCTGTTTGCTGCAGTCAAATGGAAACTCGGCTCACTGCTGAATGACCGATGAAAGTCCTCATAGGGACTGCAGAGTCAGAAAAGTCAACCAAACGTTTGCATATTTCAGGCCTGCTGCAGTTTCCACGGCTGCAGCCCCTGGATATGTCCCCTTAGCACACGTGCACTATGGCGTCCCCTCACAGTCTGCAACTATAACTGACACAAAAACAGAGCAGCATCTCAAAACTTCCATATTTGCAAATTCAAGCTATAAAAGCAAAGTGTTCAGAGGGGTTGGGCAGACGTGGGAGTGGGTCAGTCATCCACAGCTGGTAAGGTCTCCATCCAAACCACAGTCTGATGTTGCACTGCAGCAGCCGTGTTCCATTTGGAATGAACTTAGGTCACCAGCGGCTCCATTTCCTCCTGGTGCTGAAAGGCCAACCCCTTCATCCAAATGCATGATGCTGGGTTTGTTTTTGAGGTCCTCTTTGGTGATTTCCAGAAAGGTCAGAGGTTGAAGTCTGAGCGTCCATCTGCCGATGGAAATGCTTCCATGCTTGACCTGCGTCCATCGTTTGCAGAATAAACTCAGTCTTGGTGTTGGAGACTCCTCTACTCACATGCCGTTGGGATCACTGCAGATTGTGGCAGAAAGGCAGCAGAGTTTACATTAATCCAGATTTAATAATCACTAATAATATTAGTGTTTTTTAATTGTTTATAGTTTTATGTCAGTGTTCTTGTGATGATGGAACCAACTACAGATATGAATGTTAAATGAATGTTCCATATCCTATGGATGATCTATGATTATGTTATCTATGTTAATAATGTACTTTTTAATGTTATTTATGTTGTTTTATCTCCAGTCTCTTGGTGGCTGCCATGGTCACCACCGGACAGACGATGAAAATGAGCTGAAGCTGCAATCCTGCATATTTACAGTGTTTCTCTATTTTAGAGACAGTTTTTTGTTTGCATTGTCCCTCTATTAAATAAATTCAAATATAAATGATGGCCTGAAGGTTGGTATGTATGGATCTTTTACTTATTTAACACTATTTCTCTTTTACTCAGACTTTTGTGAGCCAAAACCTTTCAAAGTGTTCCAGCACTGCTGGTCCGTTTAGTTGTGTCTTGACGTTTTCTCTGCTTCTTCAGTAATCTGGCTTTTCCTCAGAATTTCTGCATTCCTTTTGGTCTGATGGTCGTTTCTTTCCGTTAGCTTCCCTCCTTGTCTCAAAAAGGCTAGTTTGTGTTTTTGATCCATTATGATGGTCTCTGGTTTATTAGACTGCCTAATCCTGAGGAGGGGGGGGTAGGTGTCAATGTTATTTACATTCAGGGAAATTCCTTTGGACTTGAAAAAAGCCTCAGAGTGGCTGTCCAGAGCCAGAATGGACTGTAGCCCATGATTTTAAGGTCTCTGCCTCCAAATATTTGCAGAATCCATATGACAGAAACTGCATAACGATTTCCAAACCATAGCAACAGCTGACACAAACAAAAGTATCCCAGGGGTTCATAGAGTCTGACATCAGATTAACTGATATTAGTTTGTGGCCATTTTACCTGCTGGTTCAGCATTTCTGTCACTGAGGCTGAAAGAGTCTGAGGAACATGGATGGATGGATAGAAACAAATACAACAGGATATTGTAGGAGGACACTTGCTTTTTATTTTAAAGAATGAGCTACTTTTTAAAACTCAGGTGTAATTGAAAAGGCAGATCCTTGTGGCTCAGGTGTTTTCTATAGTCGACTGTAGAGAGCACAGACCCTCTTCATCTGTCCGGGCTTTAAGGAAGAAGGGCTCAGTGACATTAGCAAGTGAACCTGCAGTGACAGACAGTGATGTGTGCACAAATAAAAACCAATCCTTGAATTTAAGCTCCTAAAAAATCCCTATGTGAAAAATGAGGATGAATGAATATCATTTATGTATTCAGGACCAGAAAACAACAGAGTGAGCTTCTCGTGTTGATCACAGCCTGGCTGAGCTATCTGTGGGAGGGGTTGAGTCACTGCTGCAGATTCAGCTAGCTTTTGAGTTCCCTAAAGAGTATGTCATAACTCAGTCTATTACTTCCTAAGTGATTCCATTTAAGGTTTTCAGCTGGGTCTTCAGCTGCCTTCAGTCACAGCCACACTGAACCGTTTCCACTCATGCACGTAAACGCAGAAACCTTTTCTTCAACGTTCCTGTCCAGGATCTTCAGAAGAGCTGACGGGATTCCTTTAAATGAGCCAACTTTGCTGCTGCTGTGCTCCACGTTGCTGTCCCGCCTTATGCTCTGCCCCTAGATAAGGCTCTGAAACCCGATAGGCTCCTGCTATCATGTGATGCATGATAACAAAGAAGCTTTTTTGCATCATTTACACTGAAACAAAAGGTGGCTGTTGTTTCCAGCACTCTAAGGTCAGACGTTGGGTTTGAAGGCATTGATGTGCCCCCCCCTGAAGCTTACCAATGACCAACCTGATGTTCTGAAGAAGTTCCTGTTGGTTTTACTCTGAAGCACTCGTCAATGTGACAAATGGGCAATACATGAAACAACAAGAACACTGGGGCAAAGGGGCAGGAAGGTTCACAGCAAATATGACAAATGACACGACTGCAAAGAAGCTATCAGCGTTTGTCAGACACGTGAACAGGCCTCCTGGGTTTCACCCTAAAACCCGTTTTCTGACAGTGCCAGGCATCATATGTGACCCCCCCCCCCCCCCTCTCTCTCTGCACAGACAGCAACTTTGTTCTGGGGAACGCCCAGGTGCAGTCGCTCTACCCCATCGTCTACTGCTCCGATGGCTTCTGTGAGCTGACCGGGTACGCTCGGGCGGAGCTCATGCAGAAGAGCTGCGCCTGCCACTTCCTGTTCGGCCCAGAGACCAGCGACCGCTGCACAGCTCAGATCCAGGAGGCCTTGGATGAGAGGAGGGAGTTCAAGACCGAGCTGGTCTTCTACAAGAAGGAAGGTCAGAACCAGCGTCCTTTGACTCAACTGCAGGTTTGGGGACAGAACCCCTGAAGGCAGATGCTGCAACGACCACGTCAGCTACAGAGGGACAGGGATGCAGCCCTGCTCTGTAACCCATTTATCTGCTTTTCCAGACGCTCAAAGTTCTTCCAATGGGTCCATTATTCATTATTCATACTTGGTGATGGTAACCTTTGACCCACAGCTGCCCTGGGGCAGACTGACAGAGGCGTGGCTACCAGTGTGGCTACCCTGCTCTACTCAAGGTCCTCTTTGAGTCCCATGACCATGAATCAATAGAACCTTAGTTTAGCAGTGAGAGTACAAGAAAAACATGAAGCACCATCCAGTTTTGTTTATTGTGATTTTTAAACCTTTGCTAACCCCTGACGACTACAATTAGGTCAGATAGTCCTCAGCGTATTATAATAAGAGCTTTTCTATGAATCCCCATTCTGAGCATGAAACTGGAGAGGAAGACTCTGCCGACTGAAAGAAACCTGCAGCAGAAGCAGACTCTGCAGAGGCGGGGAGGGCTGGAGAGGACAGGGAAGGGGTAGACACCAAAACCCCGGGGCATTCTGAGACAAGACAGCAACTGCAGAAATGACGTCTATATGTGTGCATGAGAAACCCAGCAGACGGAGGAACCCCCCCGCGGGGGTCTAAGTCTACAGCATCAGGACCAGCAGCATGGCTGATGGTCACCGAGCTTCACCCTAACTGTTGCTTCATCAGCCACAACGGTTTGAAGTCAGGCAGAGAAGCCGACGGGCCCAGAACTAAAACATGAGGAGCCTGATGGCTGTTTACCACATGCAAGGCATGATGGGACGGCAATGACACAATGAGCTGTGGGAAAGTCATCAGTGGGAGATCTAAACATGGATCCTCTGTGAAGCCATTTCTATAGCTGCAAAGCCAGAAACAGCCAGGATTTAAATCTCTGGTAGATGTGTCCAGTGGTCATTTCACTTTAGGTAAACCGAGTAGCAACAAGTGTTCCTGCAGACGTGAAGCTAAGTGTTCCATTCAGCTATGAACTTTTTGAGATAAGGTGGAACTTTGTCATATAAACGTTCTTAAAGGACTTTCGATTTGAACAGGGAGCATTGAAGACGAGCTAAAGTTGGTGAAATCTGATCTTCTACTGGTTTTCATTCAGTCTCTGTGGTGTTTTGGACCATTGAAGGCTTTAAAACAGCCTGATAGTACAGAGGTACAGCGGTCTACTCTTCAGGTAACAAAGACATGACGTCAACCCGCTGCTGTGTTCTGAGACAGGAAGTTCCTGATTTTAGAAATACTGCAAAGGAAGGTCTAGAAACCTCCTTTAGGTTAAATGTCAGCCCTTCAAAAATGACTTCTAGGTTTCTCACATTGGGCCAGGATGCCTTCCAGAGGGAATTTATTGTTACGATCGAGTCCCTGAAACGCTCAGGAAAAAAATAAAATAAAACCAGCTGGTTTAGGATAAGAAAATGAGAAATCTTTAAATCTGTAAGACATACTTAAAGTCTTGTAAACTGGGAGAGAGGTCCAGCTTTATTAGATGAGCAATGCCTATAGCTATCAGCGTAACAATAGAAATACAGCATATGCTCTTATTTCTAGACCAAGCAGGATTGGAGCAGGCACGGGGCCCTGCGGTACACCATGACTTCCTCATCATTAGAGTCTTCTAGAGTCTATTCGCTCAGGAGAGCCCAGATGGAGTCGAAGGACATTTATTCAGCAAGACGGTCCGGTTCAGCAGAACAGAACTCACTGGGCCCGTCTGCACTCTGCTCCTGCAGGTACCAAGTTCTGGTGTCTTCTGGACATCGTTCCCATTAAGAACGAGAAGGGGGAGGTGGTTCTGTTCCTCGTATCCCACAAAGACATCACAGACAAGAAGAAGGAGCAGGATCCAGAGCAGGGGCCGGACACAGGTGAGTCCTCGCATCCTCCCACACGGGGGCTGTTCCACGCTGCGATCAGCCGCCCTTCATCACAGACGGACTGATGAACACTAGTTAGCCTGAAGCAGGACCACCCACTGAGAATTTGTTCTGATCACTATGAACCACAAAGAGCTGCTGGCCCCCTCCCTGTTCAGTGGCTCCTTCAGCAGCTCCTCCTGAACTGCACCTTCTGTTCTTCATCAGTTCCTTATCACCACCTCCACCTCCTCTGCTTCACCTCCAGAACATCTCCAGCCTTCTTCTCTTTAGCTCCAGACTTCCTCCTCCAAACCACAGCTCCTCTCTCTGGATCCTGGATCTACAAAGACACCCTGCAGCTCCTCCTGACCTCCTCTGATCTCCTCAAACATCCTCAAAGCAAACATCTGTGCTTCTCTTTCTACTCCTCTTTCCCATGACTTCATTGTGACTCATCAGCTGCATTCCTCTGTAGTTTCTCCTTCATCATCATCCTTTCACACTCCAAGATCTCCTAAACTCTTCCGTTCCTCCACAGGTATGTTTTCAGGACCAACCATCTTTCCACTCTTCCTCCTCGTCAGCGTCTTCCTCACTTCATCCTTACTGATCTTTGCTGCTTTCTGCTCCTCCAGAGTCCCCTCTTCTCCTTTTTGATCATAACTCTCTGTACTTTTGATAATCCAAAATGCAGCAGTACGAGTCTTAAGCCGTACATTCACATGAGCGCACATCGCTGTGGTGAGGGGGAGGCAGGGGAGACACAACCCCCCCTCCATCCTGCGGCGGACTGCTCGTGGAGCCCGTTAGAGCTGCTGTTCAATTTTTCAGGGGTAGTTGTACAAATCAGTATTTCTGTCTTGTTGCTGCTCTTTGAAACAGAAACCTGCTGTTACCATGGACTGCACTCTGACAGTCCTAAAACTATTTTCATAAAAATTCTCGTTCAAATAAGAAACACATTTATTTGAGTCCAAAAAATGTAAACCTGCATGAAAATCCTGTGAGCTTCGCGGCTTTGCTCAAACAAAATGCTGCAATGTGCAGATGTGAGCGTGCACTGTGAGGATGCGCACCGGCCCGTGTGACACAGCACAGTCACCTGCTGGACGCTCAGGGAGCAAAGGGAAGCAGAGGATGAAGAACAACAGATTTGAAGAAACGTCTTTCATGAGGGAGGTGCTGCTCATTTGGGCTCCATCAGCCGGACTCGTTCTCCAGAAGCGTCTGGACTCATGCAGACAGCAGAATGTGCTGCAGAGAAACAGATGAATAAACAAGCCTCTGCCTTGCTGCATCGGTCGGCTCCTTGCCTGTCATCTTTTTTCTCTGTGAAATCATCTCCACAGGCCTGAATGACACAGCAGGACTGCTGCAGGAGGCGCTGAACCACTTGTAGCAACAGACCTGTTCAGCCTGTCCGCGCACGTGCTGCTGCTGTTGATTGACTGGATTAATAATTGAAAGGCTGTTTGCGGCTTCCTCTCCCCTCCAACACGGAGAAGAAGCTGCAGCTTACCATGAAAGCCGCGCAGACGGACCTTCCTGCCCCTGCTGCAGGGCTGTAGAGCCTCTGAATCAATGTCTGCCTGAGGCATGGGCCAACAAAGCCCTTTGATCAGTCACATGGTGCCGCACCAAGACCTGCTGCAGAACCCACAGCCCGACTCTGGTTCTGATCCAGAGCCAGCAGCTGGTCCCGGAGGGCTGAATTATGGATACGGGATGAGGGAAGGTTTGCCCCTCCCTCATCCCTCACAGCAGCCCAGACTGTTTCTGAAATGATTTCCAAGATTTCTAAACTATTCAACAGATTGTTGTTTTATGTTACAGATGCCTGTTATTTCAGGATTATTTTAAAACTTGTTTCATGAATGTATGTCTTATTCAGATTGACTCACCTTAAAAAGTACAAAGATTGTTTTAGGTATTATGTTATGCTGCATCATCGATTGCTTTAAATAGTATGTTTTATATCATACCACAGAATGTTTAGCAAATTTTCAGTTTTATTCAACAAATGTTACTAATTGAATGAAAGATTATTTAAAATAATATTCATATTATCAATATCTCACTGTTTGCATTAAATAAGACTCTACAAACTGTTAGAAAGGTTGTTTGACGATAGTTTCACAGATGGCTTTTCAGAACATTTTACACGTCATGGAAGTTTTGGAAGTTTCACTCCTTTGATTGAGTTTCAGATTTTGTTTCTCAGATTATCTCAGATTTGAACCCAAATCTTTGCACAAAGGAATTTGACAGATTATTTAGCTGGTTTTTTTTACCGTCAGCATAACAAAACCTTAGAGATTTTTTCTGAGACCTTTTTTTTTATAAATCATTCTGAAGATCGTATCTCAATTTCAGACTCTTTTGCAGATAATGTCACAGATGTTCTTTTTCTGCAGATTCTTTTTGCCATGGATAATCCCACAGATTGTTCCTCAGATCATTTTATCTGCTGTATTCAGATTTTTACAACATCTAATCATTTGACCAGATTTCCCGGTCGGTTTCAGGATCCAGAGCTTCTCAGATTGCTCCATCTTTCCCTTCAAATCTTGAATGGTCTGAGAAAGGCCCCCTGGAGATCTACAGCAGGGGTCTCCAACCTTTTTCAGGCCACAGACCGGTTCCAACAGCGCAGAAGATTACCTTTAATATTTTTAAGCTTCCGTTTTCATAAAATCTATTTTTGTAATTAAAATGCTACAAGAAATTGAGTTTAAATAAAATCTGAAAACATTGATAGATTATTATACAGATGACAAAGATTCAATGAAACAAAGTTGTTGATTTGTAGATAATTCAGTAAATTACCGTTTTATTCATAGAACACCATCATAACACTGATACCCAGTAACAGATCATCCTTTGGGCAAAGAAATTGATCAAATTTAGTTTTTACGTAAATCCTGATTCATTGTGTTTTTGTTTTCAACACAGAGGAACATTTTCTGCACTAAAGTAATAGATGTGCTCTTTATAAGTTTACAACAAATCAGAAACAACGTATTCATTTTTTTTTTTTCATCTTCTGCCGTTTTGTCCCTTTCGGGGTCACAGGGCTGCTGGAGCCTATCCCAACCACATGCACTCTCACACTCACACCTGTGGTCAATTTAGAGTTGCCAATCAACCTATGAAGCATGTTTTTGGATGGTGGGAGGAAGCCGGAGATCCCGGAGAAAACCCACACAGAAAGGCCCCCCATTGATGTTCTGGTTCAGGTCCCCCAGCCAGGACTTGAACCGGGGGCCTTCCTCCTGTGAGGCACGGGCGCTAACCACTGCACCACTGTGCAGCCCCAAACAACTTAATTTGATTGAATCTTCATTCTCTGTTTGTGGCTGGTTTAAACGTAGACTTTGTGCTGACCCACAGACCGGTACCAGGACCGGTACTAGGACCGGTACAAGTCCTGGTACCGGGGGTTGGGTTCCACTATTCTACACCCCTTCATTTTCTCCTCAGAGGTCTCACCTGAGAGAGTTTGTAACCTTCTTTAGTCTGTTGCAGGAGATGAGTAGATGTTCCAACATCCCAGCAGTTTATCGTAAAGCTTCCTGTATTTTCAGCTTAAGGGGAGCAAAATGGAAAACTAAATCTTCCATGGCAGCTTTGGGAGGATGCTGACGGTTCTGACACTTGTCCTTCTCTTTCCAGATGAGGAGACGGATTTAGAGGTGCATCAGATAACTGCCCCCCCAGGCTTTAATGCCAACCGGCGCCGCAGTCGAGCCGTTCTGTACCAGCTATCCGGACATCTGCAGAAACAGGACAAGAACAAACTCAAGATCAACAATGTGAGTCTGTCTGCTGGAAGATGCAGAATCTGTCCTCAGCGTGGAAACGAAGCCGTGACCCTGTGACTGTCGTGGGAGTTCAAGGTCCATGACTGAGCAGACGTGGACAGAAAAGTTTCTTTTGAATGGAGGCAGAAGAAGGTGGAGTTCAGGTGAAGCTGCTCAGACCAAAGTCTGACACTTTATAGCCAAAAGTGGAAACTAAAATAATAAAGTTTGCCTCAAAGGAGGCAAAGACTAGGATTCTGTTTTTTGCAGATGACTCTGCGGTGTAATCAGGTCTCTGGTTTGTTTCAGTTGTTTAGTGAAGAAACTCATCGGGATGCAGAAGTCAGCCTTTGAAACGTTCAGATTCAGGATGAATGGACCCTTTTCTCTGATCACTCTTTTCTTTATCAAAACAAAAAGGTTTTATTGCCTTTCAGATTCTCTCTTAACCACATTTTGAGCAGAGTAGAAAATGTCCAGACAACATTTTATTTTATTAGTGTGGATTTCTTTTTTTAGTTGGAACAAAAGATAGAGAGAGCGGGGAGTAGGGAATGGGGGGCAAGGGTCCAAAAAAGGGAAAAAAAAGGGAAGTTTCAGGATGATTGCAGAAGCATGGGGGGGACTACATATATTTAACTACTATTATCTGATTATGGAAAGCACTTTGAGATGCTTCACTGGAGGAAAAGTGTTGTACAAATAAAGTTGAATTTGAATGAGAAGCAGCAGCAGGCTGCTCGAGGTCCATCATTACAACTGATCATAACATGCAGCTGCTTTACAGGCACTGAAATACTACAAACAGACCTGCCATAATCGTATTCCATCGATTCATAGTATCGCACCGCGTTCAACACGTAGTCACGGTAACAGCGGAGGAGGAACAAAAGTAAAGAGAAATGGGAAAACTTGTTACAGAAAAATATAACCCTGCTGCTATCTCAAATGGTGTTTTATTAACGCTGGCCTTAACGTCTACACCCACTGCTGTCTGCTCCAGAACATGTTCGGTCAGACGCCCCCCATCCCAGAGTACAAAGTGGCCGCCATTCAGAAATCCCGCTTCATCCTGCTCCACTACGGAGCCTTCAAGGCCGGCTGGGATTGGCTGATTCTGCTGGCGACCTTCTATGTGGCGGTCACCGTGCCCTACAATGTTTGCTTCATGGTCGGGGGTGGGCGAGACGAAGGCAGCAGCACCCCCCGCAGTCCGCCCAGCATCAGCGACATCCTGGTGGAGATCCTGTTCATTCTGGGTGAGTCCGTCTGCATCCGGTCGGTTTTGGTGATGGTTCATGGATGTTTCTTTGAGTTTCCTCAAGGGGGAAGCCTCCAACAGGAAGGGACAGTGATGACAAAGATGGGCCTTACCCTCCCAGCTTCACAAATGGGAGGGTTGAGCCCTCACTCAACTTTCCTTCATGTCAGCCAAGTCCCTTTCCGGACCCCGAGTCCCTGGTGGTGGACGGGGTGAGGCTCACTGACGGCCCGTCAAACCGTCAGAATTACCCACAGCCGCCGTTGTGCCGCTCCGTCCAAATTTGCCACACCCCTGTATGCTCTGCAAGCTTCGATTTCCTCCAAAGCCTGCCTTCTCCGAGCTCAGATGTGAGCTGGAACGAATCCAGAAGGCAGCCCAGACTGGTTTGCTTCTGTGATGAGACAACCTCTGCCACACATGTGCAGAACACTCTGCGTGTTTTGTATGATTCTGCAGAAAGGCAGGTGGAGACAGCAGCTCTCAAGCAACACCAGGAAGAGGTGATTGAACATGAAATGAAGCCGTCGGTCCTGCCTGACGATGCAAACCAAAGGAGCACAAAGACTCAGCAGCGTTGCTGAACAACTCATGGATGTTTGTGGCTGAGGTTAGGAACACAGACTGACCGGTAACCTGGGAGCTTTGCTTTTCACTCCAGTCCCTTCTTCAGTGCAGCAGATCAATGCAGCACTGCTGCAGCTGCTGCAGTTTGTCAATCTCACGCTCCGTCCTGTCCTTACTGGTGAACAAGACTCCAAAATACAAAAACCCTCCACTTGATGCAGGAACTCCACACCTACCCCACCAACACCAACCATTCTGCTGGTCAGGCCTCAGGTGTCACAGCAACGTCTCCTGCCAGGTTTCAGAAAGACTATAAACCCACCAGAACCACAACTGGCCTTGGGCTCAGTTTCAGTTTTTCACCACTTTCAGACTTTCCCACACAGATCCTGACGGGCAGCAGACCAGATCTGTTCTGGAATTCATCATCATGTCTCAAACTCTGCTGGTTCACAGAAACACCAACAAAGCAGCCCAGATATGACGGTTCCGACGCCGTGTTTTCAGCGGTTTGTCCTGACAGCAGCCTTCACATCTGAGATGTGATGCAGCAAAAACCGGGACAGAAAACGGTTACAGTGGAACCGGAATACGTGAGGCAGCTGGACAACAGAAAAGCCGGCATCTATCACAGTGTGCTATTGATGTGTTTCTGCAGCTGCATGCCTGTGTTTGTCCTCTGCAGACATCCTGCTGAACTTCCGGACGACATTTGTGAGCATGTCTGGTCAGGTGGTGTACGACGCCCGCTCCATCTGCGTCCACTACGCCACCACCTGGCTGTTTGTGGACCTGATCGCCGCCTTGCCCTTTGACCTGCTGTATGCCTTCAACATCAGCGTGGTGAGTATGAAAACCAATTCCATCCAACTCGAACGCAGACGCAGATGCAGACGTAGACGCAGACGCAGATGCAGCATGGAGACAGAACGGGGCAGGCAGTCGTTGCTCTGACCGCCTTCGGTTTTCTCATTTCTTCTCCTGCTGTGTGTTTTATTGTAAATTAATTTTAATTTCAGTCAGTCATGATCCGGTTTCAGAGGTTATCTCCAGGTTTTCTGACCTTCCTGCCTCCGTGCTCTGCAGCTTTCATCGTTTTTACTCTTTTTGGAGTCATCCAGACGGATCTTTGCAGGATGTTAAAAAGCTGTTTAATCACCGACAGCCCTGGTGTCTGTGCTGCTGAAGCCTGAGCCATAGACCTAAGCCCACGCACACCCAGAGGGTCTTTAAGGCCTCCTGGGGTCGCTGTGCATCTCAGCCAAAGACACATCAGCGACAGATCTCAGAGAGTTACCACATAAAACCAAAACTAACCGAACACTCCATAAAACATTTGGTAATAATAATCTCCTTTCTGAAGCTGGACCATGAAAACCCCTCAGAAGCAAATCAGCCGCCTGAAGGCGTGAAGGACGTTTATCTCTCTCCTTTGTCTAATAAAGTACGTTTGAATGTGAATTGGTGTGCTCGGTGGAGCTCCCTGCTGACTCCGAGGAAACGTCCTTCACGGGTTAATAAAGCTGTCAATCAACAAAAGCTAACAGTACATTTACAGCAAAATCTCCTAAATCCCCAAGAGTTTTGACTTCTAAGCCAAATGGCCTAACGATTCATTTGGGTAAAACAGTTTAATTCTGAAGGACTTGACATGAAACATCAGTGAGATTTTAATGATTTATTTCATTTCAGGACCAAAGAAATGTCAAAGTTCTAACTGCAAATCCTCCAATGACAGCATCAACATTAGTCCTGCAAAAGGTTCCCCATTCCAGATGCGTAGAAACAGCTGTCCTGTCACTTTTGTTTATTTGGAGGGAGGGGGGGGGGCATTGATGGCAAGGCTCAACCTGTCATGGGACAGGCCCATAGAGCCATGGTACCCTGATGGGGGTGGAATGGGCCAGCAGGAAGATACCAAAACCAGGAAAGGCTGCCTCTGCTGCTCTAAGTCCTCCATCCATTCATACTCCAGGCCTTTGGGGCTAAGTGTTGCACCCTGAATGATCCAGGATAAAAGCTTGAGACTCAGACTGATCTCTGCCGATGCAAACAGGTTGACCTCCATAGAAGCCATAGTCTCCTCCTCCTGCAGCGAGGACAGCCTCTGGAGAGCAGGAGCCTCTCATGGTCAGAACAGCTCCTCAGCGTTAGTCTTGTGCTATGCTAGCTGATGCAGACGTATGAGTACAACTCAACTTTCTTTAGACTTTCAAAGCATGCCGGGGTGACATCAGGGAAAGAGTCCCGCCCCTTTTAAGACTAGAATGAATCTGGAACTAAAAGCACTCTGGCTCTGCAGCTAGAGGTTTAGCAGTGTTGTAATTTCCTCCTGCATCACTTGTGCCCCCTCCCTATGAGTGTCATGTCTAGAGTGTCTATGAAGCGCCACAGAACCTGTGTGATGGCACGAGGACCATCTTCTCTTCTTGTTTTCTCTGGAGAACCAGAACCGCAGTCTTTGGTGCCTGCAGCCTCTGCGCTGAGCTAAGAGCAGTGCCGCCTTTTGGAGAGCTTAGAAGGTCTGCTCATCAACAATACAACAGAACAACTCTCCCTCTTGGGGGTGGCACTTTGTCCCTCGCAGCGGTAGTGGCATCAGTGATGTAAGTGCTGGTCTCTGTTATGCTGAGGCACTCAGGGGCAGGTAGGGCAGGAACCCACCGGCGTCTCTAGTAATCATGTCCTAATTCCGGTGACGGTTGCGGTGCATTGTTCATCATTGCAGCAGCTTTCCTCTGGTTCTTCCGCTATGACTGATCTGCTGTGATTCTGTTTCCAGTACTTCGGCGTCCACCTGCTGAAGACGGTGCGGCTGCTGCGGCTGCTGCGGCTGCTTCAGAAGCTGGAGCGCTACTCCCAGTACAGCGCTGTGGTCCTCACGCTGCTCATGTCCATGTTTGCCCTGCTGGCCCACTGGATGGCCTGCGTGTGGTACTTCATTGGTCGCCGGGAGATCGAGAGCCCGGGCTCCTGGGACATCGGTTAGTTTCTATCTATCCCTAACGGTGCAGCAGAGGTCCAGAGGCATTGGGAGGCACTGAACATTGGGCATTAGGCCTATGTGCTCCCAGTTAACCAAGGATAAATCAGGACGATAGGCTTGTTCATTAAATTTCTTGAAATTTCTCCTAAAGACGATGCGTGGTTTACATTTGGGGATTTTTGTGTCTCTGCATGCAGCAGCAACACAGTGATCACTCAAATCATTACAGAAAACACCCGCAGAGGACAATTTGTGTGGAGCATTTGTTAGAATTAAATCAATCAAAGGAGACTTTTCTGGACATTTAGTATTTGGCCTAGTTGGCTGACTAATCAACTGGCTAAGATTTATAGAGTGTATATATAGAGTATACAGAAGGATTTAAATTCTTCAGAGGCCGTACTTGACCAGTCCTAGTTGAGATCTCTGACCATTAAAAGTCCACCATAATTTATTCTGGAGAGAAGATCTTTTAAAGATGATAGTGCCTCCTTGGTGGCAGATGGGGGCCTATAGCGTCCCACTACTGTCATGGACAGGGATTTGGCTAATTTCACATTCAAGACTAAAAGCTCCAACTGTTTAGGGATGGACTTGGACATGACTGTCGATGCTTCAAATCTAGATTTAACATAGATGGCTACACCACCACCTTTTTTGGGCCTGTCTGTTCGATACACATTATATCCATTTACATTTATATCAACATTTGTGATAGATTTAGTCAGTCACGTCTCAGAGATACCATAATTACAATGTCCACCTCAGTTGATGTAAACCAAATCTTAACCATGTCCATTTTGGGAGCCAAGCTGCGCACATTAAGATGATAATTTATAGCCCAGATATCAACTTTAAACCAGTAGGTGTCTGAATACTTTGCACTTCAGGGCCTGGATTTGGCTGTACATTTCCAGATAAAAGTAAAAGTAGAATTATCATCAATCTTTGCTTTACATTACATTTCAAGACAGTATTATTAGATGTTGAGGCCAGGTCATACGAAGTAAGAAGATTTTGGAGTCTAGGTAGCACTGTAGGTTTATCTGAAGCTCTAAACTTCAAGGTGGATCACAGAAGCCCGCCTCCATCTATGATACTAACACAAAGCTGTCTTGTGTGTCCCTCGCTCCCTCAGGTTGGCTCCATGAGTTGGCGAAGCGCCTGGGCACACCCTACTTCCTGTCCCCGTTTATCACGTCAGCCCCCGCCGCTTCAAGCAGCCTTCCCTCCAACAGCAGCCAGTGGAACGTGTCGGGGTCAGAGGCTGTGAGGCCGGGAACCTGGAACTCCAGCCAAGGTTTTGGGAACAACACTGGAGTAGCAGGCGCGTCAGAGACGAGCGCTCTGAAGATGCTGGGGGGCGGCCCCTCCATGCGCAGCAGCTACGTGACTTCGCTGTACTTCGCACTGAGCAGTCTGACTAGTGTGGGCTTTGGAAATGTGTCGGCCAACACAGACTCTGAGAAGATATTCTCCATCTGTACGATGCTGATAGGAGGTGAGAGTGGCGACGAGACGTGAACGCGCTGAGGTCTTGTTTTCAAATAAAACCAGGATGGACTGGTCTTTGTAAGATGCTGATTCAGAGGCACCGTGTCTGCTGGCAGAGCCCAGGCAATGCCAGCAGACACTGCAGAACAGAGAAGCAGAGCCACAACCCTGTGCGTTCTGAAAGGAACATCCCGCTCTGAGCTTTCTCCTGGTTCTGCCGTCATCGGTTCTGTTTGTTTCCAGGCTGCCAACACCAATAATTGTTGCTTTCATCCAAACTACTCATCTTCTCAGATGCTTATCGCTGTGCAGGATACTCATTCTTGCAGTTAACGCCACCTTTAAAAAGGTTGAGACAAACCGAATAAAACAAACGATGCTGCAATGAATGACATTGAAGGCCAACAGCTTCAACCCACCGGTTAGCAGCCAACCGGCCTGTGATTTCATTCTTCCATTCTTGTTTCTGCAGCACTGATGCACGCCGTGGTCTTTGGTAACGTGACAGCAATCATCCAGAGGATGTACTCGCGCCGCTCGCTCTACCACACTCGCACCAAAGACTTGAAGGACTTCATCAGGGTCCACCGGCTTCCCAAAGCTTTGGAGCAGCGCATGTTGGAGTGTTTCCAGACCACGTGGTCAGTCAATAATGGCATAGATGTCAATGAGGTGAGTAGACAGCTGGCTTACATCTTCAACAGCCCTACAGAGACAGCAGACTTGGAGGCTTCATTCCAGTTCACAGACTGGTTGAGCCTTTAGGAAGCTCGTAACTACAAAAGACACCAAAGAATCTGGAGACGTCATGTTCAGACTGTTCATACAAACAAAAACCCTCAAAGAACTTCTGACCATGATTTTAAAATGATCTACTGTGAACTTCATTCTTCCCTTGATGACCATTTCAAAGTTTACTCACACAGTTAAGTGATGAGAAAGGATTCCTTAGCAAAAGGTAGTACCCTTGAAGTTTATTTTATGAAGTATACTTGAGTATAAGTTTACTATGTAGTGTATACTATAGACCAAGTACGTGTAGTGTAGGAAGTATAGTAACTGAATACTTCTTGGGGGGTTAGCATAACTCTGTGTGTTTGTAATCTACACTGAAGAAACGTCCGTTTGACATCAGGCAGAAATCTTTAGCTGCCAGTCTGTGGCACAGGAACAAAAGTCAGGAAATGTTTGTAGATTGTTTACTTTCTCGTCACAAGGATTCTGGTTTACAGATCCTGTTCTGCCTGACCGCCTGGTTATTTCTCATTGACTTGGAGCCACATTTGTGGGTTTAGTGGCGGCGTAGCGAAGTCAAGTCAGTATGAGGGTTGCACCAAACAGCTCGCACTGCTGCTAGTTATCATGTGAGAGTTTAGCCTCTGGCCCCCTCAGCTGTCACTGGTCTCATGGAGCTGCTAGGTGGCCCCATTTAAGAGAGAAGTTCCAGTTTCTGGGAGTGAAGAGGATGAAGAGGTCTGACATCCGGCCTCGTCACTGCAGCTCCTGCCAGGGGGGCCCCCAACCACCAACACAAGATGCTGGTTAAAGACTGGAACCATTCTATGGCAGAGTGTAAGCAGGCTGATGACCAGCATCAGAGGGAGGGGCCAATATTGAGAGGGAGGAGCCAAGCATGAGAGGGGCGGGCCAAACATGAGAGGGAGGGGCCTAAGAATGAGAGGGAGGGGCTAAGAATGAGAGGGAGGGGCCAAGCATGAGGGCGCAGGGTCAAAAATGAGAGGAAGGAGCCTATCATGGGAGGGAGGAGCCTATCATGAGAGGGAGGAGCCTATCATGGGAGGGAGGAGCCAAGCAGTGCTTAGCTGTCATTTAAACTTGAGTAAACATTTGGTGGTTATCCTCTGGACTGCAGCTCTACGGTTGACTTCCACATTGTCTGATTTTCTAAAGTTTGTGTCAACTTTTCAATGGTGAGCGTGTGATCGCCTCGTGAACCTGCAGGTCTTTGAATGAGCTTTCCTCTCCTGAACACCCTGACCATGCCCCGCCTGACTCCCCAGCTGCTGAAGGACTTCCCGGACGAGCTGCGCGCCGACATCGCCATGCACCTGAACAAGGAGCTGCTGCAGCTGCCGCTGTTTGAGTCGGCCAGCAGAGGCTGCCTGCGCTCCCTGTCCCTCATCATCAAGACCTCCTTCTGCGCTCCAGGAGAGTTCCTCATCCGGCAGGGGGACGCCCTGCAGGCCATCTACTTTGTGTGCTCAGGGTCCATGGAGGTGCTGAAGGACAACACTGTGCTGGCTATTCTGGGTGAGTCAGATTGTGTTTTCATGGCTCTCTCCCGTTCTCTCAGTGACCTTAGTTCACGCTTTCAGTGTTGCTGCTGAGGACTTAGACTGCTGGGGGGTAGTTAAAGGATTCACTGGGATGTCTGCCTTACAGAAGACCTTTCCAATGTGTCATTTCATCCATCTGATGATGGAAAAATTGATGGTTTATTAAAAATACATTAATGTACATTGTTTTTGCTAAAACGGTTAAAAACGCAATGCATTGTGGTCTATATTCCAGAATCTAGTGAGCATTGACACACACTGGTTTTTCCTAGAGACTTCTGGTAGATTTCTAGGGCTCTGGATTTTGGAATCGTAGATTTGGACGGCACTAGAAAATGGTGAACGCGCTATGTAGAGGGAAGGAATTCAGACACAACCTTTGTCTGAGTTCCTCATTGACAGCTTCAGGACCACGGACATTTCACGTGAACAGCAATACTGTGTCACGTTATTCTCATACTGTAGCTGTGAGGATTGAGCGGTTTCAGTGTTTTTTCTGTGTGTTTTGTCCCTCCTGACTGCCAGAGGCGGTGCTTCGAGGACTGAATGATCCTTCTTGCGTAGTTTGAGAATGTACTGATGGTCCCCTGATGATGAGAGAGCCGTGATGGCTCGGTCTCTCTAGCCGGATGCTTCCTTCATTCCAGAAGTGACTCTGTTGCCTTTGTGCCATCGGGACCCGCACACAGCCCGCTTCTACGTGGTGGCCCTGGGAGTGCCTTTGCCCCGTACCTGCCCTACAAAAGCTTTTGTGATTGCTGATTTGTTTGCTTTGCTGGGCCCCACAAGGGGCGAGTCCTTTCTAAGCTATGTTTGGCCCACTGGGTTGTGGGTGCCACTCTGTAAGCTTACGCCGTGCACGCCCCATTCTAGCCGGGCAGGGTGTCATGTCATTCTACCTGGGCTGTGTCTACATCCTGGGCTGCTGCCCATGGGGTCCCATTGGACTCCATCTGCGTCTGCCTCCTGGTCCCATGGTACCCTCGCCAGGTTCTAAAGGGTGAATGTGCCTGACCCCAACCCAATGGATGGCGTCTTAGATGTAGACGCTCTGAGGTGAGGCTGTGTCCCGTTTTCTGGACCCCTCAGAGCTTTGTTGGCATTGGCCGTTCAGCACCACCTCCGGCGGTCATCCGGGATTCATAGAACCATTGTTACATACATAACTTTTGTTTTTGGTCTTGTTCTGTCTCCTGTCAGTCACTCCAGGTTCATGTTAACCGTTGTTCTATCCTATGACCCCCCCCTTCCATTGAGGTGTTCTCCTACCATGACAAAGGTGGATAAAGGTGGAGAGGATTTCATGTCATCCATGGACACCAGTGAAGATCACAAATCATTGAAGAACAAAGGTTCAGAGCTCTGTCTAGTGGGTCTAGATGACCCCACTGTCTAGTGGGTCTAGATGACCCCACTCCCAACGTTAAAGTGCCTAGGATAGAACAAGGGTTACTCATCCACAGCGGTCTTATTTTCTGTTTATAGTAGGTGTCTGGTTTTCAGGTCTACAGTAGCTGCGTTTACGTGGACAAACGTAATCTGAATGAACGCCTGGTCAGAATAAAAAGCATCATGTAAACACGCCGCTCAGAATTCTCTGCCCCGATCAGACTTATTTGGATCAAAATGTCTTTCCGATGGAGATCGGTGGTTCTGCCGATTGTTGATCCGATCGTGGTGCATAGAAACAGTTTATTCTGATCGTGGGTCACTGCTGCTCTGGGTTACAGTGCGGATCCAGAGGAGACTCTGGACTCAGGACCGGCCACCCGCTCCCCCCGTGTGAAGCATGTCTCTGAGCAGAGCAGCCGGACTAGCTTTGTGTTTGCGGGCAGAGGACGGGCTTCGTCACGGTGTGGCGCTCTGGATGACGTTTCCGACCGCAGTCTGTCCGGCCGCTCTGCAGGAGCGGGCTGCTGGACTCAGGAGGACCGGGTCTCTGAGCAGAGGAGCGGCTCTGGGACGGAGGGTGGGCTAACGGAGGAGACCTGAAAAACCGTGTAAACAATCACCTAAATTCATGTTTCCAATCAAAACAAAGGCAGATGTTCTTCCCACATATTTACGTTCAGTCAAGCTGCATTGATTTGAGTTCATCCACGGCTAAATGTTGATGTTAGCACATGTGAGTCTAACCCTAAAGATGACGAGTGAACAGTCACTTAATAATAATAATAATAATAATAATAATAATAATAATAATAATAATAAAATCACTCAGAAGATCAGCTGCTCTCTGCTGCAGCTTGTTTGTTTACAACATAATTTAAAATTTCTTCTTCTACGGTCGTTTCCGTAGTTTTAGAGAGTTTCCACGCGTCAATAATTTGTTTCGTGGCGTATGGAAATGTTTGTTTCCATACGCCACGGTCTTGGCAGAGAGAAAACAAATGTTTTTTTTCAGTTAAAATATGATTCAGCTTCTGAAATGAGCTGCAATGGATAAACAGACCATAATGTTTGAGTGCACTTAAAAAGGATTTTTCCTCTCAGTAGATCTTTCTTTTTTCCATTTGGGCTGCGGAATTGTCAGATCATCTGCTTTATCACTGGTTTTTGTCCCATCTAAGTTTATTCATGAAATCTTTACGTTTCTACCAAAAGGCCCAGTTTCCTGCATTTTGGCTCCACCTCCAGGTCCTGACAGCTGGATCCGATGTGACTCTGGTTCTAGATTGGGATTCACTGCTAAATTCTCTTTGGATCCTCCAAACAGGAATTTGTTGTGACTGGAAAGATTCTCATACAGATGACGGTGAAACTGAGAGGCAGAGTCTAAAGAAGGCTAATCGAATCCAAAAATGTTAGGATAAACATGAACGGATTCATGGAGTGGGAATCCGTTTGCAGCTCCAGAACCTCCCCCTCTGAGAAGATGACACTTTCTAAAATGTAGATCTGGTTATGGGCCTGGATCCACATGATGTCCATGTCTCCTCCCCCAGACACAGAAATCCACGGCTGCTGCATCTTCTGCAGCTCAGGATTCGTTCAGTCTGCGTCCTCCCCCCTCCCCTCTGTGAGACCCTTCTGACATCCTCCTTTTTCTGGACCCCCTCCCCAGGTAAAGGAGATCTGATTGGTTCTGACTCGCTGACCAAAGAGCAGGTGATTAAGACCAACGCCAACGTGAAGGCGCTGACGTACTGCGACCTGCAGTACATCAGCCTGAAGGGGCTGCGTGAGGTGCTGCGCCTCTACCCCGAGTACGCGCAGAAGTTCGTGAGCGAGATCCAGCACGACCTCACCTACAACCTGCGGGAGGGCCACGGAGCCGACGTGAGTACCTGCGGTCATGCTGACTTCCTGCAGGGGGAGCGTGGTCCAGCAGCTGCAGCTGTCATGTGGGGCTCTGTATGCGCTTCCAGGGTTGGGAGGCGAATGCAGAGGCTGCCGCAGTGCTCTGCAGCACCAGGCGCCTGAACCGAGCAGGCGTCTGCCACTCGTCCTTCAGCTGCAGCTCTGAACGGTTTATTCAAAAACAGCTGGAGCTGGCCGGTGTGCAGCGTCTCAACCCTACAGCTCAGTCCTGAATAGGCGCCGCCACTGCTGGAGCCCCCCCCGCCTTCTCGTGGGACAGTCCCATGAAGCTTTGCTGCTGCTCAGCCAGTTGAACGTCAGTCAGGCCGAAAACGGCTGCTGTCGTCGTTGGTCCCAGTTTAGATTTCTCTGGATCTGCAATGATTTTGAGCAGTGATGCATGCTGGTTCCTGCTGGTTCCACCTGGTTCCACCTGGTTCCTCCTGGTTCCACCTGGTTCCTCCTGGTTCCACCTGGTTCCACCTGGTTCCTCCTGGTTCCACCTGGTTCCTGCTGGTTCCACCTGGTTCCTCCTGGTTCCACCTGGTTCCACCTGGTTCCACCTGGTTCCTCCTGGTTCCACCTGGTTCCTCCTGGTTCCACCTGGTTCCTCCTGGTTCCACCTGGTTCCTCCTGGTTCCACCTGGTTCCTGCTGGTTCCACCTGGTTCCTGCTGGTTCCTCCTGGTTCCTGCTGGTTCCTCCTGGTTCCACCTGGTTCCACCTGGTTCCACCTGGTTCCACCTGGTTCCTCCTGGTTCCACCTGGTTCCACCTGGTTCCTCCTGGTTCCACCTGGTTCCACCTGGTTCCACCTGGTTCCTCCTGGTTCCACCTGGTTCCTGCTGGTTCCACCTGGTTCCTGCTGGTTCCACCTGGTTCCACCTGGTTCCTCCTGGTTCCACCTGGTTCCTCCTGGTTCCACCTGGTTCCACCTGGTTCCACCTGGTTCCTCCTGGTTCCACCTGGTTCCTGCTGGTTCCTCCTGGTTCCACCTGGTTCCACCTGGTTCCTCCTGGTTCCACCTGGTTCCTGCTGGTTCCACCTGGTTCCTCCTGGTTCCACCTGGTTCCACCTGGTTCCACCTGGTTCCTCCTGGTTCCACCTGGTTCCTCCTGGTTCCACCTGGTTCCTCCTGGTTCCACCTGGTTCCTGCTGGTTCCACCTGGTTCCTGCTGGTTCCTCCTGGTTCCTGCTGGTTCCTCCTGGTTCCACCTGGTTCCACCTGGTTCCACCTGGTTCCACCTGGTTCCTCCTGGTTCCACCTGGTTCCACCTGGTTCCTCCTGGTTCCACCTGGTTCCACCTGGTTCCACCTGGTTCCTCCTGGTTCCACCTGGTTCCTGCTGGTTCCACCTGGTTCCTGCTGGTTCCACCTGGTTCCACCTGGTTCCTCCTGGTTCCACCTGGTTCCTCCTGGTTCCACCTGGTTCCACCTGGTTCCACCTGGTTCCTCCTGGTTCCACCTGGTTCCTCCTGGTTCCACCTGGTTCCACCTGGTTCCTCCTGGTTCCACCTGGTTCCTGCTGGTTCCACCTGGTTCCTTCTGGTTCCTGCTGGTTGAGCTTGGAGTGAGCTTGTTGAAAGGCCACACCCCTTCCACTGAAAACAGGATCAGGAGATTCTGTCAAGCAAAATGTTTGAGCTGGGGGCGTGGCCCACATGCTTTTATTGAGGCATCTGATTGGTCAATTTGTAACTTGAATAATTTGTCCCTACTGTCCAACTGTCAAGCAGGGGGGTGGAATCATTATGCTGGGGGGGGGGTCTGCACAGGGTTACGTCACCGTGCCAGTGGGAGGAGACATAGCATCCAGTCCTCAGTGAGAACCTCCTCTCCTCTAGCAGGAGGCTTCAAATGGGAGGCGGATGATGGGTCTTCCAACAGGATGATGACCCTAAACATACAACCAAGACAACCAATGAACAGCAGAGGAAGAAGGTCATGGAAGGTCATGGAGTGGTCCAGCCAGACTCTGGACCTCAGTCCTGTAGATGGAGAGAGCTGAAGCTCTGAGTCACCACATCTGAATGTTTAGGAATCATCTGCATAGAAGAGTGGACCAGAACTCCTCCTGATACGGCAGAAACGTGAAGATGTGCACCGGTGGAAATCTGCATCATCATTTGGTTGAAGATGGACAGGAGAGCAGAAACAATGCTCACTATGACAAACAGAAGACTGCAAAAGTGGAGCGCTTGTCACTGTTCTGCTTTTATCATCAACAAATATCAGATCAATACACTTTACTGAGGCGCGTCCTCACTGATGGGATGTAGTTAGAGACATCCTCTCCAGCAGCAGCAGGACTGCCTCAGACCAGGACTTTGCAGAGGTTAGACTCTGCTGCAGCCTTTCAACGTGCAGCAAAGGACTCGAATAGACACGTGCTGCTATTTTAAGCTCTCCTGTTTCTAAAAATAGAAGTGGGGAGGGCTCTCCCTGACTGGCTGCCACAGGTCCCTGCTGCTAAGATTGGATTTTGACGGATAAAAATAACTCAGGATGAGGAGGAGGAGGATCTTCTCTCCTCCATGTTCTGAGTAGTGGAACAGACTGCTTCCTCAGCGCTCTGCACGTTTGCTGCAGTCACATTTGTTCACTGTGACTCTGAGAATAATGATTATCTGTGGCGAAGACAGCAGAGCTGTACCTGACAAAGGTGCATCACAGACAAATTTAACACAAATAGGCTGTAACACATCTGTAACGCAGGATCTGGAAGGATGAGCGCTGCTGACTTCATCTGTTGTGTTCTACTGCCCCCTGCTGGCAGATCGTAGTGACAGCAGGTGCCCCCGCTGTGTCCTCAGGTGGACTCGGACAGCAACGGCTCTCTGCTGAAGAAGCTGCCATCCATCCGTGAGGATGAGGAGGGCCATGAGGAACAGAGGACCGCGTCCCGCCCCCCTCGATCACCGCTGCACCTGGGCCGGGGTCTCAGCTCCCCGCTGCGGTCCCCGCTGCTGGCCCCGCGCCCCCTCAGGCCCCCCTCTGAGCATGTGCGTCCGTGCACGCTGCAGATACCAGCGGTCAGCTTCAGCGGCGCGCCGCCAGAGCTCAGCCCGAGGTGACGCACGCACACACACACACACACACACACGGTGTCTGAGCCCGAGGAGACGCTGCAGCTCTGGTTTCCATGGCAACACGTGCTACAGGGGGGAAGCATGTACATGCACTGAAGTGGTGCATGTGTGCCAGCAGACCTGACTTTAATCTGTCCTGCAGGTTCGTGGATGGAATCGAGACCGAGAGCGTGTCCGGACTCCCCCAGAGGTTTGAGTTTGGCCCCAGCTTGCCCCCCCACCCAGGTACAGGTCCCCCCCACACCCCCACAGAACATCAGCTTAACACACAATCACACGCACACATTTTGTGTTGCAGGAACAAAAGAGACGGCTGAGATCAAGCAGAGCGTCTGCCAGCTGACTGGGGAGGTACGTGCACAAATATGGGCGGGGCTTATACCCAGACCATGGGGGCTGTGAGAGTGGAAACTGGGATTTCAACCTTCCCCGTGTTCAGCGCTGCTCATTGCCCTGAAATCTGCTTGTTAAATCCACACACTTCTCTGGCTGCCCATCATCAATGTATCCGTGGTGCAGCGGAAGGGCGGTTGACCTCTGATAAGAAGAGTGCAAGTTTGATTCCCGCTTTGCCCGCCTATACGTTGATGTGTCTTTATCCTCCGATGACCTCGGCTGAAGTCTTCCACCTTTGACTCTTCTGTCGTTCCTGAATCACCGCGAACATTCCTCAGACAAAAAGCAGGTTGAAGCCGATCCAAATCCCTGCTTCATTACACATTATGTACCTTAGAAAGGTTCTGTTCTCATTACCTTCATCTTGGGGATTAGGGTTAAACGAGGTTGCCGTGATCTTCCTAAAGACATTCCAGAGGGGTTTCAACAGGAAGTCCATCCATGCCTGGATTCCGGCCTTTTCTGTTCTGTGATCAGCTCCTCAGCAGCTGGATGGATGGATGGATGGATGGATGGATGGATGGATGAGTGGATGGGTGGTTGGATGGATGGATGGATTGGTGGGTGGATGGATGGATGGATGGATGGATGGATGGATGAGTGGGTGGATGGACGGATGGATGGATGGATGGATGGATGGATGAGTGGATGGGTGGTTGGATGGATGGATGGATTGGTGGGTGGATGGATGGATGGATGGATGGATGGATGAGTGGGTGGATGGACGGATGGATGGATGGATGGATGGATGGATGGATGGATGGATGGGTGGGTGGATGGATGGATGGATGGGTGGGTGGATGAATGTATGGGTGGGTGGATGGATGGATGGATGGATGGATGGATGGATGGATGGATGGATGGATGAGTGGGTGGATGGACGGATGGATGGATGGGTGGATGGATGGATGGATGGATGGATGAGTGGATGGGTGGTTGGATGGATGGATGGATGGATGGATGGGTGGATGGATGGATGGATGGATGGATGGGTGGATGGGTGGTTGGATGGATGGATGGGTGGGTGGATGGATGGATGGATGGATGGATGGGTGGGTGGATGGATGGATGGATGGATGAATGTATGGGTGGGTGGATGGATGGGTGGATGGGTGGTTGGATGGATGGATGGATGGGTGGGTGGATGGATGGATGGATGGATGAATGTATGGGTGGGTGGATGGATGGATGGATGAATGTATGGTTGGGTGGATGGATGGATGGATGGATGGGTGGATGGATGGATGGATGGGTGGGTGGATGGATGCCTGGGTGGATGAATGTATGGGTGGGTGGATGGATGGATGGATGAATGGGTGGATGGATGGATGGGTGGGTTTTCTTAGGATTCGTTTTCCTTGTGAGACTTGAAGGTTCAGTTCCCCATAACTTCTGCATCACCTCCTCCACATCTTCTACTTGGACATTTTTATGAAGGGGGGGGGTCACATTCTGCCCTCCAAGAACCCCAGGTCAGCCTCCTCCTCCCCCATGGAGTTCTGCTTCCTCCTCCTGAGTGTCTGCCGTCGTTCCTTCATGCCTTTCTTCACTTTCCTCTCACCTTCAGGTTTGACCAATCAGCTCCCTCTGCTATTGGTGCAGATTTTTGGTTTTGGTTTAGTGTTTCTCGTCCTTCAAAGCCCAAATTTGTCCTCTTTTGCCCGTGGGAGGGACTTGGACTTGAGCTTGAGCGTACGTGTTTCTTTGTACTAGTCTGGGACCTGCTGCTAATAGCAAAGTGCAGCCATGAATGTTTAGGTCGTTTATTCAAAGCTCGTTTGTTTCAATCTGCAGCTGTGACTCTTTGGGTTTTTCTGCAGTGGACTGAAAACATTTGAGTGACAAGAACCTCACGACAGAAGAACACTTTTTAACCCCCCCCTTAAACTTTTCACATATGTCCAGTTACCAGTCCATGACCTGCACCCTCTTCATCCTCTGTTTATTTCTATTTCTTGTTCTATTGTGTTATTTTTATTGTGCGTACTGTTGTTCATTTTTCTTTTTTGTGGCACATCGGCACCGCAGCATTCCTGAAACCACCTCTAGAGGGCAGCAGTGAGGCAGCTGCGTCTGCGTCTCTGGCCCTGCTGGTTCTGGTTCTGGTTCTGATCCCCCTCAGTCATTACTGACACCTGAACCCGGTGCGTTCCGTCCACCAGGAGGGCCGGAGACACCGGATCAGTGGTTCCAAACACAAAGGCAACGCAAAGGAGGAAGAGGAGGAAGAGTAGGAGGAAGAGGATTAGGAAGAGGAGGAAGAGCAGGAGGAGGAAGAGGAGGAAGAGCAGGAGGAGGATGAGGAGGAGTGAAGACAAACGGAGACGAGAAATGAACTTGAACCAAAGTGACTGAAAGAAAACGTCTGCTGCTCAGATGTTTTCAGTCCACAGCTGGGGGGGTGTGGGGAGCTAAGGGGAGATGGGGGGGGGGGTAGTAGCTTCTGCATCCTTTCATCCCATTGGACGCTGACCTGCTGTTTTTGTCCCCCCCCCACAGGTGCACAGTCTGAGCAAGCAGGTGTCCAGACTCAGTCAGGAGCTGCAGGAGGTGTCTCGCCTGCTGAAGCCCCTCCTACTGCAAAAAGCTCCACCCTCCCCTCTGGTAAGCCCCCCCAGCCAGGGCAGTGCCAGGCCCCTCCTGTCCAGCAGTTGCCCAGTGGCCCCGCCTTCCTGTGTCCCCCATTCCCTGTTGGACGGTGGGGATGGGGGGCCGGTGGATCTGCGGGGGTGCCTCCTCCCAACACTAAACCCAGACTCCCCCCGGGCATCAACACTGCCCCCTCCTGACCACACAGGGGGCAGCCCACCCCCCGATGAGAAATACCCAGGCAATTCCCAGAGCCCCCCCTCCAGTTATGAGCTGCTTCTGCTCTCTTTGGAGCAGCCCCCCCTGGCCTCCCACCCCCCTTCACCATCCCTGTCAGTGTCTCCCTCCTCCTCCCCATTCCAAAGCCCCCACCCATCACATTCCAGCCAGCCCTGCCCACCTCCCTCTCAGGACAGCCCCCCAGCATCGGCCTGTCGCCGCTCAGCTCCCGCATCCCTCACGTCCTCCCCAGGACGGAGACACAGCCCCGCCTCCTCCCCCTCACTCCCTCTGGACTTGGTGAGGAGAACAGACTCCCCCCCCAGGAGTGACTCCCAGCTGGAGATGCAGAGGTGGGACCCATGGTGGGAGGGGGGCGCCTCCTCCACCCAACACATCAGCTTCATTGACGAAGAGGAGCCCGGCCTATGAGGGAGGGGGGGCATGGAATCACAGGGGGGTAGGTGGCAGTCACTTGATGGTAATGGGGGGGGGGGGGGGGACGATGGAGCCAAAGAGAATCCAGTTTACAGGAAACTGTTTACACACAGCCCCCCCAGCTTTAGCCATTCAGCCATGTGTGCCTTCTTCAGGGTTAAGGTCCCCCCCCCAGTTTGTTTTAGACGCCTTCTGAGGCTCTTCCGGGAGGGGGGGGGGGGGTTGCACGCATCTGATCAAATACACTGGGAGGGGGGGGGGTTGTTGTCAAATATATTCCTCTGATTTTTTTTTTTGGGGGGGGGGGGGGTTAATGCATGTAATTTTTTTTTGCATGACAGCATCTCTGCTGTGCGTGGGGGGGGGGTTACTTTCAGATGTATTTTCTATAAAGTTGTGGTTGAAATAAAGACGTGTTTTGTATGAAGTCTGACACATCACCCCCCCCCCACCCCCCCTGAGAAAGAAGGCCGCACACACAGGATGATGTCGTCTGCATATATTTGAGGAAACATTCGTCCAATCAGAGCTGGAGGAGTCTGACAGGAGAAGAGCTGAGGCCTGTGGGGGGGGGCTCAGCTATGAAACTACATCTCCCATGGGGATCATAAGGTGACAGGTGCACCTCCCTCCAATGTGCACAGGAGGGTCCAGAACGCGTGGGGAGGGGGGCATCAACCTTCAAAAATATATTTATGCTTCATATATTCAGAGTTAGAGGAGACGGCGTCAGACTCTGCTGTCTCCCTCCCACTTCACGCCCAGACGGGGGCGCCCTCAGAGGAAAGAACAGAGCAGAAGCCCCCCCTCCCTCATCATCCTCAGCAGAGCGTGTGGACGGCTTCAGGGGGGAGCCTCCAGACCACCAGGAGGAGGCGTCTCTGTGCGACGAGCCGCCTCGGACCTCCAGACCCAGAATCCGGGCCTCGCGCCCCCCAGGCTGTCCGTTCATCTCCCAGAAGAGGACCGCAGCCCCCTGTGGTCACGCTAGGTACTGCTGCAGCGCCGTCTTCGCCCTGACCCACACACAAGCACGGACAAGAGTGAGCGGCCGAACCCATGAGCACGCGCACACGTGCACGCGCCCCACCTGTCGCTGAGGTTGGGGTCGGAGGACTGGGTCAGCTTGTGCAGGACGTCCACGAAGCCCAGCTCCCGGAGCTTGTCCTGACGCTCCTGAGCGCCTGGGACACAGAGGCACAGAAAAGCTCAAGACCCCCCAACACCTAAGGTCAGGCCACACCCACTTTAACGGGGGGGTTGGCTTCTTAGTAGCAGGGACTGCAGTGACGGGAGTCTCACCGTCATCCTCATTCCAGATCAGGTTGGACACACAGAAGGTGGCAGCAAGTTGCAGCTTCACACTAGAATTGCCCTGCAGGAGGGAGAGAGAGAAACCGTTTTATGTTCAGTTCATGTGTGAAAATCCCACTGCTAAAGGTCACATTTACACAGAGTCAAACGTCCCAAAGCATCAGTCATTACCTCCTACCCCATTAAATTCAAGGTTTTTTTATTCAAGGGCCTCTATTATGCAAAATCACCTTTTTTTAATCTTTTAATTGTATCATATGGTTCATTCCTCACCAAAACAACCCATATGCAGTATTTAGATCCAATCACGCATCTCATTAGAGTATTCCTCTAAAAACCAGCCCCTCCCAATCCATGAAAACAAGTGGGTCCTCACATTGTGATGTCACAAAGTGAGGACCGCCCTTCCAGGAAGAGTCTGCAATACCAGCTCCGCCTCCAGGCTAACAGACACGCCCACTTTCTCTGTGGAACTAGCAGTGTTTAGCATAAACGTTCTGCACATCCATGTGTGTAAAACTTTGGATGTTAGTTTTCATGGATGAAACAGACACACAGCTGAGGCCTGCTCTAGGATGATGTCACGAAATGGGCGGCACCCATGAGGAGAGAGAGGTGGAGCCTCACAGATCAAGTCATCTTATTTCCAGGTAAGAAACTGAGCTGAAAATAACTAATGTTTTATTTAAAAAATGGTTTGTCAGTGTCCAAAGGTGATATAAGGTCCTATACACTGATATAGTTTCCTCTGACAGGCTCAAGAAAAGCAGGACATTGTCCCACTAGAGATTGTCCTGTTTGTTCTTCCTGTTTGCTGCAGCTGTTGAGGCTTGATTTATCAGAGATGGATGGATGGATGAATGTATGATGGATGGATGGATGGATGGATGGATGAATGTATGATGGATGGATGGATGGATGGATGGATGGATGAATGTATGATGGATGGATGGATGGATGGATGGATGGATGAATGTATGATGGATGGATGGACGGACGGACGGACGGACGGACGGACAGACAGTACCATGTAGTACTTGACTTTCTGCAGCATGTCGTCGTTGGTCACGATCAGGTCTTTGGCCGTGTTTCCGTCAGCGATGTTGGCGAGGATGCACAGCGTCTGGAGGATGAGAAAATAGCTGTGATGGAGGAGGAGCCTCAGCCGGCTGCTGCCTCTAACTCGCCCCTGAGGCCTGAGCGGACGCATGTCCCTGCAGGCGGACCGCCCTCACCTGCTCTTTGACCTCTATGCTGTGCTCTGCCTCCAGGATGAGGGTCACTGCCTGCATGATCTGCTTCCCATGAGAGGCCATGATCTGGTCAATGTGCTGGCGGCGGGGGGGGGACAAACATCCGTTCATGACCGCAGTTCATAGAAACTGATGCCTCGTGACATCAGAATAGCCACACCCCTCCCGCCCCCATGGCGTTTGTGCCCAGGATTTTTACCGGCCGGGTTGACAGCAGGTTGCGCAGAAGGCCGAGCGTCTTCATCAGCACATTGGCGTCAGGATCAGAGAGCAGGCGGAAGAGCTGCTCCGTGCCCAAACACCGAATGATCTCCACCTTCACCTTCTGGTCAGCCTGGAACGCCATGTTCTTCAGACACACAGACACCGAGACGGCTCAACACCGGAATCATTACAGCGGGAATTTGAGGGACAAGGGGAGAAGCTCCAACCATTAGGGCCCAGATCCCGTTCACCCTCAGTGCCGGACTGTCGCTCTGCGTCAAACTGCACAGTAACTCGATCACCCCGGACTCCAGGATGGGCTGCAGACACACAAGAAGCACCTCCAGTGTTCACATCATCCACACAAGCTCTGCTCATGAACTGGAGCTTTCCCTTTGCAGTCACACATCTCTGAGTGACTGCAGCAGTGACAGAACCAAAAAGACGTGAAGACAGGAGCCCCGGACAACAATCGGAGGATAAGATGTTATTTCCTCCTTCTCTGATTACTGATGTTCCTTTATTATTACACACATCTACCCGGCTATGTCCTCCAGATTCAGCTCACAACAGATATAAATGCAGCTAATTCACTCTGTTGCACACAGCCCTCTAATATGACTACATGTATGGACCCTCACAAAGCCACGTCTGTGCTGGTCTGGAACCAGAACGGCATTTCTGCAGCAGCTTCATGAACGAATGCACACAGACGCTGCTGCTGCTGCTGCTGCTGCACGAGTCCCTGCCACGTCTGTGACATCACTGAGATCTGACAGAGACCTCCACCTGTGTCTCTGCTCACTTCCTCCAGAAACTGTTTTCCTCCACCACTTCCAGAAGAGGCAGCGCTCTCAGGCAGTTGTTTGGTTTTTGTGGACCCACCTCTTTGCTGGGGGAGAACTCCAGCAGCAGGTTGCATAGTGTAGAAGAAGCCATGACCAGAACTTCATCTGGGGCGTTCTGGAGCAGCTACACACAAAGACAGACGTAAGCGTGGTGTCCAGGCAAACGTCCGTTGTAGTGAATGCCGGTTGGACGTCACAAACTGACCTTCATCAGGGGTTTCCAGACCGCGTGGTCATGAAAGCTGGTTCTGAGCTGCTGCACGGATCGTGACAGACTGTGAAGACATCTGCACAAACATGAGCATAAACACACATGGAGCAACATCTGTAAGAAGCCATAGCATTTGAAACATTCATACAGCCTTCCAACTGATTTACATGACTTATTGAAAATCTACAGACTAGACTCAGGTTTCACACGGAGTAGTTTGCAGACAGCTTTGTGGAGCTCTTCAGGAAAAATAAACCAGGTTCTCAGCATCTTCTGGGTTTTTTTATAATGAGGGCGAGAAAACGTAAAGGTAGCTCCGGTTAGCACCAGTTAAAAGTAGGGGTGTGTATCGGCAAGAGTCTGACGATGCGATACGTATCCTGATATTGTACCGGAAAAACATTTTCCTTTTTCTTTTTTCTTTTTAAATAGTAAGAGTATGAAAAAAAATCAGTTTATTTAGTGATGTTAAGCAGTGCAACTGTATCTCACATAGAAGTTGCTTTTACCCGAATGCATAGTGCTTTTATTTTGGTAACTTAAACTATAGAAGGGGAACAGTCAACATTGTCTGATTTCCACAACAAAATATATTTCAGTCTAAGAAAAAAAAAAATAGAATGACTGCGCCTTAACCGATAAGGTTCTAAAAGTATGATGACGTTAAAGTGCTGCTTATTTTCAACATTGCTTAATGTAGATTCAAAGAATCCGGCAGAATCAAAGTGTGATGATGATGAGGCAGCATGACAGGATGAAGGAGACGCTTTATGTGGCTACGATGCTTTATTTCATGACAGTCTGCTCTGCAGCTCCACTTTCTCACACCTGGAAGTAAACACGGATTCCCCGCTCATCGCCTTTTTTCAGAGCGTTGGACACATCACTGTGATCTAAGTCTGCACAATATATGGCAACTGTATCGTCATGGCAACATCAAGCTGTGCAATATGCATGTCGCAAAAGACGACAAACACTGCAATCAATGTTTACCTTAAATGTGCTACAACAATCGTAGAACTCAAATAAATCCATTTATGCATTTGACCAATCAGATGTTCGCCTCCTATGCAGATGAGGGTCATTTGGAGTCTCATTTTTAAACTGTTTCAGTGAAATGATGTTTTTGGTTGTTTTGCTGTTTGTTCATATATCGCAAGTTATATCGTCATTGCAATATTGATGACTAATATCACGAGTTTTCCTCACATCATGCAGCCCTACAGTGATCCATCAGGTCCCTGAACCAGAATCTATTGCTGGGAGGTTCTGCAGAACTGTGGCCCGCTTTGCCGACAGCATTTAGCCTCCGTGCATTAGCCGCTGTGCAGCTGCAGAGCTTCACTGGTTCTGATCTGAGCTACAAAGAACCACAATCCGTGTTTTTATATGATCCTGGCAGCAACACGGCACAGAGTTTCGGGTCGGTACCATCCCAGGTAAAAACTGAGTAGTTCATGTCTCAGAACAGAACAAGCTGCTTCTGGCTGAGGTCTTGTTTTGGGCGTGTGGAGCTGCTCAAAGAGGCTCTGTGTTCTCTGCTGCCACCTAGTGGTCGGAGGATGAAGTGGAAAACAAGAGTCAGACGCTGAAGGACGCTCAGAAATTATTACATAAATATCGTCCTGACACCATGGCTCTTAGAAATAGGGGGTCAACCTTTTAACAATGGAGCCGAGACCAGCAACATGAGCTCTTTGAACTACTGTAAAATGTATGCAGTTCATGTCATTCCAGTGTAACATGACATAAAGCAAAGTGGCTTTTCTCCACATCAGAATCAGCTGTCTTGTTGAAATTGTGTAAATTCTTCTTCTCTTCCTTTGGGCGTTTCCCTTCAGGGTCTCCACAGCCAATCAGCTTCCTCCGTCTGTCTCCTTCATCCTCTACCAGCAGCTACCTTCATGTCTTCCTCCTCTGCATCCAGAATCCTCCTCTCTGGTCTTCCTCTAGACTCAGCATCCTTCAGTCTCTCCTCTGGACATGTCCCAACCATCTCCAGAACCTCTAACATGTTCTGTCCCTCTGACGTCCTCATTCCTGATCCATCCTGAACCTCAGCATCTTCATCTCTGCTTCCTGTCTTCCTCAGTGTCTCTAGGAAACAACATGGCTGCTCTCTCCACACTTTTCTCCACCCATTCCAACCTGCCTGCACTCTTCTTCACTTCTTTTCCACTCTCTCCATTCCTCTGGTCTGTTGACCCTAGATCCTTCAGATCCTCCTCCTCCTTCATCTCTTCTTCCTGTAACCTCACTCTTCCTCTTGGGTTCCTCTCATTCACACACATGTTCTCCGTCTTACTGCCGCTAACCTTCATTCCTCTCCTTTCCAGGACAAACCTCCACCTCTCTAGCTTCTCCTCCACCTGTTCTCTGCTCTCACTACAAATCACAGTATCATCTGCAAACATCATAGTCCGTGGTGGTTCCTGTCTAACCTCATCTGTCAGTCTGTCCATCACCACTGCAAACAGGAAGTGGCTCAGAGCTGATCCCTGATCTGATCCCACCTCCACCTTGAACTCCTCTGTCCCTCCTACAGCACCCCCCCCCCACACACACACACTGTCTTACAGTCCTCATGAATCTGCTGGAATTATGTTATCCGCATAAACGGTTTAGGGGTGACGGTGGTCGAAGTAATGTCCAAGGATTAAGCTCTTGATGGACCCAGAGTCGATCTGCTTGTCCACCACGAGGACGAGTAGATGCGTGAGTGGATGGATGAATGTCTTACCTAACCGCAGACAGTCGTACTTTAATGCTAGACTCTGACAAGCCGCTGACGATCCTGTCCATCATGTTCTCCGTCTCTGTGATCTGAGGCCGGTAGATATGAAGCAGGATAAAGACACATGGAGCAGCAGAACTGCTCAAGATGAGAGGAAAAAACAGAGCAAACCTTTTTACGGATGTCCTCATCGTTGGAGCCCAGCGATGCGTAAAGCTTAAAGGCGGCTTGTCGTAGCTCGTGCGCGTGCTTCAGGTCATGGTCCAGCTGCAGACAACAACACGAGAAATCCGAGGCTGGCGTATGAAAGCAGAGGGAAGAACGTGCTCCTATGGGCCAGCCTTGATTTTGCTACCCAACAGTGGAGTCTGTGGTCGTGTTGGTAGCTTTATTGGTAATAAAACTAGAGACGACTGTTGTTGTGAATTTGGTCTATACAAATAAAATTGAATTGAATTAATCACAAAAGTGAAGCTTGGTCAACGTCACCACCATTCCAAACAGACTTTCTGAAGAAAATAGTGCTAAATCTTTGCTAAATTCAGAGTGTTTCCACTATTGAACTGGAATGATGGACTGATCCGTCTTTGCTGCATCGCGTGTGATGTCCGCTGTGGTCGGTCATTTTTACATTACATAAACCTGCTGCACCTCCATCTGAATGGTGTTTTCCAAGATCCAGAATTAGACGGAATGATTTTGTCATTTTAAAATGATTTCATAATGGATTATAGGTCGATTCGATGAACAACTTTCTCCAGACAGATTGGTCAAATTGGATAAATGGATTTGTCGTTACACCCCTAATGGTGAGAAATCCTGGCGCAATCCAGCCATACAGTTTTGAGCCAGATGCCAGCTCATACATGGATGTATTTGTCTGCAGGTGGATGCATCAGAAAGGAGCAGAGGAGGGAGCTTGTGGCCTGCAGACTGTAGTTTGTATGTCACAAATAAAGCTTTTTCAAAAACAATTTTTTTGTCTGTTCCTGATTTAAATAAAGAAATACTCAGAAAAGTAATTTAATCTTAATTTTCTTAAAACATGTCCTTCATCGTGAGAAAAATGCTACAAGAACATGTTAAAAACACCAAAAACGCCATTTTCATTGGATCGGGTCTTTAGGTGTGACCCAAATCTGGGCCCAAGTCCAAGTCCAAGTCTCTGCTCCATTGCAAGAGCCGTGTAATGCTTTGTGCTGTTTTTGTCAAACCCAACAACATCATTGTCTGTTAAATGCACAAAAGAAACCAAGTCACCGTTGTAGAGGATGACTGTCCTCACCCTCTTAATGTCAGCGATGGCCGACACGGAGCTGGGGTACTTGAAGTAGTCGGCCAGCATCGCCAAGAGGTGATCTGTGGTGCTGGCAATCCTCTGCAGCTCCACATCCGGCTCCATCAGGTAGGCCAGCGTCTCCGCACCCGCCACCCTTTCCTCCAACAAATGCTCCTTACTGCACATCCGCACCAGGCACGGCAGAGTCTGCACCCACAACACCAATGGTTCAGAGGAGCCCGTCAGGACCCGGCTTCGGCTTCAGAGGGGCCTACCTTCAGCACTATGCAGCCGTCGTCTGTCCTGATGGCCCCTGCTCGACACATGTAGGTTAAACTGCCGCGAGGAAACCAGAAGTTATTTGTGAAACCCGACAACATGCTTTCATAAAACACATTCAACCCCTCACCATTTGGCTGCTGTGAGCTGCATTTCAATGGGCTGGTCTCTCTGCATCATTCTGACAAAAACCTGTGGCAGCTGCTCCCCGTCGACCACGACTAAAGACCAACGACAAGCAGAACGCTGAAGAAAACCACTGACAGAGGAGACGGAAATCCAACCCAAACGACAGAACCCAGACAGAATTGACAGAACCCGGTCAGAAACGACGGAACAGAAACGACAGAACCCAGACGGAAACGACAGAACAGAAACGACAGAATAGAAACGACGGAACAGAAACGACGGAACAGAAACAACAGAACAGAAACGACAGAACCTGGACAGAAACGACAGAACAGAAACGACAGAGGTCCAAAGCCGAGGCCTTACCATTGACCAGACTCATGGAGACCTGAGCGTTCTCATAGGCCAGGACTGAGAAACACTTGAGTGCCTGCATCCGGACCTGAACCGGGACACGGACAGAGCAACACACCGGTGGGTGAGAACCAAGGAAAATCTCAATCTGTAACCATGTTTGTCTTTTTATGAATGAAAGTGACGTTTCTATTCAATGGCAGAATGACTTCCCTACAGATTCATGTTTGTAAACTGACTCCTGTCTGAATCAAGTCCTTCCTTCAGTGTTTTCTGCTTTCACACGAGTCAAAGTTAGACCTGCATACCGGCTCCCACCTGAAGTTTGATCTGTGTGAGCAACATGAAGTACCTTATAGGAGGGGGAGATCAGCATGGGGGAGATGCTCTGGATGGCTCCGTGGTTGAAGAGAACCGTCTGATGCTCCAGCGTCTACAAACAAACAAACCACAGTGAGAGCGGCTCCCACTGCAGCCCCCCCCTGAAGAGAGCGCACATGTGCTGGTACCTTACAACAGTGGGAGAAGATCTGCGTGACGTACTCCTGCGTTCGCTGAGAGCTGCTTAGCAGAGACATGAGGTGAGGGATCACAGTGGGATCCTGCAGGCAGTGACAGCAGCACCACGTCAGTCCAGGACCTGCACGAGCGCTGGGGAAGCTCAACTCCTCTGGGGTAAATGCTGACCCTGCCCTTGAGCCTTAGCGTCAGAACTCCAGGTATACGACCAGAAGGAGCAGGACAGGTATCAACAGCTGGATTTGGTCACATCATCTCCTACCGTTTATGTTTTCATCTCTGATTTAAAAGCTCTCCTGAAAATCTGCATTTTTTGATTTTGAGAAACCGTAGCGGCCAGAAAAACAGTGAAAGGTGAACTTCCCCGAAACCAACTACAGCTTCTGGAGACACCAGTGACTTCACTACTGAGGCAAACCAAAGAGCAGCGGGATGTCCTCAGAACCACGGAAACTGGCCTGTTCCTGTCAGACCTCCACCCATGTTGGCGCTAAAGCTGTTAAAGCCAAACAGTGACCGACACCCAGAGGAACACGGGCTTGACATGGCGTCTGACCACAGAAGTGTTTTCAGAGAAAAGCTGGTCCGGTCCCAGCAGAACCAACAGTCTCAAAACAGCTATGGGATACAGCGCACAGTCCAAGGATTAAGCTCTTGATGAACCCAGAGTCGATCTGCTTGTCCACACATGTCACACACATGTCACATGCACACTCCCTGAGTGTGCATGTGATCACCTACAGTGTACAGAAGCTGCACAGGAGTGACAGGGCTGATGAAGACGGTCCTCAGGCAGCGCAGGCAGGCTTCGATGAAGGTCAGGTCTGGACAGAGCAGGCCTACGAGCACAGAGCACACAGATCAGTGCCGCCGCATACCTTGAGCACGCACGCATAGCCGTAGCCACGTGAGGTTGAACCACCTTGCAGCAGGGTGGGGATGACGTGGCAGTCCACCAAGGACTTGATGTTGTTCTCCGTGCCCATGGCCAGACTGCCCAGAACCACAGCGCACTCGGTCCTCAGCTGAAGGCTGGACGAGCTCTGCTGCAGCAGGTATAACAACCTGGAACAGAAAAAGCTCTGCAGATGGTTCTGTGGTCTGAAGACAACCCGGATCAGTTTGTCTTCTTTCTAGAGGAGACCCGCTTTCTAGAGGGAGACCCGCATTCTAGAGGGAGACCCGCATTCTAGAGGGAGGCCCGCTTTCTAGAGGGAGGCCCGCTTTCTAGGGGGAGACCCGCTTTCTAGAGGAGACCCGCTTTCTAGAGGAGACCCGCTTTCTAGAGGGAGACCCGCTTTCTAAAGGAGACCCGCTTTCTAGAGGAGACCCGCTTTCTAGAGGGAGGCCCGCTTTCTAGAGGGAGACCCGCTTTCTAGAGGAGACCCGCTTTCTAGAGGAGACCCGCTTTCTAGAGGAGACCCGCTTTCTAGAGGGAGCCCTGCTTTCTAGAGGAGACCCGCTTTCTAGAGGAGACCCGCTCTCTAGAGGGAGACCCGCTTTCTAGAGGGAGACCCGCTTTCTAGAGGAGACCCGCTTTCTAGGGGGAGGCCCGCTTTCTAAAGGAGCCCTGCTTTCTAGAGGGAGACCCGCTTTCTAGAGGGAGCCCTGCTTTCTAGAGGAGACCCGCTTTCTAGAGGGAGACCCGCTTTCTAGAGGAGAGCCGCTTTCTAGGGGGAGGCCCGCTTTCTAAAGGAGCCCTGCTTTCTAGAGGGAGACCCGCTTTCTAGAGGGAGACCCGCTCTCTAGAGGGAGACCCGCTTTCTAGAGGGAGACCCGCTTTCTAGAGGGAGACCCGCTTTTTAGAGGAGACCCGCTTTCTAGGGGGAGGCCCGCTTTCTAAAGGAGCCCTGCTTTCTAGAGGGAGACCCGCTTTCTAGAGGGAGCCCTGCTTTCTAGAGGAGACCCGCTTTCTAGAGGGAGACCCGCTTTCTAGAGGGAGCCCTGCTTTCTATAGGGAGACCCGCTTTCTAAAGGAGGCCCGCTTTCTAGAGGAGACCCGCTTTCTAGAGGGAGCCCTGCTTTCTAGAGGAGACCCGCTTTCTAGAGGGAGACCCGCTTTCTAGAGGGAGCCCTGCTTTCTAGAGGAGACCCGCTTTCTAGAGGGAGACCCGCTTTCTAGAGGGAGCCCTGCTTTCTAGAGGAGACCCGCTTTCTAGAGGAGACCCGCTTTCTAGGGGGAGGCCCGCTTTCTAAAGGAGCCCTGCTTTCTAGAGGGAGACCCGCTTTCTAGAGGGAGCCCTGCTTTCTAGAGGGAGCCCTGCTTTCTAGAGGAGACCCGCTTTCTAGAGGAGACCCGCTTTCTAGGGGGAGGCCCGCTTTCTAAAGGAGCCCTGCTTTCTAGAGGGAGACCCGCTTTCTAGAGGGAGCCCTGCTTTCTAGAGGGAGACCCGCTTTCTAGAGGAGACCCGCTTTCTAGAGGAGACCCGCTTTCTAGAGGGAGCCCTGCTTTTTAGAGAAGACCCGCTTTCTAGAGGGAGACCCGCTTTCTAGAGGGAGCCCTGCTTTCTAGAGGGAGACCCGCTTTCTAGAGGGAGACCCGCTTTCTAGAGGGAGACCCGCTTTCTAGAGGGAGCCCTGCTTTCTAGAGGAGACCCGCTTTCTAGAGGAGATCCGCTTTCTAGGGGGAGGCCCGCTTTCTAAAGGAGCCCTGCTTTCTAGAGGGAGACCCGCTTTCTAGAGGGAGCCCTGCTTTCTAGAGGAGACCCGCTTTCTAGAGGGAGACCCGCTTTCTAGAGGAGACCCGCTTTCTAGGGGGAGGCCCGCTTTCTAAAGGAGCCCTGCTTTCTAGAGGGAGACCCGCTCTCTAGAGGGAGACCCGCTTTCTAGAGGGAGACCCGCTTTCTAGAGGGAGACCCGCTTTTTAGAGGAGACCCGCTTTCTAGGGGGAGGCCCGCTTTCTAAAGGAGCCCTGCTTTCTAGAGGGAGACCCGCTTTCTAGAGGGAGCCCTGCTTTCTAGAGGAGACCCGCTTTCTAGAGGGAGACCCGCTTTCTAGAGGGAGCCCTGCTTTCTATAGGGAGCCCTGCTTTCTAGAGGGAGGCCCGCTTTCTAGAGGGAGACCCGCTTACTAGAGGGAGACCCGCTTTCTAAAGGAGGCCCGCTTTCTAGAGGAGACCCGCTTTCTAGAGGGAGCCCTGCTTTCTAGAGGAGACCCGCTTTCTAGAGGGAGACCCGCTTTCTAGAGGGAGCCCTGCTTTCTAGAGGGAGACCCGCTTTCTAGAGGGAGACCCGCTTTCTAGAGGGAGCCCTGCTTTCTAGAGGAGACCCGCTTTCTAGAGGAGACCCGCTTTCTAGGGGGAGGCCCGCTTTCTAAAGGAGCCCTGCTTTCTAGAGGGAGACCCGCTTTCTAAAGGAGCCCTGCTTTCTAGAGGGAGACCCGCTTTCTAGAGGGAGCCCTGCTTTCTAGAGGGAGCCCTGCTTTCTAGAGGAGACCCGCTTTCTAGAGGAGACCCGCTTTCTAGGGGGAGGCCCGCTTTCTAAAGGAGCCCTGCTTTCTAGAGGGAGACCCGCTTTCTAGAGGGAGCCCTGCTTTCTAGAGGGAGACCCGCTTTCTAGAGGAGACCCGCTTTCTAGAGGAGACCCGCTTTCTAGAGGAGACCCGCTTTCTAGAGGGAGCCCTGCTTTTTAGAGAAGACCCGCTTTCTAGAGGGAGACCCGCTTTCTAGAGGGAGCCCTGCTTTCTAGAGGGAGACCCGCTTTCTAGAGGGAGACCCGCTTTCTAGAGGGAGCCCTGCTTTCTAGAGGAGACCCGCTTTCTAGAGGAGACCCGCTTTCTAGAGGAGACCCGCTTTCTAGGGGGAGGCCCGCTTTCTAAAGGAGCCCTGCTTTCTAGAGGGAGACCCACTTTCTAGAGGGAGCCCTGCTTTCTAGAGGGAGCCCTGCTTTCTAGAGGGAGGCCCGCTTTCTAGAAAAGACCCGCTCTCTAGAGGGAGACCCGCTTTCTAGAGGGAGCCCGCTTTTTAGAGGGAGGCCCGCTTTCTAGAGGGAGACCCGCTTACTAGAGGGAGGCCCGCTTTTTAGAGGGAGACCCGCTTTCTAGGGGGAGACCCGCTTTCTAGAGGAGACCCGCTTTCTAGAGGAGACCCGCTTTCTAGTGGGAGACACGCTTTTTAGAGGGAGGCCCGCTTTCTAGAGGGAGACCCGCTTTCTAGAGGGAGGCCCGCTTTTTAGAGGGAGGCCCGCTTTCTAGAGGGAGACCCGCTTACTAGAGGGAGGCCCGCTTTTTAGAGGGAGACCCGCTTTCTAGGGGGAGACCCGCTTTCTAGAGGAGACCCGCTTTCTAGAGGAGACCCGCTTTCTAGAGGGAGACCCACTTTTTAGAGGGAGGCCCGCTTTCTAGAGGGAGGCCCGCTTTCTAGAGGGAGACACGCTTTCTAGAGGAAACTCGCTTTCTAGAGGAGACCCGCTTTCTAGAGGAGACCCGCTTTCTAGAGGAGACCCGCTTTTTAGAGGAGACCCGCTTTCTAGAGGAGACCCGCTCTCTAGAGGGAGGCCCGCTTTCTAGAGGGAGACCCGCTTTCTAGAGGAGACCCACTTTTTAGAGGGAGGCCCGCTTTCTAGAGGAAACCCGCTTTCTAGAGGGAGCCCTGCTTTCTAGAGGGAGACCCACTTTTTAGAGGGAGGCCCGCTTTCTAGAGGGAGACCCGCTTTCTAGAGGGAGACCCGCTTTCTAGAGGGAGGCCCGCTTTCTAGAGGGAGACCCACTTTCTAGAGGGAGACCCACTTTTTAGAGGGAGGCCCGCTTTCTAGAGGGAGACCCGCTTTCTAGAGGAAACCCGCTTTCTAGAGGAGACCCGCTTTCTAGAGGAGACCCGCTTTCTAGAGGAGACCCGCTCTCTAGCGGGAGGCCCGCTTTCTAGAGGGAGACCCGCTTTCTAGAGGGAGACCCGCTTTCTAGAGGGAGACCCGCTTTCTAGAGGGAGCCCTGCTTTCTAGAGGAGACCCGCTTTCTAGGGGGAGGCCCGCTTTCTAGAGGGAGCCCTGCTTTCTAGAGGAGACCCGCTTTCTAGAGGGAGACCCGCTTTCTAAAGGAGACCCGCTTTCTAGAGGGAGACCCGCTTTCTAGAGGGAGACCCGCTTTCTAGAGGGAGGCCCTCTTTCTAGAGGGAGACCCTCTTTCTAGAGGGAGGCCCTCTTTCTAGAGGAGATCTGTTTTCTGAGATACATCTACAAAGCAAACCTTGTGCCTCTAGTTTTCCCTAGCCTAGCTCCAGAATCCAGGAGGTTGGCAGCATAATTCATGAACAGCAGGCTTCAGGTGTGAGGGTGGACTTACCGTGGTACAGCTCCCAGAACAATCAGGTTGGCCTTCTGCTTGTTGTTTCCGATGACAGCGTTCTTCATGTCACTATGGAGTCACACAAACACTCGTGTCTTCATGCAATCTAACCAAGACCTGTGTCTTTGTACATCAGCTGGGTGGAGCAGCAGCAGAAAGTCTCATCTCCAAGTAAAGATTTCATTGCAAACTCAGAGGCCGAACACTCCTGTCCCCTCTAGGAGAGCGTAACAACTGCTCCCCAGTAACCAGAGCCTCTCTGCTCAGGAGATAAAAATAACAGGATGGTTTGAGTGCAGACATGAGCCAACATCAGGCAGGAGCTGTTGCTCTGCCATCTGAACACAGAGGAGCACCTGAACCTCATCACCACCTTAAAGCAGGGACCCCAACCCAGAGGCAGCAGACAGGTGCCAGAGGTCTGTGGGTCACACAGATAGAAGAACTTACATTATTTCTATTTAAATTGTTGTCTGATCCTGAATTTTGGAAAACTCTCTGTTTCTCTCTGTCCCGTGTCTCAAACACATCCCACGCCCTCTTAAAGAGCGGCTCTGCCCGCTAACTAATGCTGCACTAAGACTCCCACGGAAAGCCAACAAACACAAACGCCTTAAGTTTCTTTGTGCAGAGCAGAACCAGAGAGGAATCAACGTTCCCATTCAAAGAAATGTGAACAGATGATCTGATGGACTGAACCTGCTCTCCAAAATATGCAGCAACCGACCCTCTAATAGAAGCAAGGATGCTGTCATGAAGCTGCAAACACCATGGATTCACAGTTATCATCATATTCACAAGATACCAGTTTTTATGCCGTTCTTGTCATTTTTGATAGCTGTACATACATCCACCACACCCTAAAGTCTGCTTCGCTGACATTAAACCAGTCAGTGGTGCATGAAAAGGTTAGAAGCAGCGCCTCAAATGCAGCCAGTCATCTGCCACTCAGACACAAACGCTTGAACCTTCCCTGCATCCAACAATCCACCTGAAACCTGCCGCCGTGTTCTGGTAGCACGTCTCAAACACGTCACAGATGTAAATGGTTTATACATGTACAGCACTTCTCTACCTCCTCTAAGGTCCAAAGCCCTTTACAGTCAGAGTCCCTTTCACCCATTCACACACACCGATGCCAAAGCCTGATGCTAACCTATAACCACCAGGAGCAATGTGGAGTTCAGTGTCTTGCCCAAGGACACTTCGACACAGGGGCTGGCAAGGTGGGAACTCAACCTGCAATCTTCTAATTAGAGGTGGACCGCTCCTCCTCTGCACCATGGTCGACCATCATCGTTGATGGACTCAGTCAGATCTGCTGGGAACAGGAACCTCCTCTGGCCTTTCACATCAGACCAGACTAAACCCATACATTCAGAGCGGGACTCAGTCCTGGACTGTGGCCTCATCCCTGAAAACTCCCAGTGCTGCTTGTTTCAGGTCACGGTCTGAAGGAAGATCCACAGTTTTTCTGCAGCTTAGACTCCTTCCAGATGTATCTGCTTTCTTTCACCGTGACAAGAGTCGTGATACCCGAAACTCTAGCCGTTCATAAACCTGCAAGACCGTTTTCTTTGTCCGTCACAGCTGGCAATAAAACTGTGTGGAGTCTTCCATTAGCAAGCTTAGATGCCCACCGGGAAGATCCCACAGAACGCATCTGCTAAAGTGGTAACCGATGGCGACAACAGGACCCGATCTGGCCACAACCCAGACCTTCAGCTCCGCCGAGCGGCTTGGAGGAGAAGGCTTTTTCACACCTCCAGGGGCGGGCAGGAGGCTGGCTGTGGGGAGGGTGGAGTGTGCCGCTGGCACGGGTCTCAGGGGGGTTCTCCCCGCAGGAGGAGCGGTGTTGGTGCGGCTCCACTTACATGACTCCCTGCAGAACCTTCTGTGGGTCTGGGTCGAACAGTCTGTCCACATAGTGGCGGCTGGTGGCGGTGACCTCCTGTGAGGACAAATGAGCATCAGAGCAGCCGAAACCGGAGAAACTCCTCCACCCGTTCCTGACAGATGTCAGACCCCCCCAGCTGGGCTGCGGGGGCGCGTGACACCCCCAGCCAGGGAGCCAGGTCTACACCTGTCCGTAGGTGCAGCAGGCGGCCTTACGGCTTTACACACTGGTAGATAGTGGGAGGAAGAGGGGGGGTCACAAAACATGACCCGGGTTAGCGTCCACGGCTAAAGCTATGCTAAAGCAACAATGTTTTAAGACTGGACGACACGCGGGACTGAAGCACGTGAGCAGCTCAAACGGGGGTGGGTGGGGATAGGTGGGTGTGTGAGTGTGTGTGTGTGTGTGTGGGGGGGGGGTCATGTTCAGGAGCCTTCGTTGGGCTTTGACCGGACTCTAAACAGACAGCACCGTCACCGAGCGGCTAGCTGCTACCTCCTTTCACTGACAGCTCTTTAGCTAGTTTCATTCTGTTACTCCGACACGCAGGTGTTCGTCTCTCCCCAAGAGGGGCATGTTCGCTAAGGTTCCCGCCCGCCGGAGCGACGCGCGAGTGCAAATCGCTCTACCTAAACCGGACGTAGCGCTCCGAGGCTACATGCTGCTGAGAGCGGGCATTAGCCTGCAAGCTAACGGACAGCAGAACGCCGCGAAGCCGCGACAGTCTCGGCCGCAGAGCGGAGGCGACCGTCCGGGTGTCTGCGCGAGGCCGTCCGCGCTCAGACGTCAGAGGTTCACTCACGGACAGCACGCTGACGCGGAGAGGGGCCTCCAGCAAACACGCCATCGCTCTTCCACCGGGCGGGCGCCCCAGTCGGCGCTGCACTTCGCCGACACTCCGCCCCCCAGAGCAGCTGCCAGGGAGCCGCAGAGAGGGCCTGGATGTCAGCTACCGAGCCGCCCCGCAGCCCTCCTCCTCCGAAGCACGGCGAGCGTCTTCCGGCCTGGCTGCAACCGACCGCTAAAGACACCCAAGGAGCCGCTCAGCTGAGCCGAGAGCCGTGTGCCAGCGAGCCTCAGGTAAATGTTGTTTATAAACGTGACGGAGTCTGCTGTCCGTACATTCGTCACAAAAACGTAGTCCAGGAAGCCCGTGGAAGTGACACTAAACTCAGGGGTTAATTCCCACAGGAGTTCCCTGCGATCTGCGCGCGAAGAGACGCAGCTAACAAACCGAAAAGAACAGAAATTTAAAGAAGGATTTTAGGAACGAATCTGCTGCTGTGAGAACACAGGCCACACGGCGCATGCGCCGCTGACAGTCGCTCTGTGGATAGCGATAGCCACGGCAGTAACGCGCTGATTCCGAAGGAAAACGGCCGAATTAGCACGCGCGCTCTCCGCGCAACACCACCTTCTCGTCTCCGCGCGGAGCTTAGCTCGGTCTCACGTGCACTGTTGAGCTGGTTATTGACCAGTAATCAGTCAGCGGGTGTTAAACGCGCAAGTCCGACTGGTAAGTTAGTGGGTTCAACAGGGCTTTAACATCTGACGAACTGTAGTGAATCCAACACTCCTGCGCGCGTGCTGCAGTTCCGTGCAGCTACGGGAGCCTGCTAGGAGGCTCAGGATGAAGATCGCCGTGGAAGGCTGCTGCCACGGGGAGCTGGACAACATCTATGAAACCATCGGCTACCTGGAGGAGAAGGAGGGTGTGAAGGTGGACCTGCTGCTCTGCTGTGGAGACTTCCAAGCGGTGCGCAACGAGGGCGACATGGAGTGCATGGCAGTGCCAGCCAAGTACAGAACCATGCAGACCTTTTACAAGTTGGTTTTGTCTTCTTGTTTCATGTTCTTTGTCAAGTACCATGAAGCCCGGCTTCCAGCTGCCGCCTGCTTTACAGATACTACTCCGGAGAGAAGAAAGCTCCAGTGTTGACCATCTTTATTGGAGGGAACCACGAGGCGTCCAACCATCTGCAGGAGCTGCCATATGGAGGCTGGGTGGCCCCCAACATTTACTATCTTGGTGAGCACCAGCAGTTGGTGTGTGCAGCATGCCTGACACCCCACCTGACCCGTCCCCGTCTCTGCAGGTTACGCTGGAGTTGTTCGCTACAGAGGGATTCGAATTGGAGGCTTATCTGGGATCTTCAAGTCACACGACTACAGGAGGGGTAGGATGGTCTTAGTGCAGATACAGGATGCATTAGACCAGGGGAGCCCACACCTTTTTGTTATGCGAGCTACAGCAAACTCCAAAAGATCTGCCTATATTTATAGATACAGATACATGGGGGGGGGGGGGGGGGATTCAGTTACGTTCTCCCACTTAAAAAGATGAGAGAGGCCTGTAATTTACACCAACTCCACCAACCAAAAGTTCAACTCAATACTTCATTATATACCCTCTGTCTGTAATGACAGCAGTCAAACATTTTCTCCAAGGTTTTCACAAACTGTTGCTGGTATTTTGGTCCATTCCTCCATGTAGATCTCCTCTACAGCAGTGATGTTTTGGTCCATTCCTCCATGTAGATCTCCTCTACAGCAGTGATGGTTTGGTCCATTCCTCCATGTAGATCTCCTCTACAGCAGTGATGGTTTGGTCCATTCCTCCATGCAGATCTCCTCTAAAGCAGATATGTTTTGGTCCATTCCTCCATGCAGATCTCCTCTAAAGCAGATATGTTTTGGTCCATTCCTCCATGCAGATCTCCTCTAAAGCAGAGATGTTTTGGTCCATTCCTCCATGCAGATCTCCTCTACAGCAGTGATGTTTTGGTCCATTCCTCCATGCAGATCTCCTCTAAAGCTGAGATGTTTTAGGGCTGTCGCTGGGCTACACGGACTTTCAACTCGCTCCAAAGATTTTCTATGGGTTTGAGATCTGGAGACTGGCTAGGCCACTCCAGGACCTTGAAATGGTTCTTATGAAGCCACTCCTTCGTTACCCGGGCAACGTGTGTTTGGGATGGTTGTCATGCTGAAAGATCCAGCCATGTTTCATCTTCAATGCTGATGGAAGAATGTTTCACTCCAAATCTGACCATTCATGGCTCCAGTCATTCTTTTCTTTACACGGATCAGTCCGTCCTGGTCCCTTTGCTGAAAAAAAGTCCCACACCATTATGCTTCCACCCCCGTGCTTTACAGTAGGTCTGGTGTTCTTTGGATGCAGCTCAGCATTCTTTCTCCTCCAAACAGTAGAGTTCTACCAAAAAGTTCTACTGTGGTTTCATCTGACCATAGGACATTCTCCAATCCTCTTCTGGATCCTCCAAATGCTCTCTAGCAGACTGTAGACGGGTCTGCACATGTACTGGCTTTAGCAGGGGGACACGTCTGGCCCTGCAGGGTTTGAGTCCCTGGTGGTGTAGTGAGTCACTGATGGTAGCCTTTGACACTTTGGTCCCAGCTCTCTGCAGGTCATTCACTAGGTCCCCCGTGGGGTTCTGGGATCTTTGTTCACCGTTCTTGTGATCACTTTGACCCCATGGGGGGAGATCTTGTGGGCAGCCCCAGATGGAGGAAGATTCTCAGTGGTCTGTCTTGTATGTCTTCCATTTCCTAATAATTGCCCCCACAGGTGATTTCTTCACTCCAAGCTGCTTTCCTGTTGCAGATTCAGTCTTCCAGCCTGGTGCAGGTCAATAATTTGGTTTCTGGTGTCCTTAGACAGCTCTTTGGTCTCCATAGCAGAGTTTGGAGTGTGACTGTGTGAGGCTGTGGATAGGCGTCTTTCTATAGATAACCAGTTCAAACAGGTGACATTAAGACAGGTAACCAGTGGAGGACAGAGGATCCTCTACAGAAGACGTTACACGTCTGAGAGACAGAGATCCTGATTGTAGGTGAACAAGTATGCTGACTGAATTGACTTCATTTGGTTGGAGCAGGAAGTAAACCGTTTTCAATGGGTGGCGTCTCTCTCGCTCAGTCCAGTTCTGTATACAGTCAGTGGTTTCACATAAACTGTTTATTCCACTCAAAGCTCACAAGCTGCCCATAGTAAGTTTCAGCTAAATAAAGTTTATAAAAACTGTTGAGGTCACCTGAAGACTTTTGTACCTGCTGGCTCCGCCCACCTCAACAATAAAGCAATTTAGCAGGACAAAGTAATGTTTGAAGGAAACATACTCCAAAAAGATCACTGAAAGCAGACTGCTGGTGTTGCTTTTGACTTGGACGTGGGAGTTCTTGCTAACCGGGTTTAGTTTTTCCAGCTGAGCGGAGAGCTCTGACACGCCCCTCTCTACCTGTGTCACTGCTGCTAAAGGTCAGAGGTGAGAGACGGAGCAAGTGACAGGTTTTAACACGTGGAATCCGCTGTTGCATGTAAATATCTGCCCTTCAGTTGCTAGTCTCTCTGATCGCCGAGTGTGCGCTCTCATAGGTCACCACGAGTTCCCGCCATACAACCCACAGACGCTTCGAAGCGTCTACCACGTCAGAAACATTGAGGTCTTCAAACTGAAGCAGGTAAAGACCCAGAGCTCCTCCCACCTCTGACGCTCGGGCTGCTGGTGCTGACTTTGAGTTTCATCCTGACAAAGATGCAGATGCCGGTAGACATCTTCATGAGCCACGACTGGCCGCGTGGAATCTACCATTACGGAAGCACGAAGGCGCTGCTGCGCAAGAAGAAGTTTCTGCGCGAGGAAGTCAACTTGAACACGTTAGGAAGTCCTGCAGCAGAGGAGCTGCTGGCCCACCTGCAGCCCAGCTACTGGTTCTCCGCCCACCTGCACGTGAAGTTTGCTGCAGTCATGCAGCACGCAGTAAGGCATTGAGCAGGATAATAATCATTTCCCACTGCCTTCTTACCCCAACTAACCTTTTGTGTTTAGCCTAAAGGTGGCGCTGCTCCCCGCGTAACCAGATTCCTGTCTCTGGACAAGTGTCTGCCCTACAGGGACTTTCTGCAGGTGAAGTTTAGCCAAACTCCTCCCTCCCAGCGGCTCACGGCGGGAGTTCGGGCTGACGCTCCTTCCGTGGGTTTGTGTTGCAGATTGTGGATCTTCCAGACAGACAGGGCTCATCTGGAGGTCTGGAGTATGATCCAGAGTGGTTGGCCATTCTGAAGGCCACCAACGGTCTCCAGAGGACCAGCCCCCAGCCCTGGAACCCTCCGGAGAACAACGGCTTGCATGAACGGTACGCAGCAGAGGGAACACATGGCTGCTGCAGGAGGAAGAGGTTCTGGTTCTGACGGGTTCTGGTGCTTTGTAGGATCCATATCATTTTAATCTTTACTACAGAAGTAAACACATCTGCCTTTGACTTAAAACATGAGCATTCATTTAGACTGGGATGTTAGCTTCCTGTAGGAACAGGAAACAGGGAAAAACTAACTACCAAATTAAAAGCAGGCCGGCTTCTGTAGTTTTTGACGTTCATAAGTAGAACTCATCTAAAAGATGCATGAAAGTCCAAAGCCATGGTTCCAATGAACACGGTTTCTATTTGGACTGACGGGAGTTGGAGTTCCTGAACCTGCTGCTGCAGGTGACTTCCTGAATGTTTTGTGACGTTCTAGAGGAGAGGTTCTAGAGGAGAGGTTCTAGAGGAGACGTTCTAGATGTGACGTTCTAAAAGAGATGTTTTAGAGGAAAAGTTCTAGATATGACGTTCTAGAGGGGACGTTCTAGAGGAGATGTTCTAGATGTGACGTTCTACATGTGATGCTCTAGAGACATTCTAGAGGAGACGTTTTAGATGTGACGTTCTAGAGGAGAGGTTCTAGAGGAGACGTTCTAAATGTGACGTTCTAAAAGAGATGTTTTAGAGGAAACGTTCTAGAGGAGACGTTCTAGAGGAGACGTTCTTGAGATGTGAAGTTCTAGATGTGATGCTCTAGAGACATTCTAGAGGAGACGTTTTAGATGTGACGTTCTAGAGGAGATGGTCTAGAGTAGACGTTCTAGAGATGTTCTAGATGTGACGTCCTAGAGGTGACGTCCTAGAGGTGACCTTCTAGAGATGTTCTGGATGTGACATTCCAGAGATGTTCTAGATGTGACGTTCTAGATGTGACATTCTAGAGGAGACCTTCTAGAGATGTTCTAGATGTGACGTTCTAGAGGTGACGTTCTAGAGACGTTTTAGATGTGACGTTCTAGAGGAGACGTTCTAGTTTTGGCGTTCTAGATGTGACGTTCTAAAGGCGGTGTTCTAGATGTGACGTTTAGAGTTGACGTTCTAGAGATGTTATATATGTGACGTTCTAGAGGAGACATTCTAGATGTGACGTTATAATAATAATAATAATAATAATACATTTAATTTAGAATGCGCTTACATTTTGGGTGAAACTCTCAAAGCGCTACGTTGAAAGTAGGACCATTAATGGTCTAAAAATAAGAGCAAAGTAGGACAAAAACAATAACAACAAAAGTACTAAAAAGCACGTTCCAGAGGAGACGTTCTAGGTGTGATGTTCTAGGGGAGACGTCCCAGTCTGACCCCGCTGTTCTCCTGGCAGGTGGGACTTCAGCGCCTCAGAGGCGGCCATGATGAAGGTGGTTGAGGAACTCAGCGGGGAACTCGACATTCCAGACAACTTCACCCGGACTGTTCCCCCCTATGACCCCGCCCACCCCCAGCCACACGCCCCCCCGGCATACAACGCAAACCCTCAGACCACCGAGCTCTGTGCCAAGCTGGGCCTCACGGACATCTACGCTGGGGCCGGGCTGGGGGGGGACAGCACCTGTGGGGCAGACGAGGAGGGCGGCAGCTCTGGGAGTGCAGAGGAGCCCAGCGAGTATCCCAGTGACACGTCGGGACTGTCCAGCTCCTTCAACCCGGATGAGATAACCTGGAGGAGGAGTGGGAGGAGGGGGGGGAGGATGAAGCAGGGCCCAAAGTCCACACCCCCAGTCGAATGGTTCTGCCCGAGCCCAAATCCACAGACTCTCCCGCTCCAATGAACCTGCCTCCCCCGTCCCACTCCACCCCAAGGGTTGCTCAGAGTGACGGGGGGGGGCGAGGATGTCGCAGACACATGCGCCCTAAAGCGACCCAGCACCGAAGGCGGGGGCCCCGACGGCCAAGGGGCGACACCTAGAATCAAACGCAGGAACCAGGTCATCTACGCATCAGCCGATGACGACCAGAACGGGGGGCAGGGCTGAGGCTGGGGGTTAGGGCTGGCAGCAGAATGTTTTTGTCTGTAAAATGTCAACATGATTTTCTATGGAGCTCGGTTCTGTTGTTAAACATCTATTTTGGCTTCATCTGCTACAATAAAGGTTCAAATCCTGAAGCTGGTCTCATCAAACTGCACCGCCTCTCACTTCCTCTGCTCTCACCATGAAGACACTTTGACTGGACACCCAAAGGCGTCTGCAGCCAAAGGCGTCTGCAGCCAACGGCGTCTGCAGCCAAAGGCGTCTGCAGCCAAAGGCGTCTGCAGCCAAAGGCGTCTGCAGCCAAAGGCGTCTGCACCCAAAGGCGTCTGCAGCCAAAGGCTTCTGCAGCCAAAGGCGTCTGCAGTCAAAGGCGTCTGCAGTCAAAGGCGTCTGCAGCCAAAGGCGTCTGCAGCCAAAGGCTTCTGCAGCCAAAGGCGTCTGCAGTCAACAGCGTCTGCAGCCAAAGGCGTCTGCAGCCAAAGGCGTCTGCAGTCAAAGGCGTCTGCAGCCAAAGGCGTCTGCAGTCAAAGGCGTCTGCAGCCAAAGGCGTCTGCAGCCAAAGGCGTCTGCAGTCAAAGGCGTCTGCACCCAAAGGCGTCTGCAGTCAAAGGCGTCTGCAGTCAAAGGCGTCTGCAGCCAAAGGCGTCTGCAGTCAAAGGCGTCTGCAGCCAAAGGCTTCTGCGGCCAAAGGCGTCTGCAGTCAAAGGCGTCTGCAGCCAAAGGCGTCTGCAGCCAAAGGCGTCTGCAGCCAAAGGCTTCTGCGGCCAAAGGCTTCTGCGGCCAAAGGCTTCTGCGGCCAATGGCGTCTGCAGCCAACGGCGTCTGCAGCCAAAGGCGTCTGCAGCCAAAGGCTTCTGCGGCCAAAAGCTTCTGCGGCCAAAGGCGTCTGCAGTCAAAGGCGTCTGCAGCCAAAGGCGTCTGCACCCAAAGGCGTCTGCAGCCAACGGCGTCTGCAGCCAAATGCGTCTGCAGCCAAAGGCGTCTGCAGCCAAAGGCGTCTGCAGCCAAAGGCGTCTGCAGCCAAAGGCGTCTGCACCCAAATGTGTCTGCAGCCAAAGGCATCTGCACCCAAAGGCGTCTGCAGCCAACGGCGTCTGCAGCCAAAGGCGTCTGCACCCAAATGCGTCTGCAGCCAACGGCGTCTGCAGCCAAAGGCGTCTGCAGCCAACGGCGTCTGCAGCCAAAGGCGTTTTGCCAGAAAACGTTCCCTTGAGTGCAGAAACTGTTCATCAGAAGCATCTGTGAGGGCCGTCTAGCAGCATGTACCCAGTATGACCCCCCCCCCCCAACCAGCCCAAATAATCAGACCAACGAAAATGAGACTGGGGCTGCGGTGGTTCCCACTCTTGCCTCACAGCAAGAAGGACCCTGGTTTGAGTCTTGGCTGGGGGACCTGAACCAGAACACCAATGGGGGGGGGCTTTCTGTGAGGAGTTAGCATGTTCTTCCTATCCAAAAACATGCTCCATAGGTTACTCTACATGAGAGTGCATGGATGTTTGATTGTGGCCCTGAGACAGACTGGACACCTGTCTAGTGTCCCCCGCCCTCACCCATGAGGGGCTCCAGCAGCCCGTGACCCCGAAAGGAAAAAAACGATTAGATGAATGAATGAGGCTGTGTTGGCTCTGCGCCTCCAGGATCCAGATGTCAAGAGTCTGATCTTTCCTGAGTTTAAAGCTTATATCTGCACAACAATGGCTAGCAGCTCTCCAGAGGGAGGTGCTAATACCAATACAGTGACATATTCTATACTGTCTGTACTGGATCCCAATGAATCACGGTTCTGTTCAGGCTAACAGCGGTAGCGAGTAGCAGAAAGGATGACGGTTCAAAAGTAGACCTGAGAGAGCCAGAAAAAGCCTTTTTTGTCCTGCGTGGTGTAAACCTGTAGGAGTACATCAGCGGTTTGGCACAGGAAGCCTCGTTTTAAGCAGAAGTCAAGCAAAAGTTAAAAAAAAGCTTCACATTTTCAGAAAATGTTAGTTTCTCTTAAAATGCTAGCTTTATGCAAAGACATAGAATTCGTATTTATTATAAACATACTAATGTAAAGTAGTATCAAATTCTCCTGAAGGGTAAAAAAAAGACTTTGCAGCTCCTACTGACAAACGTGGGCTGCAGACCCCTGCCTGAGACCCCCCCCCCGACCCGCTCCTGTCAATCAGCAGGAAAGCCGGCGTGAAAAGATGCTTTTAATGTTCAGGAAGGACAGATTGGGTGAACACAGTGGTGTTGGAATCAACCAGGTTTATAGCAGATCCTCCACAGAGACAAACACATTTCACTTGAAGACCACAAACAACCCTTTGCATCCATATGGGGAGGGGTCACAGCTCTACATATGAGGACACGCTGAAGCAACTCTGGGGGAGGCACTTTTTAGCTTTCATCACTGGTTAGCTTCCCCCCCAAGCACTGAAGCCCCCCATTTTAGGATCACTGGTTCAGAAACAGCGGGGGTTCTGGTCAGCGGGGTTCTGACCCCCCCTGGTGAACCAGCAAACACGCTCGTCTGCCCTGCACGCCGTTCCTGTGTGGACTCAAACGTAACCATGAACAACACGAAAGACAGAACAGAAAGGAGCGGGGACTGGTCACACCCACGAAGGAGGGGGCTGCAGGGGGGTCCAGGCAGCATCCTAGTCTGCTCACAGACCTGTCGTGTTCAGGACGAAGGGGGGGCGCCTCATGGTTTTCTGTCCTCCAGCATGCTCTTCTTTTCTTATCAGGTGAAATGATGCGAGCCGGGAGGAAATGTCCCGTGCTAAAGACTACAAGCTTGGATGGTCGGGCCCCTCCCTCAGTCTCTGCCTGTGGACCCATGCCTGAACCTTCTCATCAGGACCTGCATCTCCATCATCCATCTCCACTCGGGTCTTCCTCCAGTCCTGAATCTTGCGGCGCCGGTCGGCGTTTACCGGGTAATGGATGCAGGCGCTCCGGGGTCGGGTTCACCCTTAGAGTTGGCTGACAGAGACGAGATGAGCGAAGAAGTGCGGTGGTGGGTGGTGGAGCGTGGCTCGGCTCTGTGGGGGTCTAGTTGCCCCCGCAGCAAGCTCTGGTGGACTGAGCGTCCGGGTCCTGGAGGTTAACCCCCCGGTGCCGCGCTGCCAGCGTTGGGTTCTGGGTGTCTGTTTTTGGCATCTTCTTTGCTGCAACAGAACAGACGTCAGTGTTTGAATCCAGATTCTGAAGGGAACCGGGAGGAACCGGGAGGAACCGGGGGGAACCGGGACTCACCGATGGCCAGGAAGAGCTCGTTCACGTTCATGGCCGTCTTCGCAGACGTCTCCATGAACAGCAGGCCGGTGTCTTCAGCGTATGTCTGAGCCTCCTTCACCAGAAACAGAAACCCCGTTAGAGCTGGAATTAAACCGGGTCAGAAGGGCTCTAGTCCGGCTGACAGACTCCCTGACCGACTCCACACTCGGGTTGTGACGGTCGACATGACCTGACTGCAGCAGGAAGAAGCTCCTCCCAGCAGAAGTAGCACCAGTTCTGACCAGATCTTTTTGACTGGTCTATTCTAGCCTAGGCGGACCTATTCTGACCCGTTTGGAATGATTCTGATCCAGCTCAGGGCTGTTGGAACCACTTTACTACTGTAATAATATGACATTTGAATGAATTAGCTGCCTTTGATGATGACGAGGCGAGTGGTAGGAACAGCCTGCTGGGGGGGCAGATGGGAATCAAGGATGTGGAGGGGTTTAAAGGTCAGAGGGAGCGTCTAGAAGTGAATTATAGTGCAGGGGGGGGGGGTCTTGGTACCGGTTAGAAGTTAAGTTTGAGGAGGTTTAAAGCTTTAGACTAGTTTGACCTGCTTGGACTTGTTTGGACCACTTTGGAGCCGTTCTGGTGCTTCCCTGACTTTCTCTAGTCCAGCTGCTTCTGGTCTGGGACGGGGTTGGGGGGCAGCCTCACCTCATACTCCACCAGCCTCTTCTCTGCCAGGTCGGCCTTGTTTCCAGCCAGGGCGATGACGATGCTGGGACTGGCCTGCCGCTGCAGCTCCTTCACCCAGGCTTTGGCTCTCTCAAAGGTGTCCTGCAGCACAAACACAGACGGGTCGGCACCGGGGTTCTGAGCACGGCCACACAGAACCTTAGCTTCGGGCAGCAGTGGGAGCTCATGAAGAGAGGAAGGCCTTCCTGCCTCGTCTTACCGGCTTGGTGATGTCAAAGACGACGATGGCGGCCTGAGCGCCGCGGTAGTACATGGGAGCCAGGCTGTGGTAGCGCTCCTGGCCGGCTGTGTCCCAGATCTCAAACTTCACAGTGGTGTCGTCCAGACACACGGACTGAGCCAGGAAGGCCGCTGCACACACGGGAACAAACAGGTCAGCCGCCACTTAATCAGGACCGGTGCAGCCCCCCCCACCACCCTCACCTCCGATGGTGGTCTCCTGGAACTCGTCAAACTGGCCTTTGACGAAGCGCAGCACCAGGCTGGACTTGCCCACAGCCATGTCCCCCAGCAGCACCAGCTTGAACTGGCAGATCTTGGTCGGAGGCAGTGCGCCGTTGGAGCGGCCGCCGCTCCCTCTGGAGCTCATCCCGTCCTGGAGGGGGGGGCAGCAAAGGGCTCTTTCCTGATGAGCTGATGAGTCCCAGCACCTCCCAAAGGCACAAGGCGACCTGCTGTCTGAAGGAGACAAGGACTGATGGGTAACTGTCCACTCGTGCTGTTCTGGAACCCAGGGGGGCTAAAAGGTAGGAGGGGGGAAGTGGACCAACAAAGACTGAACCGGACCAAAGAGCACCAAACGGAGTGGAACCGGTCTAAATCAGGCCAAGCCTGACATCGATAAATTTAAACTGACTGAACCGGACCAGATTAAACCAAACGGAACCAGGCTAAACCTTACCAAAGCTGACCAAAGCAGACCAAGCTACACCAGGGCAGAGACACTGCTGGGTAACAGACTAGAAAGTCACGAATTCTGTAATTTAATTACTTTTGTCAGTAAAGGAGGAACGTCAAACTGAAACGGAGGTTCATTTAAAACGTCTGAGTCTCTGGTGCAGGTTTGGGGGTCGGTCTAAGCACAGACACGCCCCCACTGCTGCAGTCACTTCACTTTCCAATCCGGACCAAAGATGAGTCCCCCCCCCCTGAGAAGCAGCAGGTGAGCAGCAGAGCCCCGCCCCCAGGACTGATGTGTCAGCGGGGAATGAACCAACTCAGACGTGGCTCTTTTCCGGCTTTTCTCTAGAATACTTCATCCTTTCTCACTTTGTGTTTCCCTCTGAGCTGCACGTGACGGCGTCTCTGGACAATATGGGTTAGCGCCCAACGCCCTCCACGGGGGGGTTCGGCTGACTCGCAGCAGAGCAGAACTCTGCACAAAGGCAGACAGAGACAGAGCGGTGCCACTCGTGGAAATGGAATAGCTGAAGGCACAGCAGGCTCTAACCCGTGAGCAGTGGCATCATGGACCACAGGTGTGGTCACTTCTTTTTCTGTCATTTTTCACTGTCTGAACTCTAATGAAAGCAGGTTAGGTCTTGAACCCGGTCCACGCTCTGAACAACGTCATCGCTGTCAAAGGAACGTTCAGTGAGGGACAGGAGGATCTTTTCTGCTGTTTTTCCCGTTCACAATCTGATTATGAGAAGAAAAAAGTAGAGTAAAGAGTAGTGAGTTACTTTTTCAAATGTAATGAGTAAAGTAACTTAATAACAATTTTGATCCAGTAAGTAATCAGTTACTTTTTAGAAGTAATTTACCCAACACTGGGCAAAGAGAAGCAGACCGACTTCAGAGGACTGGAAGACTTTGATCCGGACTAAAGGAGAACCGGTTTCTGCAGCCTCAGGAGCGTGAATCAACCTGCGCGCGCGCGCGCGCACGCACGCGCACGCACACACACACACACACACACACACACACAAACACAAACGTTGGGCCTCCTGAAGGAGCAGAGGAGCTGTCCTGCGGAGCTACACCCCAGCGGGCTTCATCAGCCCGCCGTGACGCTGCTGCTCTTCGGGTCTGGTCTCCTACCGGGACCGATCTCCGCCCGTCGGTCATGCTAACAGGACGCGCGCGTTAACCGGACCGAGAAAACGTCTGTAAGCACAGAACGGGAGCCCCGGCCGGGGGTCCCACCGCCCCGGTCCACCGCCCCGGTCCACCTGAAACCAGAAGGCGGGCGTATTTACCGTTTTCACCGCAGTCAGAGCCGCAGGTGCAGCGGGCAGGTCTGTTGTCATGTAGCTGTCAGCTGTGAAGCACTTCCGGGAGCTCGCGCATGCGCGCTTGGTGTCTAAACCAGGGAGGGATTCGGTCAAACTGTTGAACATTTGTCTCCTGTGAGAGTCTGGGGGCCTGCTGGTCTAACGACCAAAGCTGCGAACACTTGACTTGAAACAGTCGACATTTCTGTTTCTTTGGAAACGTCTGATGGCCTTTTCCCCGTGGAAACAGTCATTTGAGGAGCGTCCTCTTCCGTACCGCACCCTCCGGGTCGCAGGGGGGCGCTGCAGCCTAGCAGGAGCGAGTTTGAACCCGGCGAAGGAGGTTTGAATCCCTCCCTAGTTAAAGTGCCTTTCTGTCCACATGTCTGTCCACTCATCACAATCTCCCGTGATGTCCTCCACGCGTCTGTAGACGCAGGTTCCCCCACGATGCCAGCGACAGGCGGGAAGCAGCAGAGGAGGCGGCGCGACGCAGCGGTGAGATCAATGGAGCCGAGGGTTTGATCGGTGCCGCGCGCGCTAAAGTCTCTCCGCTGTCATCGGGTTCAACCGGATTCAGAAAACACGTGAAACCCCACCTCTACCTTTGAAATGTCACCACAACTGATGTCCGGTTAGACGTTACGGTGGGGGTTCAGTTTGTGTTCATTTAGTCGTTTTTCTGATGACAGTTGAACATGAAATAAATACCAGCATTGTTTATGTCTGATGTGTAACTGGAAGCTATAGGAGGTGGCCATTCGCTCTTCTTCTTCTCTTCTTTTGGGCCTTTCCCTTCAGGGTCTCCACAGCCAATCAGCTTCCTCCGTCTGTCTCCTGCATCCTCTACCAGCAGCTACCTTCATGTCTTCCTCCTCTGCATCCAGAATCCTCCTCTCTGGTCTTCCTCTAGACTCAGCATCCTTCAGTCTCTCCTCTGGACATGTCCCAACCATCTCCAGAACCTCTAACATGTTCTGTCCCTCTGACGTCCTCATTCCTGATCCATCCTGAACCTCAGCATCTTCATCTCTGCTTCCTGTCTTCCCTCAGTGTCTCTAGGAAACAACATGGCTGCTCTCTCCACACTTTTCTCCACCCATTCCATCCTGCCTGCACTCTTCTTCACTTCTTTTCCACTCTCTCCATTCCTCTGGTCTGTTGACCCTAGATCCTTCAGATCCTCCTCCTCCTCCTTCATCTCTTCTTCCTGTAACCTCACTCTTCCTCTTGGGTTCCTCTCATTCACACACATGTTCTCCGTCTTACTGCCGCTAACCTTCATTCCTCTCCTTTCCAGGACAAACCTCCACCTCTCTAGCTGCTCCTCCACCTGTTCTCTGCTCTCACTACAAATCACAGTGTCGTCTGCAAACATCATAGTCCGTGGTGGTTGGTCTGCGGTTTCCTTGTGTGGAGGATGAGCTGTCATCTGTGGTTAAACCAATAAACCCACAGGCCGCTCTCAGTCCTAACCGCCCGTTTAGCCTTCACAGATCAACAACAGCAGGAGGAACACAGCAGGGATCTCTGCACTTACAGAGCTCAAAAGCACAAGACTATTAATGTGTTTTATGCTTCTGCAGCATCTGACTAAATGAATCCCTGTGGGTGTGTGTCAAAGCTCAGCAGAGTTCTGCATGTTGGTTGTTCCTGTCTCGTGTGCTTTCGGGAAGACTTTGTTTCCATCCATGTCCCTAGTGGGCCGGTGGCATTTTCTGCCGTGTGGCTTTACATGGATGATCTGTCTTTGAGAAGATTTTAAAATTAATGTGGTGAATGCTATAAATCCTTCAACCATTGATCTCCTGTTTCTCTTTCTTTAGTCTCTTCCTCCATGTTTTGCTGCTTATCTCCTCCTACAGTTTTTTTAATCTATTTTAACATTCAACTATTCACATGTTCGGCTCTTTCAGCTTTTTCCAGCTGTGACTTTTGGTCCTTCAAATCCTTGAACTTTTCAAACGTTCCAGGATTTTATGGATGATGTGTCCTGTCCACTGGTGGTGTAGTGGCCTGACATGTTGGCTGTGGTGCACTACTTTGCTGGTTCAAAACCTGCTGCTGACAATTTTCACAAAAATCTCTTTTGTTATTGTGCTGTTTTCACTTTATTTATGGTCAACTTTGATCATTTCTTTTCTTTATTTTGCCCTTTAAGTTTCATTTTCATTCAGCGATGCAGCATCAACCCATGTTTTCTTCTAGTTCTACTTTCTTTGTATTGTTGAACTTTTTATTTTTGCTTTCTCATCACAGCAAATAAACAACAGATACGTTTGACCATAAGTCCACATACAATAAGGTGTACAGTAATTTTATTTCCAAGTTAAAACCAAAATTCCAGGCAGAGGCAATATGAGACAATTAGTTCAGTTTAACAGATACTTATACAATCATGATTAAAGGTACATATTACAGTTACAACCCCAAATAAAGTTTAACTTCTAGTTCTATTTTGGTCAGTGTAATTATTAACCCTTTGTTGCTGGTTGATGACCGGGAGATCTGATCTTCCTGGCGACCTTCAACAAGGACCTGTCACTCTGGAAGGACTGCGTTATGGTTGTTAGAAGAATTACTGGCCCAACATCATGAAGGTCAGTCACTTGGACCAAAGTTTAGAAGATGGCGTGATGGCAGCTATGTATGTAACCTGTAGGCTCCGCCCTCCCTCCACAGTCGTGCCGTTGACGGCAGACTCCCCTCCACAGTGGGAGTGAGGGTGGGGGTGGGAGAGCCAGCGTCACTGGTCTGATGGACATACAATTCTGGTTGTCTGGAAAGGTGTGACCAACATCTGGACCTGTGGATCAGTGTCCATGCTGCTTCTCATTTGGTCCTCCAACGGTCTCATGTATCTCTGGAGCTCTGGGGGGGGTCTGTACTCTCCTGGACGGCTGAAGTCTGCCATTGGTAGTGGTGGTGGGGGCGCTGCAGGCTGAGAACCCCCCCCCCTCAGTGTTGGCATGTCTTCTCCTGGCTCAGGTTCAGGGAACCAACGACAGCAGCGTGCTCAGCAAGGCGTCGGCGGCGGGGCGGGGCTACTTCAGGGACGCCTTCATCCAGCACTTTGTGTGCAGAGCGGTCAGAAGATCTCCTCTCATCAACAGGTGATGCGGCGGCACTAGAACCGCAGTGGACCGTAATGCAGTCGGCCGCAGATGCAGACGGGTGTCTCTGCTTTCAGGGGGTATTACGTGCGCTGGCGAGCCGTGGACCACTGCGTGAGGAGGTTCCTGCAGACCACAGACCGCTGCCCCAGAAGACAGGCAAGGCGGCACGACGGCGCCGGGGGCGTTGACATCAGCATGAGCCTCCTCTCCTGTGCAGGTCCTGTCTCTGGGCGCCGGGTTCGACTCGCTGTTCTTCCGCCTGCACGCTGACGCGCTCCTGGACAGGACGTGGGTGTTTGAGCTGGACTTCCCGGATGTGGCTCACCGAAAAGCTTCTCTGATCTCATCCAGTGAGCCGCTGAGGGAGGGGCTGGACTGCTGTTCACCCGCCCGTACAGGTTTGTTGGGCTGCTAACAGATTTGGTTTGATCCTGTGATCAGGCGTGGGTGCGACTCCTGGAGCAGGTCAGCGTCTCTTGTGTCCACAGTCTGCTTTGTCCAGCAGTGGTTCTGAGGTGCACGTGCGTTGGTGTGTTGGTCTGTGTCCTCAGGGCCCGTTCATCTGTCCAGCGGTCAGTACCAACTGGTAGGGGTGGATGTTCGAGACCAGACACAGGTGGAGGCCGCCCTGAGTGCCGCTGGGCTGGACTGGGCTGCCCCCACCCTCATTCTGTCGGAGGTGGTGCTCACCTACATGGAAACCCAACGGTACGTCTGACACCCCCTCATAACGTGGTGGAGGTTTACTATCTATAAAGAAGATGAGACAATAATCTGAATATGAACCACCTGAAAACATTAAAACTGCAGTTTTGGTGAAGAAAGAAAAGCCAGAAATAAATGAGAGTGTACGGCTTTTTAAGCTTAACTTTGATTGTGCTCAAAGGTTTGAGGCCGACTGTCAGTCATGGTCCTCTGTGGTTTCCTGAACAGATAGAGCTTCACTGGGGGGGGGCTCCATGTTACACTGTCACACGTGTGGATGTAGAGTCTCTGCTCCACATGGAAGCATCTCATTGGTTAATCCACTAAACTGCAGCTGACCCTCATTGACCTTGAAAGGCAGATGTTTGCAGATGCTGCTCAAAGATCACACAGGCTGTGGATCAGTGGTAAAACTGCTGTCTACAAGCCGGAGGGATGGTGGTTCGATTTCCAGCCATCCCAGGCACATGTAGAGCGTCTCTGGATAAGACACGGAGCCCTCAGTCGCCTCGGGCGGGTGAGGTTTCCAGCAGAACATTGGTGCTGCGTTCACAGCCACTTCCTGTCTGTGTGCTGACCGCTCCACCTCAGCGACCTGCAGAACTGCCCGGTAGTGCAGGCCCAACAGAGGAGACCGGGACCGTGGAAACCTGCTCTCCGCTGGCGCCAACGAGCATCTGTGTGTGTTTCAGGTCGGACGCCGTCATCAGCTGGGCGGCAAAGCTCCTCCCACAGTCTCTGTTTGTGATGTACGAGCAGGTTCGCCCCCACGACCCCTTCGGCCGCGTCATGCAGGAGCATTTCCTGAAGATGAACTCGCCTCTCCACGCTCTGACGCAGTACCCAGACGTCTCTGCCCAGAGGCAGCGCTTCCTGGACAAGGCCAGTACCTGACAGCAGCACACACACACACACAACACACACACACACACACAACACACACACAACACACACACACACAACACACACACACACACACACACACACACACACACACACACACACACACACACACACACACACACACACACACAGGAGCACACACACACAGCAGTATACACACACACAGACGTGCACACACACACAAAGCAGCAAACATGCGCACACACACACACACACAACACACACACACACACACAACACACACACACACACACAGGAGCACACACACACAGCAGTATACACACACACAGACGTGCACACACACACAAAGCAGCAAACATGCGCACACACACACACACACACAAAGCAGCAAACACGCACACACAAACACATATATAGCAGGATACACACACACAGACATGTGCACGCACACACCCACACACCCACACACACACACACACACACAGCCTATCAGACTCGTTTGAAAGACTTTTCCCGCCAAACTGACCGGCTGGCGGTTTGTCCTGCAGGGGGCTGCTGGGATGGAGGCTCTGGCTTCAGGGTTTGGGTTTGTAACTGCTGTGCCTGTGGTGGTCTTCAGGGTTGGGAGCAGTGTGTGACCCTGGATATGAACCAGTTCTATTTGGGGCTGGTGTCCAAGGAGGAGCGGGACCGAGTGGAGAGCCTGGAGCCGTTCGATGAGTACGAGGTCGGCCGTCCTGCAGGCGGTGATGCCAGCGTGGCGGCGCGGTTCTCATGCTTCCGTCTGTCTGCAGGAGTGGCACCAGAAATGCGCTCACTACTTCATCCTCACTGCGAGCGCCGGCGCGCTGATGCAGCAGGCCCTGCTGGATCCCGCTGCTGGAACTAAGCTCCGCCCCTCGCCGCTCAGCGGGGAGGGCCAACCCTCGTCTTCACACCTTCAGCTGCTGTCCTCCGTCCCCTCCTGCAGAGCCCAGCCCGTCCCCATATGTGTGGAGGGCCTGGGGATGGCTTCCTCCTGCTTGAGGGGGGGGCACATACTGCTGACGGGGGGCGCTAGCAGAGCAGGGAGGGGGGCGGAGACTCGGGTGCTGCTCAGAGGTCGAGAGGGGTGGAGCGTGGTCTGCGGCGAGCAACCTGCAGATCCAGGTGGGACTCCCAGAGTTACAGAGCAGACTGTCCCGGCAAACGCTGAAGCTCTCTGCTCTGACGGCAGGTGGGCGGCTCCACCACTCGGCCACGCCCCTTCCCGGAGGAGCCGTGCTTCTGTACGGGGGGCGGTCCTCGCCGCTGCGTCCGGTTGCAGACGTGCTCAGAGTCTCCTTCCAGCCCGGCAGCTGTCCTCAGGCGGAGCCGCTGGTCTGTGTGGGCGATCCGCCCCCGCCCAGGTGGAGGCATGCGGCAGCGGCGGTCAGACACAGAGGTCGCCCGTCCTTCGCCGTTTCTTCTTTCCATTTGCTTCCTGTCCTCCAGCTGTTCTGCTCGCCACTCTTTCCCGTCTTTTAATCTCATTGTGTTCTTTGACGTCGTCCTCCTTGATCCTTCGGTTCCGTCCGTCACGGCTGACGTCAGGCTCCAGGCGGAGCACAGGGGCTTCTGGGGGTTTTGGGGGCGGGACTCTAATGGTGACAGTAATGAGGCTGGACCTCAAGCTCAGCGGTGAAGTCTCACTCAGCTCGAAAACCATCACTAGTCGGCCTGCAGTGACCTGGCTGAGAGCATAAGCTCCTCCCCCCTCAGTGCTCACATTGATGTGCATCAAACATCTCCGATGTATGTTTGCAGCAGTCCCATGATCATGCACACGGGTGAAGCATGAAGCAGGAAAAACCACACGGCAGTCTGCAGCACTGGGGGGGGGGCTGTCAGGAGGGGCAGCGTGTGTTCTAAAGCATGAAGAAAGTCCTGCGTTTGGCCCCCACTGACCTCCTCCAAAAGTCTGAGCCCCACTGAAGAACTGAGCAGAACCTGGGTCTGGAACCAGAATCTGGATCAAACTACCAGTCAGAGTCGGTCCTCTGAACAGAACCTCTTTCTCTGCTAAAACCTTCTTCTGCTTTTTCTCTTTCTTATGTTTTACTGCTGTGATGCTTTTTGCAGACAGAGACTTCCTGTTTGTGTTTGGTGGAAAGAACCAATCAGAGCGTGCGATGGGGGACACGGCTTTCCTGAGTCTGGACGACCAGCGCTGGACTCAGGTGTGTTAGAACAAAGCTCCAAAGCGGGCTGACCAGAGAGAGGCCCAGGTGAGGTCAAAGGTGGACGTGAGACAGAAATGGACGTAGCCCGGTAACGCTCACAGTGTCCGGACTCTTCTTCTGTTATCAGACACGGTTGTAGGCTTAAACATGTTTAAACACGTCAGGCCTCACTACTGCCTGCTAAAACAGTAACAATTGGAGCCCACCCTGTGGGGTACACCCCTCTGCAGTGGCGGCAGATGGGGGGGGCGTAGGGCCAAGAGGCGCCGTGGGACAGGGTCTAAATGTGGCACCCTCCAAAGCCCAGTCTGCCCCCCCCCCCCCCCCCCCAACTCTGTTAACACCTTCTGCTGGGTGTCCAGGATCAAACAGTGACGGTAAAATGCTGAGGTAGAAAGAAGAAAAGCAGCAAAGATCAGACAGAACAGAGTCTGGATGGAGCCCCGCAGAAGCCCCGCCCCCAAACACACAGGTGACTTTCAGGTGACGTCTCTGAAGCTAATCTGTCTGCCCCCCCACTCTCCAGATCCCAGTGGAGGGGGTTGCACCGGCGCCTCGACACTCCCACTCGGCCTGCTCATATGAGGGGGGGGTGCTGATGTTTGGTGGATTGAGCGGAGGGGGGGCGCCGCTGGGCGACACCGCCGTGTTGAGGCCAACGGAGAGAGGCTTCTGCTGGGAGGAGATGGATGTGCGGCCCCCCCCTGAGCCCCGGTCAGCTGACCCCAGACGCCAAGGTTCCCTGAGAGCAAAGCTGCGATGACCCCTGACCTCTGACCTCTGCTTCAGATACTCCCACCGAGCTCACGTGTTGGAGCAGAAGCTGCTGGTGGTGGGCGGGGTTTGGATGTTCTCTGAAGGCGTTCCAGGCCTGATGGTGATCGACCTCATCACGCGTACCAGCATGGAGGTCAGCCTGGACACGGTGAGTGGGCCTTTAGCCGAGGGGAGGGGTCAGTCACCAGAGGGGAGGGGTCAGTCACCAGAGCGGAGGGGTCAGTCACCAGAGCGGAGGGGTCAGTCACCAGAGCGGAGGGGTCAGTCACCAGAGGGGAGGGGTCAGTCACCAGAGGGGAGGGGTCAGTCACCAGAGGGGAGGGGTCCTGCAGCCCTGATGGTGCTGATGCTGGGTTCCCTGTCTGCAGGCGTCCGTGCCCCACCCCCTGATGCTGCACTCCTTCTGCTCCGAGCTCGCCGCCTCTGAAGAGCCAGAGCTGCTCCTGATTGGAGGAGGCGGGAACTGCTTCTCCTTCGGCACTCACCTGAACCCCCGTCCCGTCACCGTGGATCTCCGAGGCGTCCTGACCTGAAAACACAAAGACGAGCTGGGAGGGCTTCTGTCCAACAGGTCTGTGTGCTGACTCCTCCCACCATTGATCTGGGCTATGATGTCATCATGTCAGGTCATTGCTCGATCTTCAGAATGTCCACCAATAAACCGCCTTTGTGAAGATAAACTGTTGGCAGCTGTGATTTTTTATCAGTGTTTTTACCTGGAGGAAGACGGAGAGACGGTTTATGGGGACGGGGTGTTAGAAAGATCCCAGAAAGACAGGGGGCGGGGCTAAAGAAAAACCAATAAATAGGCACCATCACAGTCACATGTCTAAGGTCAAATCAGAGGTAGAGCGGTCCACCTCTAAAACACACCGACACATGAACACAAACCAAAACACATCATCTGTACAGACTAATGCACCTGTCCAGGTGTTCTGGGATTTTGGTTCGTAGAGGGGAGGGGCAACATCTTCAGAAGAGCTCTGACATGTCCCATCATAAAAATGGGACGTACCATTGTGGTGCGTGTACCCAGTGTAACGTGAAGTATTTGTAGGGATGTTGGAAGATACACGCGTGGCGTTCAGGTGATGCGTCGTTCAGTGTCCTTACTCTGGTCATTACTGAGATGTTTGTGGCTCCTTGCTGCATCCAAATGCTCGCCGCATGCCCGTATAAACACATGCACAGACATTTAAAAATGTCCTGCAGGTCACCTGTGGGTCCCGTACACGCTTGGCCATCTTCCACCCGCAGACGGCCTGTTACCACCCATAAGGGCAGTTGGGACGAAGGGCTAACCCTCAGCCTCTAAAGCAGGGGTCGGGAACCTTTTTGGCCAAGAGAGCCATAAACGCCACATATTTTTAAATGTAATTTCGAAAGAGCCATAATATCGTAGTGTCCCTCTTTCACACTGAGGCACGGAGACGTAACCTCTTTTAAGGTTCTTTATTCTGGTTACTGCAGACCGCAACAAACGCCGAACAATTAATACAGTAACTCCTCAATTTCTCCCGTTGAGTGGAGAGCTCTTCTCCCAACTTTATATTCCTCTGCTCCCGCTCCAGTTCTCCCATTTCCCTTATTCGGCCCATAGCTGAACCCCATTGGTCCAAACTACCTAACAACAGGCTGAGCGACAGAACTGAGAGCCAATCAGATCTCTGCTTGATGCGTTCAATGAACTTCAGAACTTTTAACGCGGCCCAACAGCGGACCCAACTCAGTCCACTACAATATGTTTAAAACTAAAAATAGACGTGAATGTGAGCATTTGATGTAATTTCAACATTTTTAAAGTACAATAAGTCTGTGGATTCTTTTTAAAAACATTGTTAAGCTGTTGCTAATAAATGATGAGTATTTCTCGTGGTGGTTTTGCTGATGGTCTAGTCTGGTTGATACGTGGTGAGTTTCTGCTTCATGCAGGCGTTGAGACTTTAAACGTGATCGTAGGTCTGAATGTTCTGTAGATGTGAGAAAGACTCACATGCAGACGTGGAGCCAAACACACACTCACACGGCAGTGAGTGACGGGCAGCGGGTTTTACGTTTTTACAATCCCTGCGCGATTCACCTGCTGCCTGTCCCCCCCACCCCCACCCTCTGCTTTCTTCCTCACATCCCGTCCCCGCATCTGCGCGCTCTTTCTCAGAGACGGGAGCGCGCAGTTTTAGGCACAGAAATTAATAGGTTTCTGGCTGGTATAAACTCTGTGAAATAATAGATAATAGTAAACTGAGTGCTGGCGCAGATTTTTCTCTCCAAGCACCGCTACTACTGCGCGCCCCTCTGGCATCGCATCGCGCACGAGAAGGACTGGTCTAATGAAAAAAAAAAAGGTATAAATAAAGATTTGTCTGCGAGCCACATGCGACCATCAAAAGAGCCACATATGGCTCGCGAGCCATAGGTTCCCGACCCCTGCTCTAAAGGCAGAGATGAGATCCTCTGTTTGCTGATGAATGCTTGACATCGAAGTGAGCTTTACATAAAGCATGTCTGCCTTTGGTAAAAACAATAATAATACCGGTAACCGGTAACAGGACCAAATGGATTCAGAACATTCATCTGTTTGTTTTTCTATCAGAAAGGTGTCATGCCATCATCTGTAACTCAGAGGTTTTACTGAACTGTCTTCATGCTTCATGTCTTCTGATGATGTCCCAGGGCCATGTTTAACCCTTGTGCTGTCTTGGGGTTGGGAGTGGGGTCATCTAGACCAGTGTTTTTCAACCTTCTTTGAGCCACGGCACACTTTAACCTTGACAAAAATCCTGCGGCACACCAGCATCCAAAAAAAAAAAGCAGAAATTCATGGTCTGTATTGATCGACAGCCCCCCCCCCCCCCCCCCCCCCCCCGCAATCTCACGTGGATTTTTGTGATAATTGTGGCAGAAAAAGCAGGAAGGGATGAAATAAAAGTTAAATTTGAAAAAATTTAGAAGCTCTTTGTTTGTTGTGGTTTCAAGATGTTTCACAAGGACGACTCATTGTGCTCCGTCTCTTTAAGCCAATGCATCATGGGAGATGTAGTGATGCAGAAAGACTCACGTCTCTGAGCTTCATGGTTTTGTTCTCTTGTTCCACGGTCTGACACCAGATTCTGTGGAAAGCTACACCGCTAAAGACGAGCTTTAGCTGGTATTTCTGTTGGAACTGAGAGACTTTATGAACAGAATCTGAACAAGGAAGTGAAGACTTTAACCACTTCTGATTGGTCAGACTGATGACATGTGATTAAGCCTCCAAGAATGATTGGTGGAGACAGTTAAAGGGGCGGGGCTTTTCCTTACACAGTTAATAGCTGCAGCTAAATCACAGTACCGTCATTCTGATCAAAATGTCTTCAATAGAATCAAATAAACACAAAGAAAAAAGTATTTTATGATCTTTTATATTCCTAACTACTTAGTGTTTTATCAGGGCCTGTTTGGATGAACACAGAGCTGAAATCCTGGAGATGGAAAATGTTTTTAGATCAGTTAATGAGGGCAATTTCCCACGGCACACTGGTTAAAAAACACTGATCTAGACCCACTAGACAGTGGGGTCATCTAGACCCACTAGACAGAGCTCTGAACCTTTGTTCTTCAATGATTTGTGATCTTCACTGGTGTCCATGGATTACATGAAATCCTCTCCACCTTCATCCACCTTTGTCATGGTAGGAGAACACCTCAATGGAAGGGGGGGGGGTCATCTGGACCCCATAAGATAGCACAAGGGCTAGAAAGAATGAAGTACTGTGGGGCTATAACCCAACATGGGAAGTCCACACGTCTGAAGAGGTTCAGAACCAAGCCGTGGAACACAGAGGCTGTTGTGTTTCCTGTGTTTGCTGCTGGACGCCACAGAGAACAAGCATGTGATGACGAGCACGCATTAATAATGTGCACGTGATGACGAGCATGCATTAATAATGTGCACGTGATGACGAGCATGCATTAATAATGTGCACGTGATGACGAGCACGCATTAATAATGTGCACGTGATGACGAGCACGCATTAATAATGTGCACGTGATGACGAGCACGCATTGATAATGTGCACGTGATGACGAGCACGCATTAATAATGTGCACATGATGACGAGCACGCATTAATAATGTGCACATGATGACGAGCACGCATTGATAATGTGCACGTGATGATGAGCACGCATTGATAATGTGCACGTGATGACGAGCACGCATTAATAATGTGCACGTGATGACGAGCACGCATTGATAATGTGCACGTGATGATGAGCACGCATTGATAATGTGCACGTGATGACGAGCACGCATTAATAATGTGCACGTGATGACGAGCACGCATTGATAATGTGCACGTGATGACGAGCACGCATTAATAATGTGCACATGATGACGAGCACGCATTAATAATGTGCACGTGATGACGAGCACGCATTAATAATGTGCACGTGATGACGAGCACGCATTGATAATGTGCACGTGACGACGAGCACGCATTAATAATGTGCACGTGATGACGAGCATGCATTAATAATGTGCACGTGATGACGAGCACGCATTAATATTGTGCACGTGATGACGAGCACGCATTGATAATGTGCACGTGATGACGAGCACGCATTGATAATGTGCACGTGATGACGAGCACGCATTGATAATGTGCACGTGATGACGAGCACGCATTAATATTGTGCACGTGATGACGAGCACGCATTAATAATGTGCACGTGATGACGAGCACGCATTAATAATGTGCACGTGATGACGAGCACGCATTGATAATGTGCACGTGATGACGAGCACGCATTGATAATGTGCACGTGATGACGAGCACGCATTGATAATGTGCACGTGATGACGAGCACGCATTCATAATGTGCACGTGATGACGAGCACGCATTAATAATGTGCACGTGATGACGAGCACGCATTGATAATGTGCACGTGACATCCGTGTGCACGTGACATCCATGTGCATGTGACATCTGTTTGCACATGACATCAATGTGCACGTGACATCCATGTGCACGTGACATCCATGTGCACGTGACATCAGTGTGCATGTGACATCCATGTGCATGTAACATCCATGCGCACGTGACATCCGTGTGCACGTGACATCCGTGTGCACGTGACATCCATGTGCATGTAACATCCATGCGCACGTGACATCCGTGTGCACGTGATATCAATGCGCACGTGACATCCATGTGCACGTGAAATCTGTGTGCACATGACATCCTTGTGCACGTGACATCCATGTGCATGTGACATCCATGTGCATGTGACATCCATGTGCATGTGACATCCATGCGCACGTGACATCCGTGTGCACGTGACATCCGTGTGCACGTGACATCCATGTGCATGTGACATCCATGCGCATGTGACATCTGTGTGCACGTGACATCAATGTGCATGTGACAACAATGTGCACGTGACATCATTGTGCACATGACATCAGTGTGCATGTCATATCAATGTGCACGTGACATCCGTGTGCACATGACATCCATGTGCATGTGACATCCATGCGCACGTGACATCCGTGTGCACGTGACACCCGTGTGCACGTGACATCCATGTGCATGTGACATCCATGCGCATGTGACATCTGTGTGCACGTGACATCAATGTGCATGTGACAACAATGTGCACGTGACATCATTGTGCACATGACATCAGTGTGCATGTCATATCAATGTGCACGTGACATCCATGTGCATGTAACATCCATGCGCACGTGACATCCGTGTGCACGTGACATCAATGTGCACGTGACATCCATGTGCACGTGAAATCTGTGTGCACGTGACATCCATGTGCACGTGCCGTGTTTTCTCCTCAGCGGAAATCGTCAATAAACGTCAGAATCAATCTTTTTTTCTGCTCAGCATTTTATTTCTGGGTGTTGGTTCCTTGTCACCACTGCTGGGGAGGGACAACGCTACCGTCACTCAGCAAAGCGTCTGAAGGACTGCACTGCCACACTGACGGCCCCCCAGTCACTGGGTTTGCGGTACTCCCCCTTCTCCAGGAAGTACTGGCGTCCGCGGTAGTTGGGGTGTTCGTACAGCACCCAGCAGCCGTCCAGGACCCTGCAGGAGTTGACCTCCCTCAAACGGAACCTCTCCAGGATGGAGGGGCAGTCCTCTGAGGCCTCCACCGCCTGGCCCCCAAAGTCCGCCTTCTCGTACAGCTGCATCTTGTACTGGGTCCCACTCGCCTGCAGGTACAGAGGGGGGGTGGGGTGAGGGGGGTTTGCAGTGGTTGGTCGGTGATTAGGTTTGAGGGGGGGTAAAAGGGGTGAGAGGGAGATCAGTGCATATTATGGTCAAATGTTTTGTCTCAGTTGCGCCCGTCATGATGGCCACGCCCCCACGCCCTCCTGAGCGGAGCAGGTGAGTCTAAGGTGGACTTACAAAGTGGATTATCTTGCAGGAGCTGAGGCGGTCGTTGAGCCCCATCCACCGCTGGTACTCGGGGTACTCCCCCCGGGTCAGCACGTACTGGTAGCCCATGTAGTTGGGCCTCTCGTACACCACCCAGGCCCCGCTCTCCACACGGATGGAGTTGCAGCGGCTCAGGTAGGCGTGGAAATCCGAGCAGTCGCTGTCGCACTCATAGCGGCGACCCTGGAAGTTCTTGTCCTCGTAGAAGGTGATCTGGGGGGGGGCAGCAGATGTGACGGTATTCAGAAAAAGCAGAAGTGATGCTACAGAACCGGGCTCTGAGGCCCGTCTGCGGCGCGCCGGCTCACCCTGCCCATGGTGGATGTGGGAGCTGCTGGATCCTCAGGTGTTGATGCTGCTGTGGCCTCACCGCTGCAGCCTTTTATACCCCCCCACACTCACACAGACTGCCTCCCACGCGCAGAAACAGCAGCAGTGGGGCAAAAGGCCAACAATCGCTTTGTCATGAAAATGAAGTCCAAAAATTGAGTCAGTACTTCTGCTGCTATTCAGTTTTTCCAGAAAAGCCACAGAGGATTACAGCATAAAGGCCCAGCACCAGGACGAGTCCAATGACCCCCCCCAGCACTGGCTGGTTACATATGCCAGCTTGCCCCCCCCGGCACGCTCCTGCCAGCTTGGCCCTGCAGAAGGATCCAGAAGCAGAGCAGCAGAGGTTCTGTAAAAACATGCAGAACCGACTGAAACCAGAACCCCCCCCCCAAAACCTGCTGCTGCTGTTGGGAGGTCTGTAAAGCAGCAAAACACCACTGTATGGCAGAAGATACCATTTTAACTCCAACATCTAAGGAATTAGATCACATGTGTTTTTAGTTTCACATTTGAAGTTGCATTTTTAAAAAGGAATGTCATTATTTTTATGAACTGATCATTTTTGTTGTAATTTATTTGTAGTTATTATTTGGAAATGCATTTTCTGAAAGGAGAACCAACTCCTGAACAGGACTGAAAACCTTTTCGCTTTCTCAGCACGAAAAACTGGAATTGTCCTTTTAAATCCCATTTCTTTAGCGACTAGATTTACTGACTTGTTTGCTTTTGATGTGACAGACAGCAGGAAGAAACAGCATCAATGTGCACGTATGGAACGTATGGAAACATGCAGCTACAGCCAGCAGAAAAACACTGACAGACATCTGGAATAGTATTTATTATGTTTATCATTTCACTCATTCAATTCAGTTTTATTTGTATAGCCCAAAATCACAACAACAGTCGTCTCGATGGGCTTTGTAAAAGGATCATGAATAGAGAGTCAATAGGAAAATACTAAAATGAACTAACAAACTGACTAAGCTATACTGGCATCCCTGCCCTTAGACCCCCCTTCTCTGTAAGGAAAAACTCCTAAAACAAACGGAATCCGGGAAAAACGAGGAAACCTCAGGGGTGTCCACATGAAGGAGGGATCCTCCCCCAGGACGGACAGGCGATTTACCAGAACTCTTAGAGAAGAATTAACTTATCTAACTCTACATCTACATATTTAAAGTCCAGCAGACGAGCTTCATCCAGCCGGGGTTGGGGACAGTCAGGGGCGCGAGTCGAGCCGGAGACAGGAACCACAGCCAGGTGTAGGAGCAGGAGCAGAGAGGAGGTACACAGTCAGGAACAGGAGCACGGATGAGCCAGCTGGAGTCTGGAAGCACTCCCACTCCCCAGGAGGGGAGAGGGAGTGGAGACATTACAGTCAGTCTGTTTAACTGAGACGGGTACAAAGTTCTCCTCTGTCCAACTGGACGAGGCTACATGAGACTTCTGTCCAATCAGAAGCTCTGAATACTGTGACGCTGCCTAAGCCTGCTAGAAGGCCCTGCTGACACCAACTCACACTCTGATTGGCTGAAGGAAATGATTGACAGACACTGATTTAGCATTAGAGGGCCAGCAGAATGGACAGTGAAGGCCTCTGGCCCTGCCTGGCAGCAGAGGACAGCTTTACACAATAAAAGGGAATAGACAGAGCATTTGGAATGATTTAATGAGTGTGCATGGACAGAACACGAGCATACGATTCAGGTATTTTCAGAGGTCTTGACGGCCCACCACGGGGTTTGGGTCATAAATGTCTACATGTGAGAGAGGAAGGCAGTCCCTGCAGACAGACACGTGCTGGACGTCACTGCTGGAGTCTGTCTGACGAGCATCCGTTCAGATTCCTGGATACTTCAGGAAGTACAGAACCTTCAGAAGACGATCCAAAGGGCTGCTCCCCCCCCATGACCTTTGAAGAAAATGGATCACAACTTGGAGGAAGACGGTCCACAAAGGTTCAGCACAGACTCTTCCAGACCAGAACCAGCAGGACTCCCTTCATGTCGGTGCTGCTGTGGTAGAACAGCGTTTTCATTGGACTGGGTCTGGAAACATTCATCAATATCCTGATTGGGTTCCAGATTAAGCACTTCCTGTTTGGTTTGTAGGTTCCTCTTTGATCTACATTCATGGAACGTGACCTCACTGCTTCTCACCCAGAACCTCAGCGGCTCCAAAGCAGGTTATGCTGAGAGCTGGTTGCTATGGTTACCTGCAGACCTTTCTGGAACTGACCTTTGACCTTATCCTCCTGATCTGGGTTTTTGTCACATGACCACAGCAAAGAGACAGAAGACAAGTCCTGGTAATCCGTCCAGCTTCTTCATCATGAAATACGCCCAAACATGCTTTCAGAACCTCCTTTAATGTGTGAACAGAACCTGGGATTCCTGCTGCTGCCAGAACTTCTGCGGTTCTGGACGTTTCTGGCCCGGCGGCGCAGACGTGAGCGTGCTGCAGCCGACGTACAGAGACTCCTCAGGAAACCTCGCACAGCGAACGGCTCCGGCGTGGACATCGGGGGCAGATGCATGTGCACGTACGTGCACGCGCCAACATGCAGGCTTGAGTGCGGGTGGCGGTTCTGTTGGATTCTTCAGAACGCTGCTGCCTCAGAAGGTCCGGTTCTGAACGCTGCCACACCTACAGTCTACCACCATCACAGTGCCCCCCCCAGCTGAGGCTCTGGTCCTGTCGGGTTGGGGAGGACGTTCAGGAGTCACACCGCACTTCCTGAAGCCCCGCCCCGATTCCTGATGTGTACACGGGCCCCTCCCTTCCTGCTTCAAGAGGGGCCGAACCCCACCCCTGTAAGGTTAGCAGTCTAAGCAGTGTGGGCGGAGTCTCCCTCCTCAGCCCTGGGCTCTGCCAGAGTGGGCGGGGCCAGGCTGTCCAGCTCCTGCCGGTGGCCGGAGGCCAGCAGCCACTGGTGGAAGCGGACCTCCACCAGGTCCTGGAAGAGCTTCTTCTGCTCCCTGCAGGGACAAGACATGCTTCAGCCTGAGCCCTCATGCCCCCCTCCCCGACTGAAGGAACAGCCAGGTAGAGGCTGAGTGAATGCAGAGGGGCAGCAGTCCTGGGGGGCGGGTGGGGGTAACTCACTTGCTGAGTCGGGCCTCCATCACCGTCCTCTGCCAGCTCTGGATCCTCTTCTGCTTCTCCACCACGGCGGCCTGGTAGGGAGGGGGCAGCCCCCCCGGGACCTCACACGTGTCCCCCTCCATCTGGAAGGGCACCGCCATCATGTGGAACTGGGAGGGGGGCAGCAGGCGGTAGCAGCAGCCGTCCGCCTGCTGGATGACGCCCTCCGTCCCCAGCAGCAGCGGGCGGTCCCAGACGCTGGGGACCACGGCCAGCCCCACGCTGGCCATGTGGTCTTCCAGGGAGGGGTAGAAGGTGTGGAAAGGAGCCAAGGTGATGTCGCTGTTTCCGGGCAGAAGCAGCGGCCAGGTGGGGGTCAGGGCGTGGATGGTGCAGCGGGAGGACGACCCCACCGCGACCCTCCGGGCCACGCAGACCAGCCGCACGTTGTGGCAGCTGTGCACGTGGACGCTGGTCTCCACCGGGCCCAGAACCACCGTGCTGTCCCGGCACTTGTCCAGAGTGACGGACCTGAAGGTCCAGCGGCACACGGGTCAGGCGTGGGGGCGGAGCCCTGAAAGCTGAAGAACAGCCTACCTGAGAGGAGACAGCAGGTAGATGAAGGCGGCGGAGCAGCGGTGGATCTTCACGTTGGCGCCCGTCAGCTTGTCCGAGGCTTTGGCCAGCGTCTGCTTGAACACCTGCGACATCACCACCATCTTACTGCCGGCCGGCGCCGCGTGGGTGTTCCGGGCTATCTTAGCCCTCTTCATGGACCCCTCAACTGCACCAAACGCAGCCAAACCAAACCGTTAGAACCCGAAGAGCTCGTGCCCCCCCCCGGATGGACGGCAGACCTTGCTGGGCCCAGGCCAGCTTCTTCCCGGAGCGCAGGCAGGCCGTGATCCCGAAGGGGTTGAGCGTGAGGCGCCGCTGCAGGCAGGACAGGAGCTGGTGCAGGGGGAAGGAGCGGCTCAGGGGGGAGTAACCCGCCTGCGTCTGGAGCGGCCCCCTGCCGAGCAGACGGTGGAGGGGCAGGGGGGGTTTCCCGGGACAGAGGGCGCCCTCCAGGAGCAGATCCAGACTGCGGACCGCCTCCAGGGAAACCTGCAGACAGCGGCACAGTCTGAGGGACGCCCCCCAGCACGGAAAACTGCAGAGAAGTCTGAGGTCTCCGGAGGACCACTGGTCCACGTGAACGCTCAGCGCCGCAGCAGAGGACACGCCCACCACCGCGCCCCATCAGAGCAGCTGTTTTAAACTCGGCCCTGTGCTGCAGAGGTCTGCACGTCCGTGAATGTGACCGTCCAGCCCACAAGTTGAGTTAACAGTGAGGAAAGGTTCGAACCCCCCTGCACACACAGGAAGCCCTGGAACAACAAGGCCCCCACCACCTGCTCCCGCTCACTCACCTGGCAGTCCCTCTGGGCCTGTCCGGACGCCGTCAGCTGGTCCGGCGTCAGCAGCAGCTGCAGCATCTCTGCCAGGTGCGTCTGCAGGAAGGACAGGTGCGCCTGGTCGTCCCAGTTCTGCAGGTGATCCCGGAGCGTTAGAGGAGGCCGTACCAGGAGGCCCCGCCCCCGGCTCACACCGCCCTCACCTTGTTGTGAGAGCTGGTCTTGACGTCCCTGTCCGGCGAGGACGGGCAGCGGCTGCGGGGGCTGGGCCACTCCTCGCCGATCAGAGACGTGCGCAGAGACACGCGATTCAGCTGCTGGATGAAGAGGAAGAGGAGGAACTGCAGGGTGTCCACGGACAGCTGCAGACGGACAGGACGGCATGAGAGCAGATCGCAGATCCTCAGACTCTGTTAGTACATAGGAGCAACGCTGCTGAAGCATGACAGCGACACAAGTTACCTAATGTAACTAATTACTTTGAGGCTGTCGTAGTTATTCTGTAGAAATGGAGTCAGTGTATTGATGTGGATCAGCTTCACGTTCATGACATCACTACACTTCACGTCTTTATGTTTACGGGCAGCTGAGGAAAAAGATCCCATTTATTGCTGCATTTTCAACGGAAGGTCTAACCGGACTCTGAGTTACTAACTCAATACCTTTTGGGGCAATGTAACTAGTAACTGATTACTTCTTTACGGCTGGATTCCCAACAGTTATTATGGGGAAGAGGAAGGTCCACATAAACTGTTCTTCTGATGCACAACAAAGGCGGAGACGGGACCGGCCCGCCTGCATCTTCCTGCCTGCATCTTCCCGCCTGCAGCTTCCCGTCTGCATCTTCCCGCCTGCATCTTCCCGCCTGCATCTTCCCGCCTGCAGCTTCCTGCCTGCATATTCCTGTCTGCATCTTCCTGCCTGCAGCTTCCCGCCTGCAGCACAGAGCCAACATTCCCAGCACACAAACCCCCTTATCCTGGAAGGAGCTCCACCTGGACTAGATTTAGACGCATCTCCTCTGCTTTAGTCTGAGCTAAATTCCTCTGAGCTTACAACCAGAAAACGGACAGGTTTCCTGCAGCGATGCGGCGCTGCTGCGTCCGTGAGCTGGACCCGCCCTCTGCCCCTCACCTTGCCCCTTTGCTGGTCCAGCTCGGCCTTGGAGGAGCATTGGGACAGGCTCTCGGCCCACTCCAGCCGCTCCTCCGCGCTGCGTCCCAGCAGGAGGTCGAAGCTCTCCAAGTAGAGCCAGGCCAGCTCCTCCGTGAGCTGCAGCTTCCCACAGGCGATGTGTTTCCACATGGGCCACCCCAGCAGGGGGCAGCAGCCGTCCCGCGTCCGAACGTAGAGCGCCATCTTGCGAAGGTAGTGAAGGCTGAGCTTTGGGGGAGGGGCTACCTGCAACGACAGCACCTCTGCTTAGTGAAGGAGGGGTGTGAGGCCGTCATGGGGGACATGGGGGTCCTCACCTGCAGGGGGCCCAGAAGGAAGGGCTCCATTCGGGGCCAGATGCTGACGCCATCGGCCTCCATGTCTAAAGACGGAGAGGTTTGTGTGGTCATGTGTTTGCTCCTCCCACATCCCAAAGTACCTCTGACTGTAGCACTAACCCCCCCTGACAGGTCGCCCCCCACCCCTATGACCCGTAATGCTTGTCCTAAAAGTCGTCTTTCAACCACCACCACGCTTACTGATGGTCGCTCTGACAGATGAAACGCCATCGTCACCTTAAGCTGCGGCGGGAGCTTCATGATCAGGGATGGCTGCTGGCTGGACTGAAAGAAGCTCTTCATCAGAGAGCTGAGCCTGGAGATACTGAGGAGAACTGCACTGGTCTCTGCTTCTCCTTTGACCTGCTTCCTGTAGGAGCCTCCGCAGCAAACCACTCACCTCCACCTAACTCCACCCAGCAACCATGAACCTCCTGTTTGGTTCTAGGCCTCTAGACCTCCTGCCTGGTAGCTCCTTTCATCATCACCACTGTTCCTCCACCCAATCGTCTCCATCTGCTTCCCTGCTTTTATCTCCTGATCATCTATGATCTGTTCCTCTGATGTCCTCATTCCTGATCCCTCCTGGTCCCAAAGAGAACCAGAACATCTACATCTCTGCTGCCTCCAGCTCTGCCTCCTGTTTCTGCATCACAGCTCTAAACCAACAGCATGGCTGCCCCCACCTCAGTCTCCTACACCTCTCCTTTGGTGACACATCCATCTGGAACCTTCCTCCATCCGTTCCAACCTGCATGAACATGCCTCTCCACCTCGTTCCTACACTCTGTTGTTCTGTTGACCCTAAGAAGTTCTCCACCTTCTCCACCTCTGCTCCCTGTAACTACTGGTCCTCTGCAGCTCCTCTCACGTACACATGGATTCTCTGTCTGTCTGCAGCTTCCTCTCCTTTCCAGAGCAAACCTCCACCTCTGTGGATGTTCCTCCACCTGCTTCCTGCTCTCACTACAGACCACAGTGTCATCTGCAAACATGATGATCCACAGAGATCCCTGTCTGACCTCATCTGTCAGTCTGTCCATCCCAGCAGCAAACATGAAGGAGCTTAAAGCTGATCCTTGGTTCAGTCCCACCTCCACCTCCACCTCCTCTGCTTCACCTCCAGAACATCTCCCCACTGCATTCCAGCTCTCATCCATGTCCTGAACATCTCCAACGTTCTTCTCTGTGGCTCCAGACTTCCTCCTCCAAACCACAGCTCCTCTCTCTGGATCCTGGATCTACAAAGACACCCTGCAGCTCCCCCTGACCTCCTCTGATCTTCTCCTCAAACCTCCTCTGACCTCCGTGTAGTTTATCTCCATCATTTTTATCTCCTTCAGAGTTCTGCTTTCACATTTTCACCAGACAACCATGTCTGATCATCCTATCCTAACCTGCTGCACAGCTTTCCACCTACCTCACCTGTACAGATCCACGTCTCCCTCCTTGTGTCGAACCTGTCCTACCTGTCCTCACCTGTCCTCGTGACCCACCCCGTTTGACCTTCACCTGCCTCCTCCCTGCAGTCTTTTGTCTCTCAGCAAACCTTCAAACAGACTCGTGAACTTCTTCATTCCCTCCTGAGCTCGTCTGTTATAGTCAGCAAAGTTGCTGCTTTGGCAGCGAACAACATCCCATAATAACACGAAGCTGGTCCGGTGTCGTTCCGGTCGACCTGCAGCGGGGGCTCCCCTCCGCGGGAGGGGTCAGGACCGGTGGCTCTGCGAGTTTAGCCTCCGTTAGCTAGCCGGGCTACCGCCGCTCCTACCGTCAAAGTTCGCCCCGCGCAGGGCGGCGCTCGGTTCCGACCGCGTGGGCCCCAACCGGAGGAGAACCGGCGCGCGGAACGCAGACACCGAACCCAGGTCCCTCCGACCGATCCGCTCGACTTTGCCGCCCAGCACCCTGCGCATCTGCTGTGCGCAGGTTGCGGGAGCGCGCTTTGACCTCATGTTGACCCAGAAAGTAGGCCGGGCGATCGGCTACCTGCGCACCGACACCGACTCTCCTGCGAGACGTCCGTGAAGGTTCTCACCTGTGGGGGCGTGGCTTTGACCCGACTGTTTATTGTTTTCTTTAATATTTTTTAGAATCACGCTGAGGAATGCCGCCGCGCGGCAGACAGTTGGAGCGCGTCCCCGCGGCGGCAGACAGTTGGCGCGCGTCCCCGCGGCGGCAGACAGTTGGAGCGCGTCCCCGCGGCGGCAGACAGTTGGCGCGCGTCCCCGCGGCGGCAGACAGTTGGAGCGCGTCCCCGCGGCGGCAGACAGTTGGAGCGCGTCCCCGCGGCGGCAGGCAGTTGGAGCGCGTCCCCGCGGCGCTGTGGACCTGCCCTCATCATGGAGGCTTTTCGGGGTTTTGCACCAACACACGAGAGGCCGATGAGTGGCCTGAACCTCACGATGACGTCCATTTAAATTCCATTTATCATGAAAATGGGGGTGGGATTATATAAGTTCACTTCCTTCCACTCCCTTTCAAGCAATATTTATTAATATGTCTAATTATCCTAAGTTTGATAAGTTACTGTATGAATGTATAACTGATGACTATATTGCTTTTGTGTATTGTTTCTACTTGATTGCTTGAAATAAACCATTTCAAATCAAATGAAAAAAAAAATCAAAACTATCAAATGTGATTCATGAGAACTGCAGATTAGAGCAATAAGCATCTAAGACGATAGTTTCCTCTTATGAAACAAGAATGACACTCAAAGACCTAAAACCTGGAAATCAAAGTTTAAACACTAAATCAGTTCCGTTTCTATGATTGCAGAATATACTAAGAATATTTAGAAGACCCTTTGAAACAGCAGATTTCCAAAGTATTTCATTAAATGAGTGTGGCGCCATCGCCTGTTTGAAATAAAGAAGAGTAACAATCGTGTTAGAAACGGTGGTATTGTGCCAATAGATGAAGAAAGTGTCACATTTTGTGGCTGAACACTAAACGATAAGATAAAGACACTTTATTGATCCAAGTCAGGGAAATGTGATAGTTGCAGCAGCAGTGAACTTAGTTTAACAGAAAAAACAAACAGAATGAATAACAAAAACCTGGGAAAACTCAGACTGATCCAAACGTTGCAACGTGTTATTTAAAGCTAGCAAACATGTACGACAGAGTTTTAGGGCAGTTTACAACTAATTTTTTTATTACGACTGTCATTACTGTTAAATTATGAGAGTAAAGAAGTAAATTTACTACTTTAAATCTCGTAATTTTCCTTTTTTTTGGTGGCCCTAAAACTCCGTGGTACGTATACACTTCTAACCAGAAAAGTAGAGTAAACATCGATCCAAGCGAATGCAGTGTCTGTGGTCCAGGATGATGAGTTCCCTGCGGTCCCTGGGAGAGGCGCTCCGCTTCTGTCCAGTTCAGGATGCAGACGATGCTCAGCATCATCCATGATGGAGACCAGTTTGTTCATAGTCCTCTTCTCCATCACTGCTTCAAAAATTTTACATTTATTTAACAAAAAAACTGCGTGTGACGGCCAGCCAGCGCGCGACAGTCAACCTTTCCTAGCAATCCAGCAGTTGAGGTGTTTTTAAACACACCTGTTGTGTGGAAGGCCGGAATCTCTCCCCGCGTGTTCTGAGCGGAAATGAAGGGACGCTGTTTCTTTAAAAGTGGGAGGAGTTGTCCCGGCCGTTTCCGGGGGCGGAGTTTGAGTGTGTGACAGCAGGAAGAAGCTAGCAGCGGTGCTATCGTAGCCTCCGCAGACCGTCAACCTTCGTCCTTCGTAACTGCAGCGTGTCTGAACGCGGCATGAAGCTGTGGACCATCGGCTGCCTGCTCCTGTGCGCCGCGCCCGCGGTGCTCGCCGGGTAAGTGGGTCGGCCGCAGCGTGCCGGCCGGTCGGTACACATGTTTGAATGTGATTGGTCTGCGCGCGCCTCCGTCTTCAACCGGGCGAGCAGAGCCGGGTCCGCTGCGGCGTGATGGCCCGGCACGGCTGTGGTCCGCCACGGCGCGGGGGTCTCCGCTGCAGCGGGGTCGGTTCTCTCAGCCGTTCTCAGCCCCGTTCCTCCCGCCGCTCTCCGGCGACAGCAGGTGCTTCCTCCCGCCCTGATGCCCCGTCCCTCTCTGCCACAGGAGGGACTTCTATCAGATCCTGGGGGTCAGCAAGACGGCGTCTATCCGGGACATCAAGAAGGCTTACCGGAAGCTGGCTCTGCAGCTCCATCCCGACAGAAACCCGGACGACCCCAAAGCGCAGGACAAGTTCGCGGACCTGGGGGCGGCGTACGAGGTGAGCACGAGCCCCGGGGGGCTGTGTTTTAAGTCCCGTTTGTGTGTCTGGGGGGGGGGAGGGGGTCGGGGTCAGACTAGTTTAGGGCTCACCGCTGTTTTTGGGGCTAGAAAATGTCCGGGAAACCCCACGCGAACATGAAATGGAACCGTCTGATTTTGGGCTGAAAGCGCTCGAGGCTGCTTTTGGTTGTCGTTGGAAACGCTCTGTGATTGGTCCGCAGATCTGTGTGGCTGCCTGTGATTGGTGGACTGCGTGGAAGGCAGACGTGGATCAGTGGGATAGTTTTAGGTTTTTATTTGTAATTCAAGAGACGAACTTGAGATTTACAATCTTTGTGGCAGTTGGTGTTTGTTAAATTACAATGAGAACGGCCATAAAAATGTAAACGGCAACAAAATTAAGTACAAGAATATACCATAACCCAAAAATACACATTTAAATCAAATAAGATGAAAACAAAATGGGCATTATAATGTTCATTAACTTGGGGGTTATTCCATATGATAATTTAGAGTTTCATTGAAAGTTTATTTTCCATGAAGTTTACAGATGAAAAATAAAAGCAAAGTTCTTTATGAAATGTGAAAAAATATGGTTTGATTTTAAGGAATCAACATTTGTGTATAAGTATTGTGTATGAAGGCTGCTCGCGTGAACGCAGCCTTCATCCATCCATCCATCCATCCATCCATCCATCCATCCATCCATCCAGAACCCCTGGAGTCAAACACTGGAGATCAGCTTTGACACATAAACATGAGGGGCTACATTCCCTTAGTGGGATCTATACTACTCTACTCTACTCTACTCTACTCTACTCTACTCTACTCTACTCTACTCTACTCTACTCTACTCTACTCTACTCTACTCTGTTCTGTTCTACTCTATACAGTGAGTCTCATGGATTCTGTGGCACATGTAAGTAATACATATTCATTTTTTATGAATATGAAGTTAATGGCTCATAACTGACAGTCACAGGTTTGCAATAAAAGCCAAAGGCCAGAACACGTTTGACCTTTTAACCCCACCATGACCTAAAGCTCACAGCTAAGACCTTTAACCCTACATGGGGGGTCCGGTTGCGGATAGTATGCGGCTCTTTCCTGACCTCATGGCGTTTGCTCCCAGGTTCTGTCAGACGAGGAGAAGAGGAAGCAGTACGACATGTACGGCGAGGACGGCCTCAAAGAGGGACACCACAGCTCCCACAGCGACATCTTCTCCAGGTGACGGCTGCATCCAGACGCCGAGGCGGCGGGACACGCCTGAACGGTTCTGTTGCTCCAGATCAGCCTCGTCTTTCAGTCCGTCTGCTGGAGACTCTATCGTTGTTTGGCCTCTGAGCATATTTTCACATCCAGGTTTTGTTCTGTTTAACGCTGGATTCATGAGTTCAAGTGTTTTTGATTATTGCTGCATAAACCATCTTCTCATAATCGCAGTTTTTGCAGAACAGAAATGGTAAACAAACCTTTAAGGAGAAAACATTTCATTTGTCTTCCAGCAGTCAGGCTGCATATGCTTCACATGGATCCATCTTGGAGTCAAAGAACGATGGGATTCACGTGTTTTTTATGCCCCGCCCACAGCTTCTTCGGGGACTTTGGCTTCATGTTTGGAGGAAACCGGCAGCAGCAGGACAGGAACATCCCCAGAGGAAATGACATCATCCTCGACCTCGAGGTCACCCTGGAAGAGGTGTACTCTGGGAACTTTGTGGAGGTGAGTGGAAGCTGCTGTGGTGGGAAGGAGCCCCGCCCCCTTCCTGACGCCCGTGGCCCCGCCCGCTCTTGCAGGTCGTGCGGAACAAGCCCGTCGCCAAAGAAGCTCCGGGGAAGAGGAAGTGCAACTGCAGGCAGGAGATGAGGACCACGCAGCTCGGGCCGGGCCGCTTCCAGATGACCCAGGAGACGGTGTGTGACGAGTGTCCCAACGTCAAGTGAGTGCGGCTCCCTGCTGGCGCTTTGACTGACCGCCCCCACCGTGGTCACGCCATAGCATGGCGGCGCGAGGTCAGTCCTCAGGGCGGAGTAACCTCCGCATCAGCTCAGCGTTCCTCGCTCTGCTGCCGCGGTTCAGCTCTCAGGGCCTCGCTGCTTTCTAAATGTTTTCCTTAAACAGCGCGTTATGTTCTGTGTCCTGATTGGCTGTTGAGCTTGTTAATCGTCCTCAGTGCTGCGTCTCCTGTACAGAATCGCCAAATCGACATGTATGTTTGGTCGTGAGCACATCGTTGCTTTCAGTCTATAATCCTGGACTTATTTTAATGATAATAATGACACTAAAACAGAAAACTCCTCGCTTCCATCACTGCTCAGGGGCAGCTGCTGGGTAAAGCTGCTGCACCTGAGCATGCGTGGCGTGTTGAAGAACGGCCTGAATGTGGGTTTCTGAACACGCTTGTAGCATGCGGTGTTCAGCCTGTCCAGTGCGTGTCCTCACAGCTGGAAGGGTCTTGGTGCACGCTGGTAGATTTCACTCCAGGTTTTTTTACAGAGCTGTTCTGATAATTCAAAGACACAAATGATTCCTTTCTCCTCTATGATCGATTCTCAAACGGACGGCGTTTCTGCGTTATGCGACCAAATCCAAGTCCCTGATTGGTCAAAGCGGATTTACCTTCCAGCAGGCGTTCAGTGGCCGCATGTTTTGGGCATACAGCCCGAACACTGAGGTAAAAACGTGCGTAGCTACACATGAGCGGTAGAGTTTTGAACACAAACGTGCTTCACATGGAGTTTATTGGAGACGTTAGACGTGTCTTAAACCCAAAAAATATTTACATCCATGATGGGGAAAGAGGGCAGTCGGAGGCTGTGAAGACCGTAGAAGTGATGAAGCAGCTGAGCGAGGAGGAAGATGAGGGTTCACACTGCCGTGTGTCAGACTGAGACCACCAACAGTAGGAGGGCTGAAGGAGATGAGGTTGTTGAAGGTGGAGCTCAGACTGGAAGAAGCCTTAGTGGATCATCTGATGATCAGAGCCATCAGCAGCAGCTCATGACACGAATGTGCTGACCAACACGCTTTACACATGTAGGATGAAGAACTACACACAAGCACAGCTGCAGCACGGCATTTTCTTTGAGATCCGGATCTTTCTGAAGGTTTTTTCTGGATAAATCAACAGAATTCTCTCTTAATGTAGATTTCTAACTCATGACAGAAAATTCCAGAAACTTTTTCTTGGTTAATCTGAAAACAGAAACCAGACTCCCTCCTGGAGCATTTGGCGGCGTTTAAAGGCGGAACTTTGATAGAACGGCATAGAATCTCTGTATGAAGACAGCAGATTCATGGTTGGATGCTGCAGACGCCATCCAACCATCGGCTCTTTGTGCCTTTGGCTGAACTGGCGCCTGGTGACCCTCAGGTTGGTCAACGAGGAGAAGACTCTGGAGGTGGAGATCGAGCAGGGGGTCCGGGATGAGATGGAGTACCCCTTCATCGGAGAAGGTAACCTCCGCAGGTCCTCGTGGGAATCGTCTGCCAGCGAAATGTCCCTCATGTCTGACCTTCTGCAGGTGAGCCGCACGTCGACGGAGAACCCGGGGATCTACGATTCCGCATCAAAGTGCTGAAGTAGGACTCTCCTTCTGCTCATGCTCTGTGGGTGGGGCGTGTAGCGGCTGACGTGCTCTTCTGTTGCAGACATCCTGTGTTCGAGCGCAGGGGGGACGACCTGTACACCAACGTCACCATCTCCCTGGTGGAGGCCCTGGTCGGCTTCGAGATGGACATCGTCCATCTGGACGGGCACAAGGTTCCCCTAAAGCGGCCGAGCTTCACGCTGGCGGTCTCTGATCTACCGTAACTCTCCAACCGTTTACACCATTGACGGGATTGTAGCGGACAAAACCAGCTTTGTGAGGGATAACGCAGACAAAGTGTGCATATCAGGAATGAACGTTCATTTCTGATATGCACAGCCAGCAGCCAATCAGAAGGGCCGTGATGAAAGGGCTGATGGGCACCACTTCCCGCATAAGCATCAGTTGATTTCCACTGAGGGCATCAACGGTTGAAGACGTATGGGAGGTCACAGAGCGTGGGCTGTGTGGGCGTCTGCGCTGTTAAAGCGTTAACGGGACACGGATCAGAGTTCTGAACGCGAGTTCTGCCTGTCTGCTGTTCAGGTGCACATAGTCCGAGACAAAATCACCAAACCAGGAGCTCGGATGTGGAAGAAGGGCGAAGGCCTGCCAAACTTTGACAACATCAACATCCGCGGCTCTCTGATCATCACCTTTGATGTGGAGTTTCCTCAGACTCAGCTGGACGACCAGCAGAGAGACGGTGAGCCGCCGCCGCCGCCGCCGCCGCCGCCGCCACACTAACATTCACAGCCTCCGTTAGACTTTTCTCTCCTCACCTTGAACTTCAGACACTCGTGGCCCCCACTTCTGTTCTTTACTGCTGTGTGTTTCCAGAGAAGCAGGTTGTTTTTAAAAAAAACGTCATGTCTCCTCAGACGACTTTAGGCAGCAACCGAGAACGCCAGAACGCGAGAACGACAGAAATCCCAAACCAAGTTCTTCTGTCTTTAGTTTTGTTCTTCTGCCTGACCTCATGATCTATGCTGTTCTTCCGGTTATAGTAATGGTTATATTCAATGTTCTTCGTCAAACTGAGAGGACAAGGAATTTGCAGCAGCAGCAGCTTGGTTCTCAGAGGGTTCTGCAGGACGGCGGTCAGACTGGCCGCTGTCGGTGCAGGACGGCGGTCAGACTGGCCGCTGTCGGTGCAGGACGGCGGTCAGACTGGCCGCTGTCGGGGCAGGACGGCGGTCAGACTGGCTGTCGGGCAGGACGGCGGTCAGACTGGACGCTGTCGGGGCAGGACGGCGGTCAGACTGGCGCTGTCAGGGCAGGACGGCGGTCAGACTGACGGCGCTTTCCGGTGTCGGGCAGGACGGCGGTCACAGGACAGGCCCGCTGTCGGGCGGACGCGGTCAGACTGACGCTGTCGGGGCAGGACGGCGGTCAGACTGACGCTGTCGGGGCAGGACGGCGGTCAGACTGACGCTGTCGGCGGTAGGACGGCGGTCAGACTGACGCTGTCGGGGCAGGACGGCGGTCAGACTGACGCTGTCGGGGCAGGACGGCGGTCAGACTGACGCTGTCGGGGCAGGACGGCGGTCTGACTGGCCGCTGTCGGGGCAGGACGGCGGTCAGAGAACGTCGGCACGTTCCTCCGCTGACGCTCAGTCCTGCTGAGGTTCACTGAGAAGCTCCATCTGGTCTCTCTGCAGGTGTGCGGCTCCTCCTGAAGCAGGACTCTGTTCAGAAGGTGTACAACGGCCTGCAGGGGTACTGAGGGGGGGGTGTTTGGATCCGTCCGTCTGCTGCGCCCCCCCTCTGGTCAGCGGCTCTCTGTTCTAGTCTCAGGACGGTCTCTACTGAAGCTGCAGCTGCTGCAGAGACGTTTTACCGTTTGTTTGCCCCTTCCCCAAAGAGGTTTTGTACCTTTTTATTTTATTTATCAGTGACTGGGTGGCGTCTGTGGTGACGGACAGATCTGGATCTGCAGCAGCACACAGCGCCCCCCTCTGGTCCTGTTCAGAAATGCAGTTCTGTTTCCAGCCTGTGGGGGCGGAGCTTCCTGTCCAGCTGGCCTTGTGACTCCACCCTGTGACCGGTCTGAGCGCGCTCTGTGGGCCTGCTGGACTGCAGCTCCACCACCCGTTTTCAGGAGGTCCAGGCTGTGGATGTGAATTATTCGTTTCTTTTCCATGTTTAAGGGATCTTCTTTACCTGACTGACTCTGAATAAACGTTTATACAAATGTCACGTAAAACTCATCAGCACATGGCGCCAGGGAGGAGAGGGAGCGCCTAACCACGTGCACGGAGGTGGATGCACATCACCCAGGTGTGGGTGTGCACGGCCAGCTGCTCCACCTGTGGAGGACCTGCAGACCCACATCTCAGTGTTTTTACTGAACATCAGAGGGTCCCGGCTGAGCATCGCTGTGCTCCAGGGGAGGCAGGCCCCCCCCCCCCCCCCTCCTAGATTTGTGATTTTCTTTTGCATGTGAATCCACTCTAGGGTTTAGATCATCAAACCAATCTTAGTGCCTCTCAGACAACCCCAGGAAATACAACATTCACTTTTAAATGATTTTCTTTATTAACGGCACAAAAAATCCAAACCTGACTGTATGTGAAAAAGTAACACCCCCCCCCGAACTGAATAATGGATCAGTCCGGCCGTGGCAGCAATAACAGAAATGAAGCGTCTGTGATGAGCTTCTCTAGCCTGAACTCCCCGTTAAAGCATCTCAATAGCATTGGACTCAGAACCTTTCTTTTGGGTTTGTGGCCGTTCAGAGGTGGACTTGCTGCTGTGCTTCATCGTCCTGCTGTGTGATCCAAGAGCGCCGCCTTTTGAGGTCACCACCTGATGGCTGGGCGCCGTCCTTCAGGATCCTCTGGTAGACCACAGAATTCCTTCTTCTGTCGGTCACAAGCCGTCCAGTTCCCGAGGCAGCAAAGCAGCCCCAGATCATCACACTGCCACCCCCATGCTTCACTGTTGGCATAATGTTCTTTTTCATCAAACGCTGTGCCATCTTTACCCCACACCTGCACACCTCCCAAAAAGTTCCACTAAATGTTTCTCCTAAAGTCTTGAGAATCATCGCGATGGTTTTTGGCCAAAGTGAGAAGATCTGCTGTTTCTTTACCGACAGACGGGTTTTTACCTGGGACTCTCCCATGGACGCCATTGGTGGCCGTGCTTTCTGATGGTGGAGTCATGAAGACGGACCGTGAGCGAGGCCTGCAGTTCCTCTGTGTGACCTCCTGGATGAGTCGCAGTTGCACTCCTGGAGTGGTTTCAGGTGGTGGACCGCTCCTGGGAGGGTTTGCCACAGTTCCTGGTCGTCTTCACGTGTAGATTAAAGCTCTGACGGGTTTCTGGAGAACCTTTTCCAGAATGATGGAGTTGTTTCTCCTTTCTTCTGGAATGTCTTTGCATGGTGGCTAGTGGGTTGGTTCTAGTAGCCAGACGGTGGTGTTTAGGTTTGGCTCTTGAAATGGACCTCATCTGTCCCAACTTTGTAATTAGTCACGGGGCGGGGGGCAATTACTCCTTCACACAGACCCAGATAGGATCTAATCTTCTTCCCCTCTTGGTACATAAAATGATCATTTTGAAACGTAATTTTGTAATTTTTTGGGTTGTGAGGGGTTCATCTGCAAAACCAGAGATCAGGAAGGGGGCAAATACTTTTCCACAGGACTGTAAATGACTGCCAAAGTGTCAGTTCTTCATCAAGATCAAACATTTTCCCTTTGCACAAAAACGGTTTTAATATGAAATGATACTAAATGGCCTTGCTGTCACTGCATTTAGCTGGACAGGGCTCCAGACTAACATTTTTCACTAGGAGCACTGTGGCCCCTAACTGAAAATTTTAGGGGCACAACCAGAAAATTTAGGGGCGCATACCGTAAATCAACATGCTAACCAAATCTACTAATTTCCACTGTATTACTAATAAATACCTTAATAATAGATGCAGAAATTACAATGAGCTGTTTCAAATTCAGTGTCACATTTTATCCTGCACTTTTGAAGATGCAACAACAAGGTAAACTGACAGAACCATCGCTGTCATGACAGTACAAATAGTAAACAAAACGGATGGAAACGTATGTTGGTGACACCAAATAGGTGCAGCCAAGATGCACAGTAAGCGTGTTCGAGATCACCCAGGTGAAATCAACGCTGCGCAGATCACCTGGTGTGTGACATATATTTTTGTTTTTGCTCCAACATCAACTGTCAATCATCACAAAAATATCACGAGAAAGGGGTGGGAGCAAGGGGCAAACCTACCCGGACACAGCTGGAAACTGAACTGACTGAAAGCTGCCCTACAGACTACAAAACAATGCATTATGGGACATGTGTCCTGATGGTTTTTGTAGTTGAGTGATCAATTAAAATAATTTAAAATACCAATTCATTAAAAAAAAGGCTACATACATTACAAAACATTAAAATAATCATAAAATATATAATAACACAGATCACACTAAGGGGGAGAGGAATATTAAAACTAAATTTAATGTTAAGGACAACTCCAACTTAACCTTCCTCCGGTTCTGTGTGACCCAGAGAAAAGTTCAGCACGGACTGCATGTATTTAGAAAATTACGAGCGAATAGATACGTTCTAAAAAGGAAAGTAAGGAACTCCTGGGGGCTGTCAGGTGTCCTGCTTTCAAGCCCTGTCATTGTCCCGCCCCTAAGAGTCATATACCCCACTGTGATTGGTTGGTCAGCTCCGTGCAGACAATGAAAAAGTGTCATTCATTAAAACTGGCGGGCTGCAGTAACATTAAACTTCCACATTAAGGCGGGGGCTGCAAAATATCATCTTGGAGACCGCAAATAGCCCGCGGGCCGCGAGTTTGAGACCCCTGCTGTAGTTCTGTCACTGGTACACTAGCCGCAGGTCGGAAGAATGAATCAATAGTTCACTTACTCATAGCTCAGACGCACATATCAGGTTGTGATGATATTTGTCTCCGTTTCCTTCCCACAGATGTTTACGCGCGCTCGATTGTCTCTAGGCCCCTCCCCCTCCACGCATTTTAGCCACTCACAGCAGCTTTCCCTATTCTTCTCACACGCAGTGAACGCCTCACAGACGGGCATCACGCGAGTGTGTGCTCGCGTTTCATGAGTATGTGCGCGAGTGTGTGTGTCTGCCTGCGTGCGTGTGCGCTCGCGTCACATTGATTATTTGATTGATCATTGACGTGCCCCTTCCACGTTTAATGTATAAAAAAAAATACGTAGGGTGGGGGAGGCAAATTTACTGGTCGCGCATGTGCGACTGGATGTAAAATTCAGTCGCACATACTCAAATTTTGGTCGCAAAATGCGACCAATTGGTCGCAGTCTGGAGCCCTGCTGGATTATTAAAGCCGTAGAGAAATCTCAGAGGGTCTATGTCTGCCTGCACATGCGGGTTCATGCAGCCACCCGGATGGGGGTGTTGACCAGGACGGATGCTGCTGGTGTTTGGCTTGTCGGGGCCTGTGGGGGGTCGTAGAGAGGAGCGGCTGCATCTAAAGGCGAGTGCAGGTGAGCCATGAAACCTGGCACTGATGTGCCGGTGGTACGTCTACTCTGAAGTCATAGTGAGGACGGCTAAAGGAAGCTTCACGCACTGCACAGGTGATGCTATCGTACGGGTCCTCACGCCACACTAGCCATAAGTAAGCTGTGTGTACCGCATGACTGCGCACACGAGTGTCCACACAAACTACTCTGTCTGATTTCCTGTCAGGCTGCATGCATGGAGCAACATCTGGGAGAAGCACCGAGGACTGCTTGCTCAGTCTGCAGGATTGTAGAATTCATTCCAGCCTCTTCCTCCTAACCCTGATGAGTTCTAGAAGTGTTCGCTACGACCTGCCGGCCGCACCTTTTTCTCTCTACGGGTTCACAGAATGTTCTGCGCCCTTATTACTTTGTGTGGGTCACCTGTGTGTCCCGTACAGGTTCTTTACCTGCAGACTGCTCGTATCCCGCCGGAAGGGCAGTTGTGAGGGACTAAGCCACAAGACTGTGTCTCATCTGGATAAACATGGAAATGAGCAGCATGTTTCCAGTAAACACGGTGTGAGAAAGCACATGCATGATGAAGCCCATGGGGCGTCACAGTGCCATTCACACATACTCATGCCCCGGTGGTTGCAGAGATGACGACACTAACCGGCAGCAATGTGAGCTTTAGTGTTTCAAGCCAGGACCTGAGGGTGGTGGGAGGTCAGCCACTCTACCCCTGTACCACTGTCTCTTCACAGAATCCTGGAAGCAGCATAATGAACTAGTGTCCAAAAAGCAGACGTGGTCTGACACAACAGGAAGGACTTCGTATTCAGCAGGTCAAGTCTGGTCCTGGTCGGATCCAGAACTGGTTTCCTCTGATGGTCCTCTGGGTTGGACAGGTGTAAAAACTCACCTGAACTCGTGTTTAGGACGAGCAAAAGGGAATTGAGGTCCCATGAGGGTCTCTGTTCACCTGAAGATGAACTCTGGTGTGAAAGCAGATCAACAGAAAGTCGGATGGCAGGAGAAGACGCAGCAGCTAAAGAGACGACGAGGACTTCAGAGGATCATCTGAAGATTCAAGACCCTGCAGAACGAGTGGAATGAGGTGGAGGAACAGCTTCAAAAACCACATTCAGACATCCAGGAAAGGTGCTCCAACCGTCAGGTCCTACAGGTCAAGACTCTTCTGAGCCCGGACCGACAGAGGGAACGTCTCAACGGGGCCAAGGAGAAAAGGACCGGACTGTTGGCTGCAGGTCCAAGGTCCTGTTTTCTGATGAAAGTAAAGGTTGCCTTTCATCAGGGAATCACAGGTTTGGAGGAAGAGTGAGGAGCAGAACCCGAGCTGCTGGAGGTCCGGAGTGAAATCTCCGGTCGGTCCAAAGGTGTTGGTAAACTCCGCCTCCTTCAATCCAAAATCACTTCAGCAGAATGAACTGAAGTAATGAAGATGAAAGTGATGGGGGCGGGGCTTTGGATGTCACCCTATGTGTCCAAAAGTAGGTGGGACTCCGTGACCAAAGAGACGTCCCCATGCAGGCGGAGCCTGTTTGGGGCGTGAGCTAGTAAAGTGGGATGTCCCCCCCCATATCCCCAACATGGCACCTTGATGTGTGTGTGTGTGTGGGGGGGGGGGGGGGTCAGTATTGTTTGATGGAGCCTTTGTGGATTTTAATGAAGTGTTAGAGGAAGGATGTAAAGAACGTCATCCAGGCGTAACCTCTGAAATCACCATTCGGTCCAGAAAGCCCCACCTCTGGTGTGAACACAACCGGTTTGGGAAAATCCTGTGGGACCCCCCCATATGTAAAACAGTAGGAGCTGGTGCTGCTCTGTTTGGAGATGCTCCCAGAATCGCATTTTTCAGACCTCTGTGAGAGCTGCACAAACTTCTCCTTACTTCTGGTTTAGCATCAGTTGGAGGAAATGCAGCTTAGAATGCTGTTTGAGCGTCAAACATGACACAGAATCAAGAAAGTCCCATAGAGAAACTTGCATTCAGCATGAAAAACCAAGTCCGAGTCACTGCGAGTTTGCGAGTTCCTTGCTGGAGATGAAGCAGTTCAGGGGCGGCTCCTCGGTGGGGCGTGGTTGGATCAAACCCCGTGAGGTTGGTGCCAACTGTTGTAAACGTGATCACAAAGGAGAAATTCCTGTTTGCTTTTCTCTGCCCGGCTGGAATTCTGTGACACCAAGTCTTTCACATTGGAACAGATCTGTGAAAGAAAAAGTCTGGGGCACCAAACCTCTACCAATTCATGTGGCGGACGAGCGCTAGCAAAGGCAGGAGAAGCCCCTCCCTGCTAGTCTGGTGTGAGAACACCACCGCCTGAATGATGGTTCATGAAACTGCTCACAGTGCGTTTTTAAATGCCCCACACAGGGCAGGTGCGTGGGCACTGCCGGTACGTCCACGCATGGCTAACGTCACTTTGTCCTTGGGACCAACATTGGGAAAGTTAAGATTTACTCCCATAATTCATATATTTGTTGTACATTTGTTGTTTCAAGAGTGTAAACCTTGTAATTCATTTTTAAATCATTAATATATATATACATTTTTTAAAAATCAGCTGCCCGTAGCACTCCTGCCTCCTTCACGCTGTCTGAGCCCTTTAGAAGCGGACAACTTCGTGATCAGGGATGTCCAGTTTAGTTTAGCCATTTCCTGTTGAATTCTAGGACTTCATGTTCTTTATGATTCATGTTTATTACACAGTTACCGGTATGAAGCCCATTGAGACGACTGGATTACAGCGTCTGAACAATAAAAGAACATGTATTCCTATATTGTTGACATTACAGACAGTGAAAATCTGAATGATATGTGACAGGAGGACAGCAGGAGCTGTCTCAATTGATTTCCTGTTACTAAAACCAGACGGAGGTGCTTTGCCACAACATTTCCTTAGGTTTTAAGAGATGAATGAGTGCTTTGAGACGGGCTTGCATTTCTTTTTTTGATGCGTTTCATTTCAATAACAGAGTCTTCCACAGAGTGTCTAACATCAACGGGGAACACTCCCGCCTCATAAGAAAATTACTTTCTTTTATTAGCCCATTACATCAACACCAACCAAATAAAGAGGTGTTGGTAGAGGGTCAACCGGATGGTTTGGTCTTTGCTTTCACGATTTTCCAGGGAGGAGGGACTCTCATAATGAGGCACCTGCCGCTTGCAGAGTAGTTTCACTTTTTGATATGACAGTAGGAGTGGGGCTTTAAAACTTTGCTCCAGGACACATTTGACCTCCATTATTGTGTGCAGGACTGTGTGACTGAATCATTTCTGCAGATTTACAGACATACAGAGTATATCTGACCACATGAGGGCAGCATTTGCTTTACAATCACATTCAGAATGGTGTTTCCATCACTACTGTGTGTCCATGAGTGTGCCTTTATGTGCACATGGTTGCTGATACACACGTGTACGTGTACATGTGCATGTGTGTGTATTTGTGCTTAGATTTGTGCACACATTTTATTGCACGTCCGTGGGTGTGTTTATGTCTACATACGTGTGTGTGCACATTTTTGTTTATCTGTGGGAGTATTTCTTGCATGTGAAGTGGAAACATGACTCATAACATTATTTCAGAGCATTAAAAGTCTTTAAACTTTAAATGAAATATCTTAAAGATGTGATCAATGTGTACATTTGCACCTTAAATGTTTGGAGTTTGGGTTGTTGTGTTTGGGTATTACAGGGTGTGTTCTCGGCTGGTCAACCTGGAATGGCACAGATTACTGCGACTGGTACTCAGAAGGCGTCATTCAGGCACGTTGGTCAGAGTTACACTGAAGGTCACCTAATCTTCTTCAGGACATTACAGCTTCTGCAGGTTTTTGCTCCAAACACTGATTGGTTAGGCTCCACGTACATTTTTCTGTGAACTGTAGTACGCCACTGTTCTATGTTCTCCTAAAGTTTGCACTCAGACTAATGCCTGAGTCCCAGCTGCTTCTACAAATGGAAATAGCCTGTCTGCAGGCAAAAAGTGGGGAAACCTGTATGGGGCACACAGGTGGCCCCCACAAAATGTCAAGGTCATAGACCACTGCTCCACTCAAAGAGCCAAAATGTTCATGCAGGTTTTTTTCTACAGGCATGCTGCACATTGCTTACTCCTTGCATACGACCTGGCTGTTAGAAATGAGGAAATTAGATAGAGCGTAGCTTGTGTGGGCATCCTAAGGGGCACTTATGCAGTGTGCTGCATTTGCACACGGGCAGTAGGACCCAGTACTCTCACCTTAACAACTAGAGTGAGGCATCATAAAAATGTGTAATTTCCATGATCTTTTATACACTCACTGGCCACTTTATTAGGTCCACCTTGCTAGTACCGTGTTTGACCCCCTTTAACCTTCAGAACCGCCTTAATCTTTGGTGCATCGACTCATCAAGGTTCTGGAAACATTCCTCAGACTTTGGTCCGTGTTGACATGACAGCATCAGTTGCTGCAGGTTTGTCTGCTGAACATCCATGATGCTGGTCTCCCGTTCCACCACAGCCCAAAGGTTCTCTACTGGGTTCTGGTGACACTGGAGGCCGTTTGAGTCCAGAGAACTCATTGTCATGTTCTAGAAACCAGTCTGAGATGATTCCAGCTTTCTGACATGGAGCCTCATCCTGCTGGAAGCAGCATCAGAAGATGGAACACTGTGGTCAGAAAGGGATGGACACGGTCAGCATCAATACTCAGGTAGACTGTGGTGATGGAACCATGCTCAACTGGTACTAAGGGGACCAAGGTGAGTCAAGAAAATATCCCCCACACCATGATAACACCACCACCAGCCTGAACCGCTGATACAAGGCAGGATGGATCCATGCTCTCATGTTGTTCTGACTCTACCATCTGAATGTAGCAGCAGAAATGGAGACTCATCAGACCAGACAACGTTCTTCCATCTTCTATGGTCCAGTTTTGGTGAGTCTGTGTGAATTGTAGCCTCAGTTTCCTGTTCTTAGCTGACAGCAGTGGTACCCGCTGTGGTCTTCTGCTGCTGTGGTCCATCTGCCTCCAGGTTGGACGTGTTGTGGTTCAGAGATGCTCTCCTGCAGACCTCGGTTGGAACCAGTGGTTCTTTGAGTTCCTGTTGTCTTTCTATCAGCTGGAACCAGTCTGACCTCTGGCATCAACAACAACAACATTGAGACTTGCCATCCACTCCCCAGGAGAAAAGAAACCGACCAGCCATAAAGCAGGTTTGAGAGTCAAAAACACAGACTAGCTCTAATGAAGCAAAGAAAACATCTCAAAGGATTTGCTGCTCATTTGAGTGACCGTCCGTCTGACCAGAAGGAATGCTGAAATTACCAACAAAGCTTTGAGGAAACGGCAAAAGATTCCAAACAACTGGGTGAGAAACTGGAAAATATTCGTCAAACCACACAGACCACCAGAGCGGATCAAGGTTCCTGGTAATCGACAACATGGAAGACTTCTGAGCAAACAAATACAGGAGGGCATAGAAGAGTAAAAGATAATTTCATGGAAACTGCTATAGGGACTGAGATCTTCACTGTTTCTAAAAGTTACTGTGACTTTGGTTTTCAACAGAGTTCTGGTCTGCAGACAACTTGACATCAACTCATACAGTTCTACTGATGACAGTTTGCAGGAGAACACAGACCCTGATAGGTTAGAAAGCAAATATTACAGCATTCTGTTACCCAGAAGGAAAGCTGGATTCGTATGCTGTAAATGGCGTGTACCGGTACTTGTATAGCACTTTTCTACCTTCTCCGAAGGCCCAAAGCGTTTTACAGTTCCATTCACCCGGTCTCACACTGATGGTAGCTCCGCTGCCGAACGCTGGACACCCGGACCGGGGCTGCCCTGGTCAGGGTCTGGCTGGATTGCCTGCTATACCGTGCCGGAATCGGGGGGCCCAGCCTACCGCTGCCGCTCGGCGGGGGTCTTGGTGTCTTTTTGCGTTCCATCATCCACCTCAGCAGAACCTAAACACCCACCTGGGCACAGGTGTCAGCTCATATGTGTGACAGAAGGAAATGCTTCACATGTGTGTGTTTGTGTGTGTTTGTGTGCATGTGTGTGTGTGTTTGTGTGTGTTTGTGTGCATGTGTGTGTGTGTTTGTGTGTGTTTGTGTGCATGTGTGTGTGTGTGTGTGTGTGTTTCTGTGTGTTTGTGTGAAGGTGAAGATTTTTGGAGCCAACAGGTGTGTTTGCAACACCTGAGTATGTGTGGAGAAGGCCCCGCCCCCTTTTGACTAACATGTACACCAGACAGTAATGGTGATGATCCTCCAGCATCTTGTTGCCTAATGATTGAACCCCCCCCCCCCCCCACTTCTGTAATCCTCCTCCAGATCTCCCTAACTGCCCTTTGCCCCCTTCCTTCTGTGCCCCCCCCTCCAACATCCCTCCCTTCTTTCCTCCTTTTCTTTTCTGATTGGTCCACCAACAGGAAGGAGACAAACATGATTAATCTAAATAAAGTTTAGCCTAAATTACAAAAAGCGTTTATTCAAATATTCCCCTAGTGAGTCAGAAGATCCAGAACTGTGACGGTAGAATAACCAGAGGCCTTCAGCTCTGACCTTCAGCTCTGACCTTCAGCTCTGACCTTCAGCTCTGACCTTCAGCTCTGACCTTCAGCTCTGACCTTCAGCTCTGTCCTTTGGTTTGATCTATGTTTTGTTTCTTTGCTTCTTCGCTTTCGGTCCTCAGTTTACAGTTTCAGTTCAGACTTTTCACGTTTTTCCTTTCTGAGCATCATTTTCCGTGGGGGCGGGGCTTGGAGCTCATTGGTTGACAGAGATTATGGTGATGTCGTTTATTTCTATTTGGCTTCTGAACGATCCCCATTGTTGTCTGATGGGTCTGTGATGCCCACATCCTGCTGGGTGGGGGGGGGGGGGGGTCACTCCAAGGACCACCTGAATGGATAAAAGCTTCACCGCTGTAGACAACTAAGAGTGGGGGGGGGCAACATTACAAGGTAGTGGCTAAGCAGACCCCCCCCCCCTCCCCATCCCAGAAGAAAAGTGCAGTGCTAAGGGAGGTGCAGCGTGGAGGTGAAAGCGATCTTTGTGCTTCCAGCACGTCCCTCTGCTGACCCCCCCTGTAAGAACCCCACATTACAGCAGTGCAGTGGGATGTCACAGGCGTTTAGTCTGATGCTGGGCAGGCCAGGCCCACGAACACAACTGCCTCTGCCTCTTAAACCCTCACCCGGGGGGGGGGCATGAATCCAAACAAAAAGGCCAGGTTACGGAATACAAGTGTGAGGGGTGGAGGGAGGGGGGCAGCTGCTACCACTGAGTTACAAAGTTTTTTCCTGAGCTGAAACTTCAATGACAGAAAAAAAACTTCAATGACATTTGCATCACGATTCAAGAAACTGCACACATGCACACACACACACACACATGCGCACACACACACACATGTGCACACACACACACACATGCACACACACAGGCACACACACATGCACACACACACAGGCACACACACAGGCACACACACACGAACACACACATGCACACACATATGCACACACACACACATGCACACACACACAGGCACACACACACGAACACACACATGCACACACACATGCACACACATATGCACACACACACACATGCACACACACACAGGCACACACACACGAACACACACATGCACACACACATGCACACACATATGCACACACACACACATGCACACACACACAGGCACACACACACGAACACACACATGCACACACACATGCACACACATATGCACACACACATGCACACACACATGCACACACACACGCTCCACTACAATCATCCTGATTCTTCTTCTTTTTCTACCGTTTACTAGCGCTTGTCCTCCCTCTGCCGTTGGAAGAGTCTTGTTGGAGCAAATCTGGTTCAATTTAATTTTACTTTTATAGCCCAATATTACAACATAATTATCTCAACGGGTTGAAATCAGTTACAAAACACAATAGCTGATTGCTAAACTAAACTAACTCCCCTGCCCTTAGACCCTCCTTCTCTGTAAAGAAAAACTCCTACAGAAACCTCAGGGGTGTCCACGTGGAGGGATCCTCCCCCAGGACGGACAGGCGATTACCAGAACTCTTAGATACATATTTAAACAGTCCAGCAGATGAGCTTCACCCAGATGGAGATGGGGGACGGCTGGGGGTGCCAGACAAGCCAGAGGGGGGGTCCACGGTCAGGTACAGGGGGCGAACGAGCCAACTGGAATCTGGAATTACTCACGTTCTCTCAGGGAGGAGGGGGAAAGGGGGACAGTACATGAATCGCACAGCACCAAACAGAGCCAAATGTAATTCTGTGATATATTGCAATATTTCATTTGCTGATAATTGTATCGATTCAAAATGCTGTTAAAACTATATTTATTTCTATAGGCGTCCTTCAGCACCTGACTCTTATTTTCCACTTAAACCTCCGACCGCTAGGTGGCAGCAGAGCACAGGGTGCCTCTTTGAGCAGCTCTACACGCACAACACAACTACAAGATTTCAGCAAGAAGCAACTTGTTCTGTTGTTATGAGACATGAACTACTTAGTTTTTACTTGGGATGGGTACTTCCACCATCCAGGGAGACTATCTGATCAGACTAGAGCATCTCTCAGGTTTTTAGGGACCTAGTAGAATAACCTCAGTTGTTTCTGGGTTCAGGAGGAGGTAATTAATTGTCATCCAGGTCTTGATATCTCTGATGCAGGCATTCAGTTTTCATTCTGGTCAGGTTTAATGGATAAATACAATTGCGTATCATCGGCATAACCGTGAAAATTAATGCTGTTTCCTGATTATGTTTGTAGCATGTAAATTATAAACAGGATGGGTCCTAACACTGAGCCCTGTGGGACTCCGTAGTTAACTCGAGTGCACTGAGAGGACTGTCCATTTACATTAACAAACTGGTATCTATGGGATAAATAGGTTTCAAACCACTGGAGGGCAGATCCTCTGTTCTTGATGTCATGCTGAATCTTGCTTCAGGCTTTTTCTTTCACAGCTCTATTCTGATGCATGAAAGACATGGTGTCATAGAATTCCAGCCAATTAGTCATTTCTCCTTCATGGTTGATTTTCCAACAGTTGGTACTTCCATGAAATAAAGGGGAAGCCATCCATACATTACCACCAAACCAAAAGTCAAAGTTTAACCTGGTTTAACTGTCACGTTTAATGGACACATGATTTGTACGTAGAGCCTGAAAATGCTTTTAATATGTACACAGCTACATTTTTCTGAATTTTCAACCTAGAAGCTGGAAACGTGTGTTTAGGCGTAGTAACACAGACCTACCGTTGGGATTGAATGCACGTTGCCGAGGGCGATGTGAGCATAGCTTTACATGTGGTGTCCTCCTTCAAGCCGGTAACAGCAGAGTCTGCAGACGTCTGCAGAAGCATCCAAACATCCTCCAGTTTATGCTCGTTTATTACATTTTCTGCAACTCGGTTTGCTGAATGTTTGTTACCCGGGGCGTCGTCCTCTGCCATCAGCGCTCAGCAGGGAATGATGCCACAACAAAGTCTGGTGTCTTTTGTACAATAGGAACATCTTTTATCCGTCAAAGACAGCAACCCTCTGGACTGTCTGACAACTCTTTGAAACAACTCTTCCTCTGGGCTGGAACTCTTCCTCCAACACACCAGGGACCTACCCACCAATCAAAGCCTCTGCTGTGTGTACTCAAGCGTTGTGGGACCTTATTCATGTTTATTGTAAAGCCATTGGGCGAAGTGCACAGTGGAAAAGTTATTGCTCACAGTCAGACCCATTTCTCCTAACGTCATGGAGCTCAGAATCTTCCACATTCCACTGGAGAATTGTTGGCTGAGTGACGTCTCCTGAGCCGAGGCCAAAGCCAGCACTCTGGTTTCTTCCCATCTGCTTGTCAAGATCCTTTTCTGGCCTACAGGAGCTTTGCCACACACACATACATCCATTGAAAGTAGTAGGTTTAAATGTTGTCATCTGGACTTGGTTCTTAAAGGTGAAGATGCTTCACCTCTTATCCAAAAGGTTTTTTTTTTTTCAATTCTGACAACCTTTAAACCTACTACGATGATGGAATCTACCTGGATGAATGAGAGTCTTCGTAGACATACCTCCATTGATTTTTATAGACGGATAAACCCAAATAGTGAACCTAATTTTCAGCTGAGGAAGATGCTTTTGGCGTTCTCTTCTCCTTTAGTTTACCAGTTTTACCCTGAAGAATGTCACGTATGTGGATATTTCCACCCTCTGTGTATTTTTGAGCGCTCTAAAAAATCAGACGTGTATAAAATGGAACATGTGGCTTTCAGGTGAAGAGTCAGTCTGCACACTTGAAACAGCACTGGTCAAACTGGGATATGTTGGGTTCAAACTGGGTTTATTCCTCAATTTCATGTTTGAAGAGTTTGTGTCAGAAACGGATGATGTGATGTTCCATCAGCCAAACTTGCAGAAGGGAAGTCTGAGTCAACGGCAGCATCCTGTGTGTCTTAGTAGGAAGACCCCAACATGTTGATGCACCAACCTCATTTGGAGGACTTGTGTTCATCACAGTGGAGACGTTTTCACTGGATAACAGCTTTTTTCTCGTCCTATCTACATTTAACTGGAACAGTTCTGCTTCCAGAGCTCGTTTCTGCAGAGAGCTTGATGGTTGACCTTCACCTGTCATCTGTCTGCACCAGAATGGATGCGAGAGTCCTTGACAAACAGAATTACAACATTTTGGTCTCAAGTCAAATTGTTTTTAAAACAAAGTCTGGGAGCAACTTTCAGCTCCTCCGTCCACACAAACTCAAACAACTGAAGATTCAGATGATTCCAAATCCACAAGAAATCAGGGTTCTGAGAGAGTTTATGAAATGAAACATGAAGCCACAGAGCATATGACTTTAACACTGATACACCTCTCTGTCATGTGCTAAACCCACAAACAGCAGCTGCTGATGACACTGAACTTACCTGTACTATTATTGATGATTACGCTTCAACGGAAACCTGCTGCTCCTCCCTAGTGTGCAGCATGTTCTTCAATTCACTGCAAATGACTCAATGGCAAAGTGCAAATCTGAGGAGCAGGCTGTTTTCCCGCCTCTCATGATTATCCGAACACTGAAGTCCTTTTAATTTTAGTGTAGGTCAGGCATATCTTTAATTATTCATCTTTTGGTACCCAGTTTGCACAAACTTGAGCTGCACAGCCATGCAAGTCCACGCTGGAAGGCTTTAGGTCTCCTCTCCATGTTTTCTGTTATGGAAAAACCTGTCCTTCCATCCTCTGCATCTCAAGGCTTCTTTGAACATATTTCCTCTTTTCAGAGGTTGTTAAACAATGAAAAGTTCTGTGATGGTTCAATGTAGTTTTTTTTTTATCACAAATTGTTTATGCTTTTTGTTTCAATGCTTCATTGCTGTTGCATGGCCCCCTGGGCAACTTCAACTGATGTTGTGAGTGCTTAGAAATGCATCAGACATTTGACAGCACAGATGTGGGGATGCATGTAAAAGAGGGCGGAGTTTGGGAGCAGGAGAACAGCACACAGCTGACTGCAGGTTGGGGTTTAGAGTGAGAACACATTCACCGCACACTTTTTGGACCCTGAATGTTTTCAGGTTTGAGTTGGCCGTGTTCGACACCAGAGCTCCCAGTTTTGGTCTGGCCAGGCATGATGTGGAGGACCAGGAATTCACTGCTTCTCCAGCGTCACGCTCTCTGCTGCAAGATGGCAGACGTGAGTTCCTTTTCATTTTCATTCACATTCTTTTTATTACAAAAACAAGCTTCTGAGCTCAAATCAGCCTGTTGTCCGTCCGCTTAGACAAAAGAAACTCTTTTAATTAAGTCTTACAGACAAAAACAGAGCCTGCTGCAGACAGGACAGCTTAGCGCTCCTGAAAGCTTGCTTACAGTAGAAACACCTACCGGTACACAGAATTCAGCAGGGTAGTTATGTCACGGTCAGGGCTGCACTGTGGTGTAGTGGTTAGCACTCTTGCCTCACTCACTCCACTGAGCGGTCCAGTCCAGTCTGGTATTTTGAGCGTTTCCATCATAAAATGGACCCATTAAGCCGGACCAAACCGTACCATTTTTGGGCCCCGTTGGTTTTAGGTTCTAAAAAAATGGAACAGACCAGTTTGGGCGAAGCTGAACGCCTGCATCAGAGACATCAAGACCTGGATGACAATCAATGACCCCCTCCTGAACCCAGAAACAACTGAGGTCATCATACTAGGTCCTAAAAACCTGAGAGATGCTCTGTCTGCTCAGATAGTCTCCCTGGATGGTGGAAGTATAGCCCCCAATTCCACAGTTAGAAACCTTGGGGTTTTATTTGACCAGGATTTATCATTTAAGGCTCACATATTCATGCCTCTGTTTGGTGCTGTGTGATTCATGTACTGTCCCTCTTTTCCACTCCCCTCTGGGGGAGTGGACCCCCCCTCTGGCTCGTCTGGAGCCCCCAGCCGTCCCCCAACTCCATCTGCATGAAGCTCGTCTGCTGGACTATTCAAACATGTAGTTGTAGAGTTAGATAAGATAATTCTCTCTGAGATCTCTGGTCCATCGCCTGTCCGTCCTGGGGGAGGATCCCTCCTTGGTGTGGAGTTTTTCCTTACCGAGAAGGAGGGTCTTAGGACAGGGGCTCCCTGCTTAGTTTAGTCATTACCTGTTGAATTCTATAACTTCTTGTTCTTTACGATTCATGTTTACTAGACAATTACAGGTATGACTCCTGCTGTTGTAAATATTAGGCTATAGAAATAAAACTGAATCAAACATTAAATGCTATGCGAAGAACTAAAAGCCGAGCAGGAAAAACCAACTGCAGTGGTGTTGTTAGCTTCAGTCCACATGCGCCGTGACGGTCCAACCTTTAGTCCATTCCTGACCCAATCTGAGCCGTACAGAACCACACGGCGCAGTGCAAACGAGGCACATTCGGAAGTAATCACTGTGTTGTTTCTATATTGATAGTTGTGTCTTTGTCATATTTTTTTACTTTTAATGAATTTATTTGAAACACGAATGTTTGCAGTTTGAGTGGCTCCTTTCAGCTGAATGTGGCTCCCCCCTCAGGAAGGTGGGACAGCTGATGTTTCAACAGCTGTAGAGTTTAAACAATAACATTTATCCCATCAATTCCACACAAACATTTGAAAAACACTGATTACAATATTAGAAACACAATCAAATGTCACACAGTTTTCTCCTCAGTTTGGCCCAGTTTAGCTGACGTCACTACATTTAAGTTTCATTTATTTAAATGACAGAAACATTTGAGATCCACCTGTATCTTCAGAACCCGGCCCACCTCTCTGCACCTGCAGCATTACTCGTATTAATCCACATCAGGGTGGGGCTCGCATGGTTCACCTGCAGAGGAGCGGGCTGCTGTGGCTTCTCCGGCTGGGGGGGTGTGGCGGTCCTGGTCTGGTTTTTCCCTCTTCGATCATCTTTAAAGGGCAATCCAGTGGAGAACGGCGCTGGTTCGGAGGCAGGGGGGGGAGACGCCGTGACTCTGGAACTGCCCCCCCTGCCTCAGCACCACCTAAGACCATCAGCAGACATTATCAGCCCCTCAGCAAAGAACCACCCCAGCCTCTTATCTGATCTGCTCGTAAAGCTCCGAACGAGCAGCGTCATCGTGATGAACCAATGGAGACCCGTCTGGCATGGAGTGGCGCTCCACTCCTCACGGACATTCAGGCCTGCTTGTCTGTGAACTCCAAAGTCCAGCTCATCCCCATTTACGAGATTAGATAACCTGGTTTTAAAGGCAGCTCGGCTGTTTGCTCAGCGACTCCTCTCTGCCCTAATAGCGCCTGATCTAATGGGAGATTGAAGCTGCTCGTTGACCGTGGAGACCCCTGCAGCGTCATGGCGATGGCCAAACACAGCCGCTTTACTGCCTGTAATCACTGGATAAATAGCAGCCTCTTTGTCCGACACAGCGAGTGCTGGTGTGACGGCGGCGTCTGACAGGATCAGCGGATCCAGAACCAGCAGCACAGACGGGCCGAAGGTCCGGCATGTTTTCATTCAGCCTGAAACAAACACACAGAGTGAAAACACACACCTGTACACAAGCAAAAAGAGGCAAACATGCACATTTACACATAGACACACACACCACACACATATACACAAAAACACACAGACATGAACTCAGGTACTGACATTCATGCACACATGCACACACACAGTTGTGACAACACACACACACTCAAGAAACATACACATGCAGACATGCTAACACGCGTGAACAATCAGATAGAAAGAGAAACACAAGGGAACACACGTGCTCCAGGACCTCTCTGCAGCTGAGGAAGCATCTTCTGGATGAGTCTCCATCAGGCTGAGTCACTCACTGAGGATTCCACGTCCTAAGATGGATGGATGGATGGAGGGATGGAGGGAGGGAGGGATGGATGGAGGGAGGGATGGAGGGATGGATGGATGAAGGGATGGATGGATGGATGGGTGGATGGATGATGGAGGGAGGGATGGATGGATGATGATGGGAGGGGTGGATGGATGGATGGATGGATGGAGGGAGGATGGATGAAGGGAGATGGAGGGATGGATGGGATGGATGGATGGATGGATGGATGGATGGATGGATGGAGGGAGGGAGGGAGGGATGGATGGAGGGATGGATGGAGGGATGGATGGATGGATGGATGGATGGATGGATGGAGGGAGGGATGGATGGAGGGATGGATGGGTGGATGATGGATGGATGAAGGAATGGGTGGATGGATGGATGGATGGATGGAGGGAGGTGAGGGATGGAAGGGATGGATGGAGGGATGGATGGATGGATGGATGGATGGATGGATGGATGGATGGATGGATGAGGGAGGGATGGATGGAGGGAGGATGAAGGGATGGATGGATGGATGGAGGGAGGGAGGGATGGATGGGTGGATGGATGGAGGGAGGGATGGAGGGAGGGATGGATGGAGGGATGGATGGATGGATGGATGGATGGATGGAGGGAGGGATGGATGGAGGGATGGATGGGTGGATGATGGATGGATGAAGGAATGGGTGGATGGATGGATGGATGGATGGAGGGAGGGATGGATGAAGGGATGGATGGAGGGATGGATGGATGGAGGGATGGATGGATGGATGGATGGATGGATGGAGGGAGGGATGGATGGAGGGATAGATGAAGGGATGGATGGATGGATGGAGGGAGGGAGGGATGGATGGGTGGATGGATGGATGGATGAGTGGATGGATGGAGGGAGGGAGGGATGGATGAAGGGATGGATGGATGGATGGATGGAGGGAGGGATGGATGGATGGAAGGAGGGATGGATGGAGGGAGGGAGGGGGATGGAGGAGGGATGGATGGAGGGATGGATGGATGGATGGATGGATGGAGGGAGGGATGGATGGAGGTGGATGGGTGGATGATGGATGGATGGAGGGATGGATGGGTGGATGGATGGATGGATGAGTGGATGAGGAGGGAGGGAGGGGGATGGATGAAGGGATGGATGAATGGGAGGGGGGATGGATGGAGGATGGATAGTGAAGGAGGGATGGATGGATGGAGGGAGGGAGGGATGGATGGGTGGAGGGAGGATGGATGAGTGGATGGATGGAGGGAGGGAGGGGATGGATGAAGGGATGGATGGATGGATGGATGGAGGGAGGGATGGATGGATGGATGGATGGATGGAGGGAGGGATGGAGGGAGGGATGGATGGAGGGATGGATGGATGGATGGATGGATGGATGGAGGGAGGGATGGATGGGTGGATGATGGATGGATGGAGGGATGGATGAAGGGATGGATGAATGGGAGGGTGGGTGGATGGAGGGATAGATGGATGGATGGATGGATGAAGGGATGGATGGATGGAGGGAGGGAGGGAGGGAGGGAGGGAGGGAGGGAAGGAGGGATTTCCTTCAGGTGGGCCGGTCGATGGTGAAAGGTGGGAATGGAAACGTACGACTGACCCTGAAGGCCCCACAGCTCACATACTAACAGCTGAAGTGCACTTGCTTGTGTGTGTGCACGTGAGTGTCTCAGCGTGTGCGTGCATGTGTCAAGGCTTCAAGGGCAGCACAGAGCCGACCTCTGACCTCCTCCCTCCCACAGTGATGGTAGATCTGTATCTCTGTGACAGTCTGGGGAGATTCTGTTTTCCTGCGTGACCTCAGGAATATCCGGGATTTATCTGCTGAACAGACACTTCCTCCATCAGTCAATGATTGGCAGCTGCTTGCTGCGATAAGCTCCGCCCACCGCCAGGTGTGTGTGGGGGGGTGGTACTGACGTTTCTCGTATCCTCCTTTTCCCGCAGCCTTGTTTGCGCATCCGCCGCCTGCAGGAAGACCGGGAGGACCGGCGGGAATCACGGTAGGCCCTGTTGTGACCTCTGACCCCTCTGGAAACAGCCTTCGTCTGTTAAACATCCGCGCTTTTGCGCATCAGGTTTCCTGCAGAAGTTATGGCGCGCGGCTATCAGGCGCACAAGCCATAGCAGTGGAGAGTGCGCGCGCGCGTGAGGCCGCAGAGTGAGATTCTGAAGTCGAGTCAGCATGGGGGGGGGGGGGCGCTTCGTGCGTGCTGGCAGGGAGAATGGCGGTAAGGACCCCCTCCCTCCCTCCCTCTCTGCCGCAGACCTGAGGACCCCCGCCCCGCCCCGCCGCGTTGCTGCCCCCATCGCCGGTCTGGTGTTCGGTTTTCTTTCTGTTTATGTGATAATCTGCACATCTATGGGGGGAGGGGGGGGTCGCTCTAATGACGTATTTACCGATCATTCCAACTGTCAAATATTCGCTCTGATGACACAGAGCAGAGGGCAGCCCCCCCAACCCCACGCGCCCGCCCCCAGCCCAGCAGGCGGATTTGATTTCAGGTAAGAGCTCGTTGAGAGGGAAGCGGGTCAGGGGAGGGGGGGGGGGGCGTCCACCGGCGCGGTGATCGTCCGAGGCAGACCGGGGAGACTCTGAGCGGCGGCGGTTAGACGCCGCGAGGCCCCGGGCCGTCCTGCGGGTCACCGGGGCCGCGGAGGGCACGAGACCAAACGGAGACAGTAAAACAAAATGATCGATCTGTGAGCGGGAAAGACAGCGGGGTCATCATCATCATCATCATCATCTTCATCACCATTATTATTATTATTTATGTCTACAAATCCCAGAATATCCTAAACAAACATGCGTCTTTCTGCATAAGAAGATCATAATATTTCATCTGGAAATGAATAAATGAACATTTATCTTCCACGTCTATTAAACAGCATATTTCATATTGTTGCATATTTCTCTCATTCTTTCGGCTTTAACTTTATAATAAGTAATGAACTATTAATATTGGGAGAAAAGCGATTAAGGTGAGAGGCTTTTGAGGTAATGGCTGTGGGATCGTGACCTCGCGTGGAAACAATTTAGTCCAAAAGTGCCGTAATCCCGGGACGGAAACGGGATCCGCCTCTGGAAACCCCATTTGGGCCGCCGTGGCCCTTCACCTCCGATGGAGCCGCGCGGAGCCTCAAGGCGATCCATCAAAGGCAAGAGCAGAAATTAAAAAACAGCCACAAAAATACATATAGGCCTGGTTTACGCTTTTATGATATATAGGTCCCATTTATTTATGTATATAATCATGCGAATAACAATAAATGCGACCCTGTATTACCAGTTGTTTCTCATTTATTTATTGAATGTTTTTCTAAATGTTCGGGCCTTTTCATATTTGTTATTATAGACGCACGCGCGCTGTGTGACATCACGGTACCTGTAATTTAAACATGTTTGAAACCACAGTAGTCTAATAAAAATGATGATAATAATAATAATAATAATAATAATAATAATAATAATAATTATTATTATTATTATTATTATTATTATTATTGTTGTCATTATTATTATTATGAAACTGATAATAATAATGACTATTATTATAATTATAATGAAAACGATAATAATAATAATAATAATAATAATAATAATAATAATAATAATTTAAAAACGTATGGTATTTATTTTTCTTTTTCCTATAATGGAACAGGTTTAGTTATGAAGCTAATCATCTGTCAGCGTCACTGTGGAAAGAAAACCTGGATTTTCTTCTCCAACTGAATCAACTGCAGCAGAATAAAGACGTCTCGTTATTTTTGTGCGCTTAAGTTTTAATCAGACGATTCTGGATCTCCGCTTCTCTCTGCGCAGACTCGCTCCTGTCTGCGTCGTGACCGCGCAGCACTCTGCGGGTTCTCGGGGATCCCGCGGGGCCGGTTCCGGCTGCGGCTGTGGGCACTTTAGGGGCAGAACTCGGAGGTCCGTTCGTGAAGCAGCGCGTGTTCCCGGGAGTGGAACGTGCTGAGCCGCGAAAACTCAGAACATGAGGGAGCTTCAACTGACGTGGCCCGAAACCCGCAGCCCCGGAGCCCCGCAGCCCCGGAGCCCCGCAGCCCCGCAGCCCCGGAGCCCCGCAGCCCCGCAGCCCCGGAGCCCCGCAGCCCCGGAGCCCCGCAGCCCCGAAACCCGGAGCCCCGGAACCGTCCTCTATCCTCACGAACCAGAAGTTCCCCGGAGAACATCAGAGCAGGAGGATGATGAAGCTCAGGAAGAGCGAACAAGACTCTATCCCAGGATGGGGGGAGGGGGGGGTCTGCGGCCTTTTCCGCGCAGTCAGCTGTTGTGTGTGTGTGCTTTTCGTGTGTGTGTGTTTCTGTTGTTGTCAGAGTTCCGGTGCGGTCCCCCAGCTGTCACCCCGGTCGCCGCTCAAACCTTTTTGAGTTGAGTTGTCTCTCGGTTGCGCGCGCGCGCTCGCGGCATTGTAGAAGCAGACGTCCGTCCATCACCTGCAGGTTGTTGATTAACTGGATCTTCCGGCGCGCGCGTCTAATAACGAGAGTGGTGGCGCGTGCGTGCGTGTGTCTGTGTGAGCAGGTGAGTGTCTGTGGGTTTGTGTGTGTGTGTCGGGGGGGGGGGGGGGTTGGTGTCATCCTACATTTATTATTATTAGGCTACTTATTAACGCGCATCAGAACGTGGACTTCAGCTCGGGCGGGACTCTGGGATGACACCGAGAGCAGGTGACGTGCCCGCACAACCACGCGCTCCCGGAACAGCACCTGCTGGTTGAGGTGGGGGCAGGTGGGGAGGGGGGGGGCGCTAATCCCTGGAGTGTGGGACCCTCGATCTTCATCAGTTCCGGTGGTCTCTTCGGGTTCGGTTCAGACCCGCCCCACGTGTTGCTGTCAGGATCGAGTCCCTCCCCCGGTCCCTCCCCCCCTCCCTCCTCCCTCCATCAGTCAGGATCGAGGCTGCCGCCACTGATTGAGACGCAGGAACTGAAAGTCACCCGCGGCCGCGCGCTCCTCTCCGCGTGTCCCCTGACAAACCAAGCGCTCTGGTCCGGGACCCCCGAGCCCACGGCTGACAGACACGGACCCACCCGCGCTCCCGCAACCTCGCGCGCCGCACAAGCCAGGCTAACGGAGCTCCGTGGATCTCCGGTCCGCTCCGGGTCCAGGTCAGAATCTGCGGGATCCGAACCGACGCTCAACCCTGGAGTCTCTCCTGCTGATCCATGGACAAAGCCTCAGCAGCGGCCAGCAGCGCCACAGACACGCGGTGAACAGTGAGTACACGCACGCGGACAGACACGGACACGGCCGCTGCACAAAAAAGAGCTGAAAGGAAAATGAAGAAATAAAAGCAGAGAAGAAAATTATCATAATTAGTATTATTGTTATTATTATTAGTAGTATTATTAATATTACTACAAGTAGTTGTGGCAAATTCTTGGAATTCTTTCTTCAGTTTCATTAATAAATTAGGTTTTCATAATTCTTCTTTAAATTTCCTCGTTGAAAATAAAATATTATATTTTTTAAATAATTCAGAAGTTTTTCAGGTAATTAAGGCTTTTTTTAAATATATATTCAGAATTTTTTCTGTCACTTGATGATTTTATTCCACATTTTTCTTCCTACACTTTTGTGTTGTGCCTGCGCGTGTGTGAGCGCGCGCGGACTGTTGAACGCAGAAAAGTCAATCTTTAAATTAGTCTCGGAGTCACTCGTGAACTTTTTGCCACTTTTTAACCATTAAAAGAAACAATTAATGACCAATTACTGCGCGAGGCGTCACTCATTAACGCGCACGGTCGCCTCAAAAACGGTTCACGCGCTCAATCAGACTGGAGATGCGGAGCAGAGGTGCCGGAACACCGGCCTTCCCACAGAGCACGCACGCGCCGGCGGTGCAGGCCACGGTGGTCCGAGGGCCCCGCAGAAAGCGGGAGCCGCGGACCCGCGCCGCTCCAGTGCTGCGGGGGCTGAGAGGAGAGTTTGGGACGGACGTTAGAGGAGATCCCTGCCGCGCACGCGCTCACCAATAGTTTGATTTCCATTGGACTTTTTGTGGTGGGTTGTGTGTGTGTGTGTGGGGGGGGGGGTTCTTGGTTCCACAGAATCGGACCATCAGAACCTGAACCCGACTCTGTTTGGAGATCAGTGACCGAAACTGATTTTCCGAATTAAAAAGCGGCTCTAAGATCCCTGCTGTGCGCGGGCACGCACGGCCACGCGCGGCCACCTTCCAGATTATTCTGCGTGGGTTTTTGTTTTTTTTTGTTTTTTATTTTTCTGTTTTTTATTTTTCTATTTCAGAATTTCGTTTGCTCCCCTCTGGCTTTTGTAAACGGCTTTAACCCGAGTTTAGACCCGATCCTCACCCGGGTCAGAGCTCGGACTGAACCGAGTCTGTCTCCGTAAGGGCCATTTTTTTTCTCCGTGCGTGAGGATAATGCCAGATACGTGCACGACTTTGTGGACAGTTTTTGGTCGGTTTGTTCCAGCGCGCCTGCGCGGTCGCCTCAAAAGTTCCTGTTCATCTAGAGATCCCTGGTGTGTTTGCGCGTGCGCGTGGTGTGTTTGTCTGCACTCGTCTCTGTACACGCGCACAAGCACACTAATTTCCCAAACATCAACTCCAAACAGCCGATACTCGGGAGGAAAACGTCCCTAAGTATCTGATTACGTCAAAACGTAATGAGAGTAAAAATACTCTGATTACTGACCGGAACTCACTAAATCAGTTCCAATGATAATTTCATGGAATCATCATTTCCAATATGTTCAAATGTAAAAACTGGGATGTTTTCCACCGGAAAACTTCTCCTCAGCAATAAAGTTTTCAGAAATAAAAATAGAAAATTTACTTTCAGCTCAAATAAATACAAATGGCAGCGAAAGTACTTTTATGCTAAAGGGATTTCGTTCGTTGTAACAGAGTAAAGTGGAACCCAGCGGCCTCCTCGACTCCTCATTTTCCTTCACTGCTCTGACCGGAAGAACAGAACCGTGAACCGCGGCGCGTCTTTTATCCAAATGTTTAAAATAAAAATGACGCCTGCTTTTATTTTGAAACGGCCTTTTTGCTTCTTTGTCTCTAAAATATTTTAACCCGAGTGAGGGCCCCTAACCCGATCCCCTTATCATAAACCTAAATTATCCCGGGTTGGGGTTCTTCTGCAGAAGGTGGTCCAGTGTGTCCCGCGCCTGCAGAGCCGCGTCTGCGCAGCTGTCAGCGCAGACGCAGCTCTGCAGGCTGCAGGTCAGCGGGCGGCATCCTCGGTGCTGCACGCGCAGCAGCAAAACTCGCGCGTTTCAGTTTGGGGGTCCGCAGGACTCCGGGGCGCGGGACGTCCAGTCCGCGCGGGCCAAAGCAGGTCAAAGGGCTTATCTGAGTCCTCCTGCGCATGTGCAGGAGAGCCAGCATCAAGTTCAGGATGATCCTCAGATGTCTGAGGAATTCCACAGAAGACTTTTTATTGGTATAGACGTGTGTGTGTGTGTGTGTGTGTGTGTGTGCCTGTGTTTGTATGTTTCTGTTTTTGCGTGACTTTCTGTTTGTGTGTGGGTGTATGTTTGTGTTTCTGTGTGTGTGTGTGTTTCTTTCAGTGTGTGTTTTCTGCGTGCGTTGTTGTGTTTTCCTCTATCAGAGTGTGTGTGTGTGTGTGTGTGAGAGACAGTCAGTTCTCCTGTTTTTAGGACCAGCTCGTGTTTTCTCGATAAGCCGCTATCATATTTCACATTATTACTCGCTGTAGACACAACAAACACACAACTGAAGTCAGCAGAGCAAGAATGTGGACACACCCGATGAAGAAGAGGAGACACAACAACAAACAGTCTCCTGCAGACACTCACAGACTCTGTTGTCTTGTTGTCGTTGTCAGTTTCAGTCTGTTGTGTAGTTTGTGCAGAACGCGTTTTGTCTGACAGCCAGTAAGGGGGGGTCAGCCATCACACCCCCTATAGAACAGCTGATCATTGATCAGAACGCCTGGATGTCTATAAGCTCCGCCCCAGGTGTCAGTCCCTCCTGGACTGCATGTCTCCGTGCCACATTTGTGTTTCTCCGTGAAGAAATCCCTGCTGCCGGACCTCCTCTCTGAGCAGAGCAGCGGCTGACACACCGCTGCGTCACAGGTTTGATTCCTGGCTGTGTCAGGCCGCTCAACACTTTGAGCAGGTATCTTTCAGGTGTACCTGCAGCGTTCCTGTAAACGAGACGTCCGTCAGCAGAAGGCGGCTGCAGTCGTCACCAGCTGAAGTTTGAAATTCAGAGGATTTCAGGAGTGATGAAGACTACAGCTTGTCCTTCCTCCGGGTCACTGGGATTCAGATTTAGACGGACCAATCAGAGCGCTGAACTTAAATGGTTCAGCTTCACGTCCTAAATGTTTGATTCTGTGAAGCAGAAATGTTACAAATCAGCTTGGAAAGTCGTTTCTGAGCTCAGGCTGGTGTCTGAAGGCCGCCGCGCCTCTGACCTCCTGACCAACCCGTCTGAGGTCAGATCCTCTGATGAGGGCTGGCTGATGATAGCATGTTCCTGGAGGCTCCTCATGGACACGCGTGTGCAGCTGCTGTGACGGGAAACAGCAGCAGCAGGTCTGGGAAAAGGTTCAAAACCGTGTAACGCAGGCCGAACACGCGGAGAGATGAAGGTGATGCTGGGTGGGAGCACCAGATGGAGAGATGTCGGGGGGGGCAGCCTCGATAGGGATCAGCAGCAGCCGGGACAGGACCGGGACAGGACCGGACCCGTCCCGAGAGCCGTCAGATTCCTCTGAGGATCGTTTCAGCATGAGGCGAAAGATTACCACAAACATGTACTCGAGTAAAAGTAATCTTATCTCGCTGACATAACACTCAAACAAAAAGAACACAAAGTAAAAAGTAATCCCCCAAGAAATACCAAAGTACTGGGTTATTATCTGATCATAAATATAGATTTTACTTTCTCTTTCCAGCAACATTTTCCTCCTGAAAGTTTTCTCCGTCTTTGGGATGATTTGTGGAAAAAGTTCACCATAAAACATCACAGATGGATCTTTTTACAGACCCCCCCTCCTCCTCATAGCAACAATAATGTGACGTTCAGTTATCCACCAAAACCTCCGTTTTACCCAAACTATGTTTCTGCATCAGTCAGAGATGGATGGGAACAATTTACAACGACTGACACTGGCTTTGTGTGAAGAGCTGCCTGAATAAAACGGGTGTTTTTGCTGGTTTTGACGGGTTTTTTTCATAATCAAGGACATTTATAGGGTTAAAACTTTGAGTATTTCTTTGTTTAAATTGTGGTGAATCACAGCAAATGAAAACTTGATGTTTGAAAAAGCTCTCAGTTGTGTTGCAACAACTAAAGTGTCTACGAGTCTCCAAGCTCCGCCCCTTTCTGATCATCCACCATCAGACCAACAGATCCATGACCGTCTTTGTTTTCTGGTCTGAGCTGGAATCTGGATCAGAACTGGACGGATGGATCTGATACTGCTGCTGTTTCTGTTATGTTGGGGTTGTGAGGGTTTTTAAGCTAGTGGGAAAGAGTGTAAACACAGGCATGATACACACACACACACACACAAACACACACACACACACACACACACACACACATATATATATATTTATATAAATATGGTCTGGGTGAATACACTTTTCTGATTGTGCATTAAAAAGTGATATTGTACGCCTAAAAAATAAGTTCCGCTCACATATCTTAAATATTCTGTATCACTGCTCTGGCTTTTTAAAAACAAACTTTATCTTCATCATCTGGACAAAAATGAACGGTTAGAGGTGAACTTTCTCTCTGACCTGCTTTATTGAACACATCGTGATCATCAGCATATAGATCGCTTTTCTTTTCCGCAGTCCAGGTTGGTGCTGGCTCAGCTGTTACCATGACAACACACCACACCATGCATCAAATAGTCCACTTTTTGTGAAAAAGTAATCTAAACTGAAGAAATAAGAAGAATAAAGGACTAAAAATGTAAGTGAGCGTGGTAAAAGCGGGTTCATGACGTCGTGTCTGTTGTTTGAAATTAACAGACTTGTTTCCTCTGCGTGTCGTCCGTTAATTTCTGATGCAGGCAGTTCGTTGGGTTTTCTACTCACTCATTTTTCTACCCAGGCTCCTTCATTTTCATGCATGTTCAGGTTCACTTGTATTTACTGATGTTTAAATCCATATTGTCTTAAATTCATTCTGTCTCTTCATTTGTTCAGCTTCAACCGTCTTCTTTATTTAAGCTTTTATGCTGACATGTTCAATGCTGATCAGCAGATATGTTTATGTTGAAATATGTTAATTTTCAGATCCATTCAGACATTTCCATTTGTGTGATCCAGTTCATTTCAATAGGTATGCAGGTGTTTACTTGTGTCCTTGGTTTGGATAATAAACTGCTGTCAGTTCTCTGGTTGAATTTCCTCTTTGGTTTAAATCAGGTGAAGGTAAAGTTTGATTGGTTCTTAAAATGTGGCTTTAAAATGTTTTAGTCTCTGCTGATGTTTGACAGAGAAGGTTAGGGGCTGGGGGGGGTGTACTTGGGAAAAGCAGCATAACAAAGGCTTTTCTCACAAACGCCAACAGCTGGGGCTGCAGAAAAGGAAGTGAAAGGGCGGGGCCTATTTTCTGATCAGGCTTTGTGAAATATTTCCTATTTAAACAATGAGTAATGACCCCCTCCCTTATGCTCATCATTTCTGCACATGATGGGGCTCTCTCACATTCAGCCTTTTTGTTTGGACCTCTCAGTGTTTGGGGACGTGGTCCAGGGGCTGCTGGGTAAATGAGAGTAGTCCATTTGGCTCGGCTCCCATCAGGCCAGTCTAGCATGACTTTACACTTATTAAACATCTGGCACCTCAGGGTCGCTGAAGCACAGGCATGTGTGTGCATGTGTGCATGTGTGTGCATGTGTGTATGCACGTACATGTGTGCACACGTGTGCAGGTGGGAGCTCATGTTTTTGCAGACTATCTTTAGTTGTGAATCATGGGACCAGCAGAATCTCTCGGCTGCAGTCAGACACGTTAAACATAGATCCACGCTGAGGTCACGCGGTTTGGTGCTCTATGGTCGCCATCTGACCATTTATGACAAAATCCAACCCCTTCCTGTCTGAAACTGGGCTGCACGAACTATAGTCCAGTTGTTGGAAGCGTCCACCAAGGCTACTCTGGAGCTGATGAATGCAATGACATAAGTCAATGAAAAGGCCACGCCCCCTTCTTTTTTGCATAAAGAAACCTAAACCTAACTGATGAAGCTAAAATACTGCCCAATAGCCATGATGGAGATGAAACAGCTCCGGACTGTAAGTTTATGTTAGTTGCTATGTTGAAACATTTTGTGAATGCAGAAATACAGTCGTGCAACGCACCCCCAGTGGTTACAAGGGGAAGTGACCTGGCTCCAGTGAGTTTGGTTTTCCAAACAGCCTTGAGGAGGAAGTGGAAGTGTTAAACTGTTAAATTATTGTTACTGCAGGGAAATGGAAGTGCTGGAGCTTAAGAGCAGAGAAGCTGCTGGTGTCTCTGGATCTTTCTGGTCTCTCTGGATCTTTCTGGTCTCTCTGGATCTTTCTGGTCTCTCTAGATCTTTTTGGTCTTTCTGGATCTTTCTGGTCTCTCTGGATCTTTCTGGTCCTTCAAGATCTTTCTGGTATCTCTGAATCTTTCTGGTCTCTCTGGGTCTTTCTGGTCTCTCTGGATCTTTCTGGTCTCTCTGGATCGTTCTGGACTCTCTTTATCTTTCTGGTCTCTCTGGATCTTTCTGGTCTCTCTGGGTCTTTCTGGTCTCTCTGGATCTTTCTGGTCTCTCTGGGTCTTTTAGTCTTTCTGGGTTTTTCTGGTCTTTCTGGATCTTTCTGGTCTTTCTGGGTTTTTCTGGTCTCTCTGGATCTTTCTGGTCTCTCTGGATCGTTCTGGACTCTCTTTATCTTTCTGGTCTCTCTGGATCTTTCTGGTCTCTCTGGGTCTTTCTGGTCTCTCTGGATCTTTCTGGTCTCTCTGGGTCTTTTAGTCTTTCTGGGTTTTTCTGGTCTTTCTGGATCTTTCTGGTCTTTCTGGGTTTTTCTGGTCTCTCTGGGTCTTTCTGGTCTCTCTGGATCTTTCTGGTCTCTCTGGGTCTTTTAGTCTTTCTGGGTTTTTCTGGTCTTTCTGGATCTTTCTGGTCTTTCTGGGTTTTTCTGGTCTCTCTGGATCTTTCTGGTCTCTCTGGATCTTTCTGGTCTCTCTGGATCTTTCTGGTCTCTCTGGATCGTTTTGGACTCTCTTTATCTTTCTGGTCTCTCTGGATCTTTCTGGTCTCTCTGGGTCTTTCTGGTCACTCTGGATCTTTCTGGTCTCTCTGGATCTTTCTGGTCTCTTTGGGTCTTTTAGTCTTTCTGCGTTTTTCTGGTCTCTCTGGATCTTTCTGGTCTTTCTGGGTTTTTCTGGTCTCTCTGGATCTTTCTGGTCTCTCTGGATCTTTCTGGTCTCTCTAGATCTTTCTGGTCTCTCTAGATCTTTTTGGTCTTTCTGGATCTTTTTGGTCTTTCTGGGTTTTTCTGGTCTCTCTGGATCTTTCTGGTCTCTCTGGATCTTTCTCATTTCTCTGGATCTTTCTGGTCTCTCTGGATCTTTCTGGTTTCTCTGGATCTTTCTGGTCTCTCTGGATCTTTCTGGTCTCTCTGGATCGTTCTGGACTCTCTTTATCTTTCTGGTCTCTCTGGATCTTTCTGGTCTCTCTGGGTCTTTCTGGTCTCTCTGGATCTTTCTGGTCTCTCTGGATCTTTCTGGTCTCTCTGGATCTTTCTGGTCTCTCTGGGTCTTTTAGTCTTTCTGGGTTTTTCTGGTCTTTCTGGATCTTTTTGTTCTTTCTGGGTTTTTCTGGTCTCTGGGTCTTTCTGATCTCTCTAGATCTTTCTGGTCTTTCTAGATCTTTTTGGTCTTTCTGGATCTTTTTGGTCTTTCTGGGTTTTTCTGGTCTCTCTGGATCTTTTTGGTCTTTCTGAATCTTTTTGGTCTTTCTGGGGTTTTCTGGTCTCTCTTGGTCTTTCTGATCTCTCTGGATCTTTCTGGTTTCTCTGGATCTTTCTGGTCTCTCTGGATCGTTCTGGTCTCTCTGGATCTTTTTGGTCTCTCTGGGTCTTTCTGGTCTCTCTGGATCTTTCTGGTCTCTCTGGATCGTTCTGGTCTCTGTGGGTCTTTTAGTCTTTCTGGGTTTTTCTGGTCTCTCTGGGTCTTTCTGGTCTCTCTGGATCTTTCTGGTCTCTCTGGATCTTTCTGGTCTCTCTGGATCTTTCTGTTTTCTCTGGGTCTTTTTGGTCTCTCTGGATCTTTCTGGTCTCTCAGGATCTTTGTGGTCTCTCTGGATCTTTCTGGTCTCTCTGGATCTTTCTGTTTTCTCTGGGTCTTTCTGGTCTCTCTGGATCTTTGTGGTCTCTCTGGATCTTTCTGTTTTCTCTGGGTCTTTCTGGTCTCTCTGGATCTTTCTGTTTTCTCTGGGTCTTTCTGGTCTCTCTGGATCTTTGTGGTCTCTCTGGGTCTTTCTGGTCTTTCTTGCTGTGATGCCGTAGCTTCAGCAGTGCTTTCACAGAGGTGTCAGCATCCATGAGGCGGTGTTTGCTGCCACAGAGCAGTTCCTGTCTGACTCCTGTCTGTTTCTGCTCCCATCTCTAGACTCCTTCTCCCTGGGTGAGGCTCCTTTAGGGCTGTGGAGGAGGATGGAGCAAGGAGGAGAGAGTCCTGTCTCCCAGGGAAGTCCGGAGCAGAAAAGCAGCAGTCCAGACCTTAGCAATGCCCCCCCACAGGGAAAAAGGAGTCGGTTGGAGCTCAACGGGAGCCCCACCGGGCCACGAATGCGCCACAATGGAGCTCTGCCGCGTCCTGTTGGAGGTAAGGGCTTTTTAAAAAGGCGTCCCGTATGACCATGTTAGTTTCAGGTGTGTCTCCAGGAAAATGATCCGCATGAAAGCAAAGAGGATTTCTGATATGGAGGTTGATGCTTAAAGGCAAAGAGAAAGGTTTGCTCATCAGAACATAAAACAATGTTCATCATTTCCCTAAAGCCTGAAATGTTCATCTGGTGGTTTCGTCCACATTTTCTGACCGAATTTCCTCACAAAATAAGTCGGTTAGCCATCGGCGTTCTGTCTGGGACGGAAAAAACGCCGATCTCTGTCTGTAATAACTAGGGGTGTGCCAAAATATCAATATGGTGATATGTCGCGATATTTAGTCCAGTGATTGATTCTCGATATGTCTTCATCAAATATTGACCTTTTATTTACGTTTAAAGACCCTGTAAAGCGTTGTATTAACCATCCTTTGGTAAGACAATTCTTCGGAGGGTCGATAGGGGGTGCACGGTGCGAGATTGGCTGCTGTGGGCTGACGAAGAAGAACACACATTCAAACAAAAATGGCAGAGGGGAAAAACACGGGGAATAGCGAGAGCAGCGAGTTAAAAGACGCGCTGGCAGCATTGAAGCTGCATCACTTGGAGTTGTGTGAGAAAGTCGTGGTTGCTGCTGCCTGAAGCCGACACAGCCCGGCATGGATACCTTTACCAAGAGAAACTACCACCATCTTCTGCAAGAGCAGAGACACAAACGGAGAACGGGCTCCGTCTGTGCAGCGAGGTGGAGAACGAGGGATTTGGGTTTTTATTGAATGCATTGGAGCCACGCTTTGACATTCCCTCTAGACCGGAAATACTGAAGAAAGGGTCCCTGCACTGTACGGCCAGACCAGAGCTATGGTTGAGATGGAAACAGCAGAAAGAGTAGCATCCCTGCCCTTTGACCCCCTTCTCCTCTAAAGGTAGATGAGCGGTGTCTTGACGCTGTGGTTCTCCAGAAATCATGAACATAAACATACATCACATGCAGCTTTACCCAAACGTGTTGTTCACAAAGATGTTTACTTAGATGCACTTCAAGTTCTTTATGTATTTTATCCCTGGTCATTTATTTTGAAAGCAGTTTATGTCTTAAATAACTTAAAGGAAAGTTCCTAGCTACTTGATTTTTATTTTTCTGGGAGAATTATATTTTTGTTGACACCACATTTGCACTAAATGGTGTCATTTATTTTTTAACAAAGACACTATAATTTGTTCACAGAATTAATATCTGATTTACAGCT
>CM043726.1:2076982-2174482 GCA_023969325.1 Oryzias curvinotus | reverse complement strand
CACATCTGTAGGGGAGGGGGGTCTTTGCTTGAACTTTGCTTTAACAGACGGGTGGTGTGGACTGGGGGGGCCAAATCCAGGCCTGGAGGGCCGGTGTCCTTCATGTTGTCCAACCAGCCTGGCATTGAAGCTCCTTATTGGCTGAACACACCTGATCAGGTAATCAGCAGCAGGTAAGGCGGGGGTTCTGGAAAACCAGCAGGAGGCCGGCCCCCCAGGCCTGGACTTGGGCCCCCGGTGTGGACGCACTGACCTGCAGACGCAGCTGGTGTGTGCAGGTAGATGAAGGGTCTACGTCATCCTCACCTTGATTCTTTAAAAACAAACTGGATTCCGGACAGAACCCGGCTGAACTCTGGCAGACCCCTCCCCCTCGTCTCATGCTGGCAACAGGTCAGAACCAGGTCAGAACCAAGCCACTAAAACAGAACCAGGTCAGAACCAAGTCACTAAAACAGAACCAGGTCAGAACCAAATTCACTAAAACAGAACCAGGTCAGAACCAAATTCACTAAATCAGAACCAGGTCAGAACCAAGCCACTAAAACAGAACCAGGTCAGAACCAAGTCACTAAAACAGAACCAGGTCAGAACCAAGTCACTAAAACAGAACCAGGTCAGAACCAAGCCACTAAAACAGAACCAGGTCAGAACCAAGTCACTAAAACAGAACCAGGTCAGAACCAAGTCACTAAACAGAACCAGGTCAGAACCAAGTCACTAAATCAGAACCAGGTCAGAACCAAGTCACTAAAACAGAACCAGGTCAGAACCAAGCCACTAAAACAGAACCAGGTCAGAACCAAGTCACTAAAACAGAACCAGGTCAGATCTCCGTGCTCTCGTGATCGTCGTACATGAAGCCTCGCTGGGTCTGACTGTGGTTCTGTGGTTCTGTGGTTCTGTAATCAGCAGCAGATTTGCAGTCACATTGTTTGGTTCCGTGTCGTAACTCTAGGTGTGTGCAGCAGAACGGCAGCTCGGCTGTTGCAACAGTCAAGCGTGTTGGGGGGGTTCTGGCATTCCAACCGTGACCGCGGTCCCACTGAGCGGGGGGTGGGGCGTGCCGTGCACGGACGCGTGTGACCGGACTCTGGTGCTGCTCTGCAGGTCTGCTGATCCCCGTCTTCTGTGTGGTGGAGCAGTCGGACGGAGGCGCTCAGACGGACGGAGGCGAGGCCCGGGAGGAGCACGCGGAGTTCGTGCTGGTCAGGAAGGACATCCTTTTCTCTCAGCTGGTGGAGACGGCCCTGCTGGCCCTCGGCTACTCGCACAGCTCCGCCGCACAAGCCCACGGTGAGTCGCGCACGGGAGATCCACAAAGACGCTTCAGGAGCTGGAGTCAGAACTCAGTGTCCACTAAAATATGGGACGGGTTCTGGAAGCAGGCAGCGGATGTGTCACTGAGTGTGATGAAGCACTGAAGCGCTCCGTCCATCAGTGAGGCTTCGAACCCGCACATGCAGCACGCTCACGCCCTGAAGCTGTCAGGGTTCAAACCCAGAACTTTAGGGTCATGTGTTGCTGAACAGAACCTTTAGTCCAAAGCAGGTTCCTGTGGTTCCGCCGGTCATCCTCCAACCAGCAGACCTTATCAGACAACGATGGTCCACAGAGGATTTAGGATCAGCGTCAGAGAAATGAAAGATTTTACATTTGAATAAATAAACAAATGACATAAAAAAATAATTAAAATTTAAAAAGAAGACGCTTCAAAATAAATAAAAAGATTATAATAAACATGACATTGAAAAGAACACAAAAGGAGATTTGAAAACAGTTTTAATCTAAAAAAAATACATTTGAAACTTGGAGGAATTTAGGAAAATGTAAAACTAAAATTGTGAATTGGAAAAAATAATATTGTAGACTTTAAAGAAATATCGAAAATTTGAAAACAAAAAATTGGAAATTTTAGACTTGAAGAAAAAGAAAAATGTTGCAAATTACCAAATAAAAAAGTATTTGTATTTTCCACTTTTGTTTGTTTCTCCCTCTTTGCTTTCAGTTTTCAGTTTCATTAATTTTTCAAGGTTTTCGCTGCAGAGCTGATCCTATTTTGACGTGGGGGCGGGGCTTATTTGCTACCTGGAGATCATTTCCCATCTGGTGACAGGAAACTCCTCACTACACATTTTCTACACTTTTCCCAGTCAGACGTGATGTTTTCACACTTTTCTTTCTCAAAGTTCAAAGCTTTATAGAAAATAAGTCCAGTATTAGAATGAAAACAAGAATCCAACCGCGATGAAGATTTACGTAACAATTAGCTCAAAGCCACGCCCCCACGTAAAATAGGATCAGTTCTGCAAGGAAACCTGAAAACTGAAAACAAAGAGGAAGAGAAGGAAAAAAGGTTGAAAAGAACAGTTTTCGGTTTAAAATTTTCTTTAGATTCAACTTTTAATTTTACAATTATATTTTTCAAATGTTCAAATTGCTTAAATTTACTTCTACTTGGTTTTTCATGAATTTAAAACGGATTCTTATGTTAGAGGGAAGCCTGAGTTTCCGTGGTCGTCCGCTGAACCTCGGCGGTCTGAGCCAATCGGTCTAGTGTTTGGCCATAACTCTGACTTTATGCTGCAGCTTCAGGTTTTCGTGTACATGCCTCCTGAAGTTACACTGTAGGAGCAGCAGCAGACCTCATTCCATCATGACAATGTCACGCTTCCCCTCAGCAGAGGCTTTGTCTCAGACGTTGACGTCTTCGGCTTCCAGCAGCACATTGACTCTCTGGGTTTGTTGCTCTGGTCCGCTACACCTGAGGTGTACAGCTGAAGATCTTCACATGTTATGCTGATGACTGACCCGTGTGCCGATGCCGTTATTGGTCGTCATGGCAGTTGACGTCCAGTATTTGGAGACAACATGCATTTGCAGTAAAAGTGAAAACTATTGGTGTCAAGATTTCAAGCATGACATCCCAACATGTCACTTTGTTTATTGCAGCAGGGATGTTTTGTTTTTTTCAATAGAAAAACAGATGAAAAAAACTGCAACGTCTCCCTGAAACGGTCTTGAGTACAAATCAAACCTTCAAAGGACAGAACAGGACTGGTCTCTGTTAGAAGCTCCAACAGCAGAGTTCCCAGGTTCAGGGTCGTCCCTCAGTGGCTCCACATGCAGCCTCTGGGGTTGGACGTCCTGCTGCCTCCGCCCTCAGCTTCATCAGGATGATCCGACGGTCCCCGTCTGTCTGCAGGACCGTGTCAGAGGGAAGAACAATGGTAGCCATCTCTTGACCTGTAGCCTCTTCTTCTTATCTCCCAGGAACTAGCAGCCTGCAACAACTTAGACTTTGCTCTTTTCCTGCTCTGGAATGGTCCTGTCCTGTCTTTAATGCAGCCGGGACATTTCTCTCCATGTTTTCCCTCTTCTTCTTCTGTCCCGTTCCACTGCTGGCCAGAGACGCTTTTACTGGGATTTCTTTGTGGTCAGTCAGTGATGGGATCAGGAGATGTAAAGCAGAGGAAGTGATGAAGCTCAGTGTTGTGCTGGATGAGGGGATGATGGCTAAAGCATAGCTGACTTTAGATCAATGTCTTCTGTTTGGTCTCTGATCAGGTGCTGATCACAGCTGTCTGCTCTAGACATCCACGCCGTGTAAACGCTGAAGTTACTCAAAGTCTTTACCGACCCATGGAGAGGAGACTAGCATACTTCAGCTAACACAGCAATGACTTCCTGTTGGCTAAGCTTTCCTAAGGACCTTGTGAAACAGTTTGCCAGTACTTCCCTACAGGAAACAAAGTCCAGAGAAGTGTTTTAGTTGGACATTTACGTGAATCTAAAAAGAGCAGTGAGCTCCTAGATTGTCTGTAAACCTTTTCTGTTTTCAGGACTCAACAAGCTCTTTGTTCTCTTGTATTTACTGGCTGTGTAAACTGACCCCCCCCCCCCCCCCATAGTCATAGAAATCTGTGGATATTCCATATTAAACACCATTTTTCTACATTTTTAAATAGTTCTGCTGCAGATCAGTGTCAGAGACGCTGCCAGGTGTCGTCTGCAACCAGATCAGGACAGCTGAAGCTGCTAATGTTAAAAACGACAAACACGTCTTCTTCAGGCCGTGGAGCGGCGAGCTCCTTACACGTGGGAGGGGCTACAGATGAAACCATTTCTGAAAATGGTAGCTGGTGGTTTCCAGAGGAGCTGTGGATCCAACAATTCCACACGGCACGCTCAGCTTTGGATGAGCTGTGCACGCTGTGGGACCTCAGGTGGCGCCGCTGTGCAGCGCCCAAGGGCGCCACTTCCTACCCAGCAGCACATCGCCATCCGGTTGTTGGTCGCATGACGTCACATGAAGTGTTTTCATCGCAGTTTTGGGAAATAAGTCAAATTCGATGCGCCTGAAAAACCACCTCCTCCAAGAGCAAAAACTGTATTTTCATAAATGCAAGTTTTTGTCAAAATTGAGGTGTTTCCATGAGACGAACTTACTATCGCAAATCCAATTTGTGCAATTTCATAGTCAGTGGAAGCGCAGCTACAGAAGAGTGATGCAACACCAGGAAGAAGGTGACCTGTGATTCCAGCTGAAGGTGACGCCAACAAACCAGAAGCTGCAATCAGAACAGGAAGAGGAGCGAGCAGAAACTGCCTGAGAAGCTGTGTCTGAGGAGATTCAGCAGACTGTGGAGGGTTGCAGAAGTCATTGCAGACACAACGGAGGGCTGGACAGGAAGCTCTGCGTCTGTGACAAAGACCTAAAGACGGCTGTGGTGAAAGGTACAGCCGCCAGACGGAGTCAGAGGACTCCTGCATCTGTGGGACAGAGACCCATGCTAAACGTGCACCTCCATCTGCTTCAAATAGGTGTGCACGTGCGTGTGCATGTGACTGCCTGAGCTGCAGGTTTGTTCTTCGTGTGACACCCCCCATCCACAGTGGGTCAGTCTAAACTGAAGGGGACGTCACCGTGGTAAAAAACAACAGCGTTCCTCCTGAGCTCCTCACAAATGAATGCTTTTGTGTTTATGTTAAATGAATAATTTCATTCTTAAATTACACATTTTTCCTCGTGTGGTTCACGACCAAAATTACACAGAGTGCAGGCTATTTTCTGCCTGTTTGAATTGTGTCCTGCATTCTTGTGTCCCAGCGGTGTATTTAAGGCACTGTGGCCTTTCTTTAATTAGCTCACCCCAGCAATTAACTGGGAGATATTGTTTATTTCAATTATAAGGCTTTGAAAGCTTTTATAGACCGGACTGCAGCAAACCTGTACTTTTCAGCCAATGGTTAACTCTGCCACGTCTGACGGCTCCAGCTCCGTCCCGTCTGAGGACGCAGGCATTTCTCACTGCAGACGTGGATCCTCGCTGCAGCAGCTGATCAGCAGACAGGCGGCGTGTGCTGCAGCATCGGAAAACGGGAGTTCTCCCACAAGGGAATCGAGCCTGTGAAGTCCTGCTGTTGACTGAGGCTGCTTCCCGCTGCTGCTCTGAAAGCTCAGTTTGGATTCCAACATGGGATGCATGTGGCTGGTTTTTCACAGACGTGACTGTCGCAGCACATTAGGGGAGCGTGAAGACGTCTCAATAAAAGCTATGTCAATACAGACAAAGAAGAAGACAAGGAAAGAACCACCGTGTCATGGTGCAGGTGTGTTTGTACAGTTAGAGTGGACGTTCACATTCATGCTGTGCTGTAGTAAGACTGTCCGACCACTGGAATTCATTAGATGCTAAAGTCTGCGGCTCTTTGGGATTTTTTGTTTTTAGTTGAACCTAAAACTGGATCTGGGAAAGTCCCTCTTGTGCACCGTGGAGGAGTGGCAACCATATGGATGCAGGACACCGCTCCACTACAAGCTGCTCACAGTTTGTGGATTAGCAGCAATGTTTTTTATTAGGAGATCAGCCCTGATGGTCCGTTGGTGGTCCGTTCCTCCTGTGTCTTCTCTACATGCTGTTATGGTGTCAAAAAATAAGAAACAAAACCACCAAATGAAAACAGAACAAGATTTTATAACAACCCAAATGAGACAATAATGCTTTTCCTTCCATTGTATCATTTTGTGGAAAAACACCATGAAACCAGCTAAATGTCTAATCTTGATCACTGTCACATCCTTATTTGTACCAAGCAGATGCAGGTCTTCAAACGATGAGTCAGTGTTCCTCAGTCCCTTCATGAAACAGAGCAGCTCTTTTCAGCAGATTCCTGCTCCTTCCAACACTGCAAGAAGCTTTGAAGGAGCACCAACAAAATGATCTTCATAGCAGCATCTCATAAACTGCATCCACTGCTGCCTGCTGGCAAAATGTTTGGAACTGTTTACAAAAGAAAAGACTTTTATTAACCTGTTCTGTCCAACAGCTGAGCAGATGAGAGCTGGAGCCTCTGATGATGGACAGATTTTACTTTAACAACAGGAGTTATAAAACATTTGATAAGAAGAAAAGACTTTTCTAAGAATGTAAGAAGTATTGCTGCTGCTGTTCTGCTGCTGTTCTGCTGCTGTTCTGCTGCTGTTCTGCTGCTGCTGTTCTGCTGCTGTTCTGCTGTTCTGCTGCTGCTGTTCTGCTGCTTCTAACACTCGTAGTATTCAGAGATGTGGTCTCATCAGATGTGGACCATTTCACCATCTTTACTGTAAATGCTAAAACTGAAGTCCTAAAATGATGCAAAACAAGTGAAGGCAGGATCCAGACTGAACCAAACGAGATGGAGCTTAGCTTGAAGGAGGCCTCAGAGGAGGCGCTGGAAGGAGGAAGGGGAGCGGGCTGTGGGGGCTGCTGAGGGAGGCAGGGAGACCCTTCTGGATCTCATTAGGAGGATAGTAATGTGATTAGCTTTGTTTAGTTTTCACAGCTTCAGCCAGTCTCTAGGATGAAATCTGACTGTACGAATCTGTGTTTAGATTATTTTCCATATTTGCATTTTTACTCCTTTTGCTCCCATCAAGCTGGAGCCTTTGTTTCCTTCTGCAGTTCAGCGTTCCGGCTCTTAGTTCTCACTGCTGCTGATGTGCTCTTTCCCTCAAACCTTTACGTTTGATAGATTTAGGTCGACATGAACTCCTTCTCTTTCTTGCTCTTGCCTAAAGGTCATTAAAACCTGAGCATATGCAGTTCATTTCAGAAATTAAAACATGTAGAAAGACAGTTAAACAAAGGACAGGAGATGCTAACAAAGTATGTAGAGGAAACACTCATTTTCTATCAAGAGGTCTTTCAATCTGACTACAAGCTGCTCATTGAAGGCCTGTTATGCTGTAGAAAGTGAAGTGGCAGCATCACAGAGTTAGGACACGTGACGGAGGTTTGACTCCTAACAGCCCAGAAAACGTCTGAAAAGATTTTATTTTCTTTTTCATTCAACTTGGATTTAGAAACTTCCTGTTGAGTCTTTATCGTGTCAGACATGTCAGCTGTTTGGATCCGTAACAACGGTCACCATCCCACACGTGGTCTGAAATCTATACAACTCAGCTTTGGTTCTTGTCCGATCCAGACCTGATCCAGACCTGATCCTGGTCCGATCCAGGCCTGATCCTGTTCCGATCCAGACCTGATCCTGGTCGGATCCAGACCTGATCCAGACCTGATCCTGTTCCGATCCAGACCTGATCCTGTTCCGATCCAGGCCTGATCCTGTTCCATTCCAGACCTGATCCAGGCCTGATCCTGTTCCGATCCAGACCTGATCCTGGTCTGATCCAGGCCTGATCCTGTTCCGATCCAGACCTGATCCTGTTCCAATCCAGACCTGATCCTGTTCCGATCCAGGCCTGATCCTGTTCCAATCCAGACCTGATCCTGTTCCGATCCAGACCTGATCCTGTTCCGATCCAGGCCTGATCCTGTTCTGATCCAGACCTGATCCTGTTCCGATCCAGACCTGATCCTGTTCTGATCCAGACCTGATCCTGTTCCGTTCCAGACCTGATCCAGACCTGATCCTGGTCCGATCCAGGCCTGATCCTGTTCCGATCCAGACCTGATCCTGGTCTGATCCAGGCCTGATCCTGTTCCGATCCAGACCTGATCCTGTTCCGATCCAGACCTGATCCTGTTCCGATCCAGACCTGATCCTGGTCTGATCCAGGCCTGATCCTGTTCCGATCCAGACCTGATCCTGGTCCGATCCAGACCTGATCCTGGTCCGATCCAGGCCTGATCCTGGTCTGGGTTCACTTGCAGATGAACCCTGGTGCACTTCACTTTAGTGTGAATGCAGACGGACCCTCCAAAGAGAACCAGAAAATGTGCTTTCCAGTCTAATCTTGTCATTAAAAATAAAACCAGACACTAAAACGACTGTTTTATCATCTCCCATGATGCTGCACTGAAAGTTTAAAACCTACTAAACCTCATAAATCAGCGGAATAATAAAAAGTGGATCAAAACAGGTGCAAACGGTAAGACGACCTCTACAGCCCAGGTAAAAGTCACCTGACCTAACCCTGCTGTCACATTGGGGGGGGGGGGGGGGGGGGGCTGTTCATGCACCAGTAATCAGTTATTATGAAGACCCGCCATCAAACTGTTCTCTTCATTAGTTCAGCTTCTTCTGGATCAAGGTGATGTTTGTTGACAGAAGCACCTTTGTCTGTGTGCAGGCATCATCAAGGTGGGGCGGTGGAACCCCCTCCCCATCCACTTCCTGACCGACGCCCCTGAAGCCACGGTTGCTGACATGTTGATGGAGGTGTACCACATGGTCACGCTGCGCATCCAGCTGCACAGGTCAGAGTGTGCCGTGTTCGGATCCCCCTGATGATGTCTCCCCTGCTAACCGTGCACGTGTTGACAGTGCACGTGCGCTGGCGGCTCTGAGTACCAGAGCGGGTTGGTTCCGTTTGTGAGCTTCAGCAGCTGATGTGAGTCTCCTGAAGCAGCAGAGAGAAAAGCTGGAGGGGCTGATAGTTCTCTGGAGGTCTGACATGACAGGATGTTGGTGTGAGGGTGAACGGCTCCGTCACTGTTACCTTCATACGTCAATCATCTGAATACCTGAGTATTTGAGTATTACCTGGTTTCTGTGGGTGAAGTCACACATCAGTTTTTCCATGATCCCTGTTCTCGTGTCTCCAACGAATGTAGAATCCAGTCGTATCCTCTTGCCTGGGGGCTTTGGAATGAGCAGAGAAGGATTAAATGAAGCTCAGGAGCACGGCGGGACATCCGGCAGAGTTCGGTTCCACGTGTGCAGGAAGGACTTGACTGATGTCGTCTGTTGACTCGTTGCAGCTATTCCAAGCTGGAGGATCTGCCCTGTGAGCAGTGGAACCACGCCACGGTCAGGAACGCCCTCAGAGAGCTGCTGAGGGAAATGAACCAAAGCACTTTGGCCAAAGAGTGTCCGCTCTCCCAGGTGACCACACGTGCACGCTAGCTTCTTATCCGGATGAATGGCTGTGCCTCTTTACCAAAGGGTGCATCCTCCAGCCAGAGCCAGTGCCTCTACTGCAAACATGATCACCTGTCTCTGTCCTCTCCTCTGTCAGAGTATGATTTCATCAATAGTCAACAGTTCTTATTATGCCAACGTCTCCACTGCCAAGTGCCAAGAGTTTGGTCGCTGGTACAAGAAGCACAAGAAGGTCAAAGGTGAGGCTCTACTGTTTGCTGAGTTTCACTTCATGTCTTCTTCATGACTGAGGTTCTCTGAATAGCAGTCAATCTTTATTAATAATAATAAGATTCATAATTCATTGGATTTATCTGATTTTCCAGATGCTCAAAGTTCTTCCAATGTGTCCATTATTCATTCATACTTGATGATAGTAACTACTGATGCACCACAGCTGCCCCGGGGCATCAGTAGCTACCATCACCTGGGGCAGACGGACAGAGGCGTGGCTGCCAGCTCCTCTGACCATCACCGGGACATTCATGCACATTCACATTCACACACCAGTGGAGCAACACAGGAGGCGGGGGGGGGACACAACAGTTGGGGGGCCTGCTGACCGTTCAATGATTGGACGACCTGGTGCTCCTTTCTCTGAGCTGGGAAAAGGGACTCCAATACGTGGGGGTATTCCATCTTTTCATTGGTTTACCGTCCACCAGTGAATAATAGAAGGACTGCAGACCCTTTAGAAAGATTAGTCTCATAAAGCTGGAGGGGTATGTTAGATTTTGTGTCATGGGGGGCCTTTAGGACACAGTGCTGTCTGCAGTTTGGTTTGTATTGTGGTTCTACAGAAAGCTATTTTTTAAAGGGGTTTCATAGCTGATGTCACAGATGTGGACGATTGGCATCCGTAACCATCACAGCAGATCCAAATGGCTCCAGAGTCGTCTGAACGGGATCTGGAGCAGACTCAGGCTCCATGCATGCTTGTGAGCGTGCACGTGGAGTCAGTCATGTGAGGACATGATATTATTATTAAACTGTTTAATGAACTTTTTAGAAGCTTTTCCAAAACTTTCCGTCTTACCAAAGCTCCTGTTGGTCTTTGGTTTACTAAGATAAACTTTACCTTTTTAATATATTAGATTTATTTCTTTTTTTGTCATTCGTCTTCTAATCTGTTTTGTCCCCTTCGGGGTGCCGGGCTGCTGGAGCCTATCCCAGCCACTTGTGGGCCAAGGCAGGGGACGTCCTGGACGGGTCGCCGGTCTGTCGCTGCGCCGCAATAGGATTAATTTCTTATTAGATCCAAATGTTTCATCTTTCATGTTCAGGAAAACCATAATCAGCTTGTGGCCTTCACCCAGAGCCCCGTTATGGGGCCTCTGGGGGTTTTGGTGGAGCTGGTTCTGTCTGTCACTGGAGCTGCAGTCCTGAAAACATGAGCCCCAGGCTCAGACCTGTCAGTGTGTGTCGACCCCCCCCACCCTCTGATCTGCATGAGATGCCACGGTTTCTGGACTGATTGTTTCTGCTTTGCAGGTGATTACCTGGAGAAGACGTGGGCGGGGCGAGACGCCGCTGACATTAAAGGTAGGGTCTGGGACGCTCAGCGTGTCTCATGCGTGTCTGACTGTTTTTTCACTTCTGTTCTCTTTAGTTGAAAGGGACAACATGGTGGACTTCTGTATGCTGGGACAGAGACCCCCCCCATACCTGTCTGGGCTCACTCAGCTGAGCCACCTGAACGCCGGCACCCCCTTGCTCAAAGCTGGGTCAGGAGAACAGCCTCAGCCTCCCCAGCACCCTCACCTCCAGCAGCAGCCCTCGCCCCACGGCCCGCACCACCACAGCCCTCCTCTGCGCTCGGGGCAGGTGCCGCCCCCTCCGCCTCCACCCCCACCTGGCGCTCTGCAACCGCTGCTGGGCCCAGGTGGGCTGCTGTCCCCTCAGCTCTCCCCCCAGCTGGTTCGGCAGCAGCTCGCCATGGCCCACCTCATAAACCAGCAACTGGCCGTGAGCCGCCTGCTGGCCAACCAGCACCCCCAGGCCCTGAACCAGCAGTTCCTCAACCACCCGCCCATCCCTCGAGGATCCTCCAAAGGGGGGGACCACCCCAGCAGCAACCCAACAGCAGCAGAAGTGTCCTCTGAAATCTACCAGCAGGTCCGGGACGAACTGAAGAGGGCCAGTGTTTCCCAGGCCGTGTTTGCCCGCGTGGCTTTCAACCGAACGCAGGTATGGGGGGCCAGCATCTGGGGGGGTGGAATTAAACGTCTTTGAAGACAAAGTAGGATCATCTCATGGAAGGTTTACTATCAGGAAAGTCTGCATCAAGACAGAGAAATGGCCGATGACAACACTACACATGTTCAATCGAGTACCATGCATCCATCCATCCATCCACTTATCCATCCATCCATCCATCCATCCATCCATCCACTTATCCATCCATCCATCCATCCATCCACTTATCCATCCATCCATCAATCCATCCATCCATCCATGCATCCATCCATCCATCCATCCATCCATCCATCCACTTATCCATCCATCCATGCATCCATCCATCCATGCATCCACTTATCCATCCATCCATCCACTTGTCCATCCATCCATGCATCCACTTATCCATCCATCCATCCATGCATCCATCCATCCATACATCCATCCATCCACTTATCCATCCATCCATCCATCCATCCAACCACCCATCCATCTATCCATCCATCCATGCATCCATCCATCCATCCATCCATCCATCTATCCATCCACTTATCCATCCATCCATCCATCCTTCCATCCATCCAACCACCCATCCATCCATCATCCATCCATCCATCCATCCATCCATCCATCCATCTATCCATCCACTTATCCATCCATCCATCCTTCCATCCATCCAACCACCCATCCATCCATCATCCATCCACCCATCCATCCATCCATCCATCCATCCATCCACTTGTCCATCCATCCATCCATCCACTTATCCATCCACCCATCCATCCATCCATCCATCCATCCACTTGTCCATCCATCCATCCATCCATCCATCCACTTGTCCATCCATCCATCCATCCATCCATCCATCCATCCATCCACTTATCCATCCATCCATCCTCTAACCCTGAAGTTGTGCTAGAAGCTGGGGTTTCCTACCAGAGTTCCTGTGGGAGTAACTCTAGAAAAACAGCAGGCATCAGTGCAGCCAAAGGCAGACAGACACAACCAAAACTCGTGTCTAGAGATATTGAAAGGATATTTGTCAAATCGTTTTAATGGACTTGATCGAAATATCAAACCAAACCATAAAGTCCAAAGATTCATCTTGTGAAGTAGTTCAGTATCTGGGAGGAATATGGTGCTCTGTCCATTGGGCCTCAATGTTCACATGTATGACCAGCATGTGTGTGTGGTTGTGTGTGTGTGTGTGTGTTGGTCAGGGCCTGCTCTCAGAAATCCTAAGGAAGGAGGAGGACCCTCGCACAGCATCACAGTCTCTGCTGGTCAACCTGAAGGCCATGCAGAACTTCCTGAACCTGCCAGAGAGTGAAAGAGACCGAATCTATCAGGAGGAGAGGGAGCGCACCATGAACCCCTCAGTGGGCCTTCCTGCCTCCAACCCCCCCAACGCTGGAGCTCGCCTCTCACAGGTTAGCAGAGTTCAATGAGACCGTCGGCACGGGCTGCACAAACAATCAGGGTTAACTTTTGATTATGTGTGTGGTTGTGTGTTTGTGTGTGTGTGTGTGTGTGTAGAAAGTGTGGGACAGGAGTCTGGATGAACAGATCACTCCTGATTCCTGGGCTTCCATTTGGAAGAACAAGACCAAGATACCCAGCTCTGTGAGTTTTCTCTGTCAATCAGACAAACACTCCACCTTTAAATTATTCAGTCAATTACATTTTTTTCTTTTCACACGGCTTTCCAGACGGGCCCCTCCACACACACCTGTGCAGTAAAAAAACGCTACATGTTTGAATGATTTTCCCACGTTCACATGAGATCAACAGCAATGGATGAAACAAACGAAAGGAAAGAAATGAAATGCTTTTGGTCAGGATGAGTGTTTAAAAAATAACCAAAAGTTTCAATTAAAAGACTTAAAAAAATACATTAAAAACAAGAGAAATTAATCCAAATTAAAGATGACACTAAAATATTAAAATACACAAAAAAACATACAAACGTCTACACAAAAAAATAAACCAAAGAAATTATTAAAAAACTATACAGAGCAACAAAAAACGTGGTTGCTGGTTTCCTGCATCGCCGTCTGTCTTTCAGTGCAGCTTCAGATACAAACACCAAAGAAACAACTGACATAAAATAGACGTTATGTGGAAAAAAAGACCTAATAAAAAGAAAACATTAATAAAGAATGACATTGTTAGCATTCTCTGAGTCAATCCAGTTGGTCAGTTTTTGTGCAGTGCGCTGCGTGTGCTGTTTCACCTCGCCGTCTGCGCCGGATTTGTAAAGGAAACACGCAGATCACAGTGATTTTCAGGATGAAAATGATTCAAAGTCATTCATCTAGACTGCATTTGTAGAACAGATGACACATTTTTGTTTGATTACGTTTTTTCCCCAGCCCAAGCCCCCCGGCCCGCCTCAGGACCTCCCTCTGAAGCTGGAGTCTCTGGTCAACATCACATCCGGCGTCTACGACGAGATCCAGCAGGAGATGAAGAGAGCCAAGGTGTCGCAGGCGCTGTTCGCCAAGGTGGCCGCCAACAAGAGTCAGGTGAGGGGGCCACGCTCGCCTTGGTTCTGCAGGGGTTTGTCATCATGGGGCGGCCGTGGCACAGAGGTAGAGCGGTCGACCTCTAATCAGATGATTGCAGGTTCGGTGCCCACCCTACCTGCCCCATACGCTGAAGATCTCTTGGGCAAGACGCTGAACCCCCGCTGCTCCCGCTGGTCATTGGTTGGTGCCAGTGTTCAGGGTTAATGAGGGTTAATGAGAAACGATCTTGTGGAAGTTTCCAGTCTGGACGGACCACAGCACTGGAACGGCTCCGTGAAGCTAACAATGATCCTCTCGTGGCTGCAGACTCTGGACTCGGGTCTGTTCTTGTAGATCTTGTGCTGCAGTCGACACAACTGATCAGAACATTTATTTCAGAGGCTGAAACATGGATTCGGTGCTACAGGAACTGCTTCAAGCAGCTTTAGTGTCCCTGATAGATTCCAGTTGTTCATGTGACTGATGAAACGATCAGTACGAAGCAGAAACCTGCTGCAGATGTCAACACAGGTGCAGCCGTTAGTCTCCAACGTGTTAAGGGGGGGATTTTACACATTAATTAATCAGCCTGGGATGGAGGGAGGCGGATCTAGTTTGTACCATGACAGCTCTATGACAGGGACTGCAGTGGTTGATTCAGAGGCCACAGGAAGCCACAAGGGCCAAGTCTAGCTGTGCCCCCCCCCCCCACAGAGAGTCATGAAACTTTGAAGACAAAAGCTTTGTCTTAGTCAGAGGATGTCCTGAACCTGAATGAGGCTTCAGCAGGTTCCTCAGTTTCCGCTCAGGAGGAAGATTTCAAACCTTCCGTTTTAGTTAAGAAAGGCTTAAGCAGCCTTCAGTATTGCTGCTAAAGACTTTATTCTGCTGACGGTTGCTGTCAGATTATATATGGAGACTTGTGTGGGCTGTTACTACACAATTAAGTAGGAAAGTGTTTTTCATGTGTAGCCCAGCCAGACGCTGGCCCCCCACGACCCATAAGGGGACACAGCAGCTGAGAAACTGGATGGAGAATAGCAAACAGGATAAACATTTCCCAATAACAGTTACTCCAATTCTACTTCCCTTTCCGTCCATCCAGTATTCCAGATTATTCCTGTTGTCCTGATGCTGAGGTATATCCCAGTCACTGAAGGGCCACTCCCCCCAGACTGTTCTCCAGTCCATCACACGGTCTTGTACCTAATCATCAATTTAGAATAACCAATGACCCCATGAAGCATGTTTTTGGACTGTGGGAGGAAGCCGGAGAAGACCCACTCATGCATGAAGAGAACATGCAAACTCCACACAGAATTTGAGCTCCTTTGTGAGGCCAGAGCACTAACCATGCATAACCTATACATTGATCTGTTTACATGTATGCTCTTTAAGATGCCCATCACCAACAGGAAACATGCTAAATGAATGACTTGCACCATTTTCCTGTTTAAAAAGACTCAATACAGTTGGCACGTTTGTGTGTGCAGTCAGGTTTGTTGGTTTGGACATCCGTTCACACACACAACCCTCTTGGAAATCAGGTCAGATGGGTGTGGCTCCAGAATAATCCCTTCATGAAGACGAAAGACAATCCACGTCCTCTCAAGACTGTTATGGTTACTGTGATCCAGTTCCAACCAGCTCATTCCAAAGAGACCAAAGTGGTCTGAATGTGTTTCAGAACTGGACTGTACCACTGACCACCAGATTACATGGGGGGGTTTAGTGGTAAATACTACCTCTGAGTACTGGGACTGGAGCCTTCAGCTGCTGTTTGCTTCTGATCTGGTTCTGCTAGTTTTTCTGGTTCTGTCTTGACATGAACTTTCCCAGAGATTGGATCCTTTATGAACATGTGACACTAAAGAAGCCAGACTTGGGTTTTGAACCTGTGAAGCAGTCTTCACAGGTCTGTGTGTGTAGGTCTCCATCCTCCAGGTGTTGGCTATGGGGGGGTCACATCAGAGTGCACCCATCTGCCGCTGTGCCACAGGGACAGAGCATCAGCCTGTTAAGCTGACAGCTGGAGTCAGGAGCTGAAGCATCTCACCTCCTCTTCCTCATCAAACCTTCTGCTGATTGGAAGAAGCCTCTTTTCCTGTTCCATGCCAACGTCAGGTCAACATTTAAGCATCGTGCCCCCCTGCCCCCTCTGCAGGGCTGGCTCTGTGAGCTGCTGCGCTGGAAGGAGAACCCGAGCCCGGAGAACCGCACCCTGTGGGACAACCTGTGCACCATCCGGAGGTTCCTGTCGCTGCCGCAGGCCGACAGAGACCTGGCGTACGAGGAAGAGTCCCGGCACCATCACAGCGAGAGGCTGCACACCATCCTCCACCTGCCGCATGACGCACAGGTGAGCCATGCTGCGGGGGCTGTGAGGCGGCTCTGCTTGTCTGTTTTAGTCCCCCACCCCAAACACACACATGTGACCCCCCCTTACCTGATCTTCTTGTGTGGTGGCGTTGCTGCCCCAGTGAGTCACAGAGTAAACTGTGCTGCTGGGTGGTGGAGCATCGAAGGATTAGTTTTTTTTGGGGGGGTAGACTTTCTAGACAGTTGAAAGTTTCGTTAACTTTGATCGGAAGGTTGTGGGACAACCGAGAGTGATGCTTGTTGTTTTTCTGCTCCTCATCCGCCGTGGATTTACCACTAGCTACTGCATCGGCGTGGAAAACAGGAAACGCATGTTTAGAGGGGAACGGGTGCAGCTCAGGCTGGAGGTCATGTGACGCTGCAGGCTGGGGGTCATGTGACGCTGCAGGCTGGGGGTCATGTGACGCTGCAGGCTGGGGGTCATGTGACGCTGCAGGTTGGGGGTCATGTGACGCTGCAGGTTGGAGGTCATGTGACGCTGCAGGTTGGAGGTCATGTGACGCTGCAGGTTGGAGGTCATGTGACGCTGCAGGTTGGAGGTCATGTGACGCTGCAGGTTGGAGGTCATGTGACGCTGCAGGTTGGGGGTGGAAGCAGACTGATGTAGCATCGAGATGTTGCCTGTCTTAACAAAATCTGACTCCACGGAGAACCCCGGAAACCCCCCCATGAATCTGACTTCAACTCCAAAATCAGATCTGGAAGCTGCCCCCCCTCCACACACACACACTCACATGTCCAATGATCCTGTGTCTAGTCTAAAATGACGATTTCTGAGCGGAGCAGCTCCGCCAAGAGCCCCCCCCCCTCCAGGATTCTGTGAACAACTTGAACACAGAGCCTGATAAACAATGATCTGCACTTGGATTGACTAAGTATAAATGATTAGAAGTTAAGTAGCAGATGATAAAAACAGTAAATGGAGTTAGATTATATACATTTATATACATTCATTTCCTCCCAGTCCTTTTTGATCAATTAATTAAACTCTAATATTTATTGGATTCAGTATTTCCTGTACTGTATGAATACGTGCAAATATGTCCACAATTAAGACTAATCATAATGGAATCATTAACATGTATAAGGATATAAAGAAGTACATGTGTTTGTATATATTATTATTATTATCATTATTATGGAGGTCCAAGTAACAAGATCCTAAATACAGAAAGAACCAACATTCATAAAGGTAGAATAAAACAGAAAGCATAAAGAAATGCTAAGAACAGTTGACAGAAGAACTGAGTAAAATGCAAATAACAAACCAAGAAGCTGCAGGGCTTAAACATGCATCCATAGCAGAACCACCAGACTGGAGACTGGTCTCTAAGAACGCTGTGCTTTACATGGGTGAGCTCTGAAATGATGTCATTAAGACGTATAAAACCATAGATCCATGTCTGTAGAAGAGCCTGGAGAGTGTGAACTCCTGTTTCATCCTCAGGGCTTGATAATGAGAACATTGTAAGTTCTGCATGCTAGACGTCCTCTGGTCCGTCCACAGGCGAGGCGCCTTCAAAGCAGTGCAGTGAGACCTGGAAACATGAATAACTATAACAATATTATATATAATATAAATAATAAAACCACAATAAATGTATGTATCATATATATGTATATGTTTGTATTTCTTTATCGTTTTAATTTTGTAAAATTTTCCAGTCAGTTCATGACTAATTATCCAAAGTGTGACCTTTGTTTGTTTATTTATGTCTTTGTACTTTAGTGTTTTGTTTGTTTGTTTGTTTGTTTGTTTTGTTTGTTTGAATTCTAACTCCAAAGTTAGTTCCAGAGACTCGCTGACAGTTTTACTGAAGAATCCAGTTGGAAAAAGACGTGAAAATCAAAGAGGATGCAGGTCTGCATTAAAGAGACATGAGAGAGAAAAGGGGGCGTGGTCAGCAGCAGACGGGGGCTTCACCCCAAAGCGATGGCAAAACGCCGAAGCCTCACAGTCTGGAGGGGCTGCTGGGTACCCCCACTCACCTCAGCGGGTGCTGATCAGCTTGATGGAGCCACCATGGAAACCCCAAACCTAAATCTAGGAGGCAGAGGGTCACGCCGAATCATGACTCAGCAAAAAGACAAGCATGACTGAACGACTGAGTTAAAGCAAGAGGATTTGTCACCGAACCACGAAACCCATGAACCTAAATAGACTGAGGATAATGAGCTCACAGGGGGCCGCTGTGGCGAGCGGGTCGGGCGGAGGTTTGAACTGCGGAGGGCATCTGATTCCACGATCCATGGTCTGGATGCAGAGCCGCCGCCGCTCGTCCTTCACAGCGGTTGAGGTTTGTCGGCTCTGCAGACGGCGTCCAGGCTGCTCCAGAGCTGTGGCCCTCAGCTGGGATCTGCTTCTCATGCTGGGGGGGTTAGGGGGGGTCCCTGTCCCTGTCCCCAGCCCCACCGGTGGTCTAGATCTGGTGGGCTCCTCCCAAAACAAAGATGATGTTCAGAAACTCTCTGGTCCTAGGCCCCTCCTAGCTGCATGTGGTTAGCGCAGCGCCCCCCCCGCCCCACGGAGCTGTCTTAATTACTGATGGAGGAAGCTGTGGTGAAACTGCTGGGACATTCCTGCGCTGCGCTGAAAACGTTTACCTCAAACCCGCCCCCTATGGAGGCGGCAGGCTGATTTATTAATAGGGAATGAGGTGTGTGTGTTCTTCTCGCTCCAGACGCCCCCCCCACCACAAACCACACATGAATCCCATCTGCCGCGGCGGGTGGTCCGGGTGGGGATGGAGGCTGCTGTCTGCTGGTCACAGACGGTTGGAAGCAGAGCTGAGGACCAACGGGGAGGACTACAGCCTCCATAACCTCATTACACGGATGCCCCCCTCCTGCCGTGCCTGTGTTTGCCCCCCTCCCAAGCAGTTCCTGGGGGCTCCTTATTCCAGCTGATGGTTTGGTGACGTGATCAGCGTCTTCCTGCTGGATGGTGAACCTGTTCACTGACCGTGAGCTTCACACACGCCTCGCCGTCAGACGTTGATTTTACGAGTCCCGGTGTGGGGCTTTATGGGGGGGGGGGGGCGGCTGCTCCGCTGGACTTTAGCTGGGTGGGGTGTTTGAAGAGGACCTGTTTAATATCAGAGACAGGGTTTTAGTGTGACATGTTGTGTGTGGGGGTGACAGCAGATGAAGACGGCTGAACCCCTGCAGCTTCTGTGTTTGAGAGCTGGGGGGGCAGAAAGATCTTTATCTGAAAATCAGGCTTTCTGGGGCATCGGCACAGACACTAACATACTTAAATAAGCCCCGCCCCATAAAATACACAAAAACATACAAGTAAAAGACAAACGGCTAAAGAAAAAAGCAGGTGTGGAAGCGTTTCTCAGGTGGGACAGTCTCAACATTCAGCAGAGAGATCGGGGCATTGGAGCTGGGGGGCTGTGAGGATACCAAACACCTTCTGGAATCTTTCCTGTTTGATTCCTGGGGGGTTTGCAGAACATTGTCAGACCGTAAAGATAAGAACCGCTGGAAGATCGTAAAGATACGCATCTGCAGGGAGATGTCCACGCCCACGATAAGGACGCAGATACAGCAGCACATGTTCTGTTTGACACAAACGTGCACACATTTGTGTCAGTGATGAATCCAGAGAAACACACACGCACGCACACACACACACCTACACACACACACACCTACACACACACACACACATACACACATACACACACACACCTACACACACATACACACACCTACACACACACCTACACACACACACCTACACACACATACACACACCGACACACACACACATACACACACACACCTACACACACAGAAACACACACACAGAAACACACACATACACACACGCACCTACACACACGCACCCACACACACATACACACACACCTACACACACGCACCCACACACACACACACACACACTCGTCTGTTTTGTCACCAAATGTTTGTGAAATCTGTTGGTGCAAAAATCGTCTTCAGGTCCACGAGCTCATTACCCAGAGCGGACATGTTTACGGGCAGAATGGCGTGGAGCCGCGGCGTTTCCACACCCTGAAGCCGTCCCAGCAGCCTCTCTGCTCCTCTGGCTGCTGAGCATTGGGGTGGGGGTGGGGGGTGTTTTGGGAGGAAGTGGCTGCTTCTGTCAGTTTGTCTGCGTGCTGCAGGGTGGGGTCGACACAACAATTAACTTAATTATTTAATTGCAGATAACTGGTCTGAATACCACCCACAGCGTCCGGAGGGGGGGGTACACAAATGTGAGAGAGTGCACACGAGTGCATCCTCCTTCACATGAGGGCCCCCACGAGGGGACACGTGCATGGCTTCATCAAAGAAACATTATTTCACCAAATAAAATACTGGCTCACACGCGGCTGCAGGCTGGGCGGGGGCCGGGGGGGCCGGGGGGGCACTAAAAAACAAATTAACAGGAAAGAGGAAGTCATGCAAAAAACCAACAGAAAAGTGATTTTTCCTTCATTACATATTTATCTCTGTGTTAATGGTGTCTCTGGTGGTAATTCCCCCCCCCCCCTCGCCTTTCTGTGCCTCTGCAAACATGCACACACAAGAAACCCCCCCACACACAGAAAGAGTGGGGGTGGGGTGGGGGGGGGGTTGAGCTCATTAAGGAGAAGATGAATTTTTCAGGTTCTATAATTCTTTCATTCGGCTGCTTCATTTGCCTTAATTTAAAAGTTTTCCACTTTGGGGCACTTAGAGTGTGGTGGTGGTGGGGGGGGGGTATTTCCAGTAACACTTAAAGTTCCTCTTAAGTGATGCAAGACCTGGGTTGGGTTAAGGTTCAAGGTCAGGTTCAGGGTCAGGTTTATGTGCAGGTTCAGGCTGTCGGTCGGGCTGAGGTTCAGTATCCGGTTTAGGGTCAGGGTCACATTTAGGAGGTGTTGTTCTATTGAAACAGTTTTAGATGAAAATCTGCAGCCCGTCATTTGATCACCTATTGTGTTATTAATCCCCTTTTGAAGCGTTTCACTGTCTCACATGAACAAAAAGGTCAGAATTATTGTTTCATCTCAGGTGTTAAAAGGTGAAAAAGTCACAGAATTACTGATGTTTCTAAAATACATCCAGAAACAAAAGATGATTTTAAAAGAGTCAGTCATTCATAAAAAACCTGATTTAGTTATTTGATGCTATTATTGCTTGGTTTAGTCTGGTTTAGTGTGATTTCTTACTCTAGTTAAGTCTGGTTTGCTTAGTTTAGGTTAGTTTCTTCTGGTTTAGTGTTGTTTAATCCGGGTTTGTCACATCTAGTTGTGCTCACATAATTTAGTTTAGTTTAGTTGAATCTGGTTCAGTTTAGTTGAATCTGGTTCAGTTTAGTTGAATCTGGTTCAGTTTAGTTGAATCTGGTTCAGTTTAGTTGAATCTGGTTTAGTTCAATCCGGTTCAATCAGGACAGTGGAACTCATTAACAGAGTTGATCAATAAGTTTTCCGTCAAGGTCTTCAGCGGTGGGGGAGGGGGAACTGTGTTGTCCCGTCTTTTTGAAATACTCCTCCCTCTATCCCGTCTTTCTCAAGGGGGTGTCCAGATGCCCTGTTTTACCCTGATGGGGGGGAAGAAGTTGGGATGATGTTCTTTTGCAACAGCTGATCAGTTTCATGGTTTTTACCAAAATTCTGAGGAGACAGTTAGGTGGCATGTTAGTATGATTAAGGCGGGTGGGGGCAGCACACAATGACCAACACTGAGGGTGTGGGAGGGTCACAGTGGGGGGGGGTGACATAAGGAGGAGGGGAGGGTTTCTGGCTCCAGTTTAGGGACCATGACTCATAAAGGCCTAGCAGCATCCACCCACTTCAATACTGAGATTATTAAGTTGAGGTGGTGGTGTGTGTGTGTGGGTAAAGCTTCTAAAGCTTCTAAAGCTTCTAAAGCTTCTGCACCTGAGAGCTGTTTTGGTTCTGGGTGACAGAGGAAGATCCCCTGGGTGGGGTGGAGGGCTGTTTCTTTTGCCCCCCTGAGGCCGTTTGATGGTCTGCCCTCCTTGAAGCCTGTCATTTGTACGAGTGGGACAGAAAAGTCAGGCACCATTATCTTCATGTGGGTCTTTCATTTTAATGCACCGCACATTTAGAACTGGCATTCCAGAGAGAGGGCCCCTCCCTGCGGGAAGCAGCTCCTGACAAACAGCCTTCACTTTCCCTCCCTCTGCTGTCCGGACTGTCGCCCCCCCTGGAACACAGACTAGCGCAGATGTGGCTAACACAAGTTTCTCACAAATCTACACGTGTTTCTGTGTCGCCATCACAGTCCAGGCCAAAGGCTCCGCCCACTCACAGCTGGAAAAGCCTTTACCCTAATACCCGTTTAATTCCATTTCATGAATGCATTTCTCCATCAGCTTCCACTGTAGGCCTGAAACTCCAGGCAGGAACCTCAGTAAGGAGACCTGGACCCCCCCTCTTCCGGCTTTCCTTTCTTCTGCGTCCCACATTGACGTGGTTTTAACGCCGCTCCGTGCAGCGTCCGAATGTTGTAACCTGCTCTCCATGAGGAGGAGCTGCTGATCTGAAGACTTCTCAGTCCCCCGTGAAGGAAACTCTCTTTTGTGGAATTATTGTGTCCTCTACGGATCACGGGTAGGGGGGGCACACGGATGGACGAGTAGACGTAAATCTTTGTCTTCACATTCAGCTCAGCTGACCAAAACAAAGTCCACTCCACTGCTGAGGCTGATGCTGATGGAAGGATTCCTCCTTCATCCACACACTTCTCCACTTGTCCTCCTGGAAGAGGCGCTCCTCTCTGCTTCAGGCACTGATCCATCCCAGTTGGGAATGAAAGGAGTGAAAAGTAACAACATTTATAGTGACAAAAGGCAATCCTGGCATCTGACTGTCTGCGAGGCAGCGGACGTCTTTATGCAAACCGACCCGTCCAGCTGTGCTGCCACCGTGAACCTCAGACCTCAGACCAACTGGTCTTCTGTCGGCAGCACAGCCACTCACATTAGTGCAGGAGACGCAGATGCCCCATCACCAGCTGCTCTGCACCGCCTAATTGTAAAAACTCTACATCTAGTTTTTATAACTCTAATAACATATTTAGAAGAACAAGTATAGTACACTGTGCACCGTTGTACATTGGAAATATTGTATTTAGTAGTAGTACCCTTTTTATTTGGACTAGTGAAACAAGTTTGGAATAACAAAATAAGACAAAAACCAGACAAAAATGATATAAAACAAGAAAATTACATAAAACAAGACAAATTTATATAAACAACACAAGTCCAAAAGGGAGTGAGAAGAAGAAAAGTCTTAAAAACTCCCACCCCCTTACCTTAAGTCCTTACTTTCCCAACTAAACCCAGTACCCCCTCCATCAGAGTCCAGAGCCCTACCCAAGTGTATATTGGGTTACATTTGCACACGTAATTCTCATTTTTTTAAAAAAACACGCAAATGAATAACAAAACGTATTCTCAAAGTATGCAGATTTACAAATGATGATGTTCTGTATTTTTTTGTATTTGTACATATTTATCCATGATCATATTTCTGTATCTATATTTAAATTATTTTATGTTTGGACATTGTTTCAAGCATTCACTGGTTCTGTTCCACAACTTCACTCCACAAATTGAAACACAAAATCTTTTTTTATTTGTACGTGTTTTATGAATGAGAAATTTATTTTTTTCTCTAAAATTGTATTTTTCGTCTCTTTTAATAAAAAGCCTTTGGATATTCGTCGGTAATAAATTGCTTTCGGCCTTGAATATTATTTGAGCGGTACAATCCTCTACTAGATCCTAAAATTTGAGAAATTTTGATTGTCTGAATAATTTATTTGTGTGCTCAAGGTATCTGACTTTGTGTATGATTCGTATGCCTCTCTTCTGAAGTATTGAAAGTGAATGTAACGTTTGATAGTTGTTCCCCCAAACCTCTATACAATAAGAAAAAAATGGTAAGACCAATGTACAGTATAACATGTGGAGTGATTTGTGGTCCAGAACCAGTTTAGCTTTATTCAAGACAGAAATACTTCTGGATAGTTTAGTTTGTAAGTATCTAATATGTGCTTTCCAGGTTAGTTTATCATCAATTATGACCCCAAGAAATGTATTTTCATAAATTCTTTTAAGTTTCACCCCATTTATGTGAATGTCAATGTTAATATTTTTACCCTTATGGTGACCAAATAACGTCATTTTTGTTTTACTTAAATTTAGTGAAAGCTTATTTACATCAAACCACAGCTTCAGTTTTTCTCCTTCTTAACAATTTCAATGAGTTGCTGCAGATCATCCCCATCACAAAACACATTTGTATCATCAGCAAATAGAACTAGCCGTAATTTGTTAGAAACCTTAAATAAATCATTTATATATAAAATAAACAATATTGGTCCCAGAACCGACCCCTGAGGGACACCACAAACAATGTCCAAACATTGGGAACAAGCACCTTCAACCTTTACAAACTGCTTTCTGTTGCTCAAATAGCTTCTGATCCAGTCTAGCACTAACCCCCTGATGCCATACCGTTCCATTTTATTAATTAACATACCGTGGTTAATTGTGTCGAAAGCTTTCTTTAAATCAAATATAATAATAATAATAATAATAATAATAATAATAATAATAATACGCCTAAAACCCGATACGGGTAAAACACTTTAAAGCATAAATAATAAAGACAAATTCTATCAAGTTCAAATTCCATTCAAGGCTTTAAATCAATAATTACCCCGATTACATGGTTTTTATTATCAATAGCATTTGTTATATTTTCTATTACATTCATCAGGACCAGTGATGTTGATCGATTTGACCTGAACCCATACTGTCCTTCGTCCAGTATCTTGTGCTTTTCCATGAAAGAGTTTAATCTGGTTATGAACATTTTTTCCAGTATCTTTGATAACTGCGGTAACATAGAAACTGGCCTATAGTTTGTGAAGTGATGCTTGTTCCCGGTTTTATACAGTGGTAGAACTTTTACTATTTTCATTTGATTAGGAAATGAACCTGTTTGGAATGATAAATTCAAAATATATTCTAATGGTTTCAGAATTCCACTGATTACTGTTTTCACCAAAGACATATCAATGCCGTTAACATCAGTAGAGAGTTTACCCTTCATTCCTCTCACGGTCTTTAATATTTCATTTACAGTTACTGGGTTGAGAACCATTGAACTGGGATTTCTGTTAATTAATATTTGCACTTCCTTTCCAAATGTTCCTGGATCTGGAATTTGTTTTTCTAATTCAGGATCCACGTTCACAAAAAAATCATTAAATCTTTTAGCAATCTCTTCCCTTTGATCTATTTCTTTATCCTCACTAATGAAGTACTTTGGATAGGAGTCTTCCTTGTTACCCCTTCTTAGAATAGTATTAAGTATGTCCCATGTTTTTTTAATTTTACTTTTGTTTTCCTCTAAAAGTTTTCCATAATATTCCTTCTTACATGTTATGATCTGCGTTAGCTTATTTTTGTATTTTTTATATTTAATTTCTGCCTCTTTGGTTCTCTTTTTTAAGTAGTTTTTATATAGGGTATTCTTTTTCTTACATGCATTCTGCAATCCTTTTGTAATCCATGGACAATGGAAATACTTCATTTTTTTCTTGAACTTTTTAACTGGACAATGTTTATCATACAACGAACCAAATATCAGTAAAAAATACTCATAATCCTCATCAACAGTTACTTTTTGATAAATTACGTCCTAATTCTGCTCAAGTAGCTCAGCTTTAAGTGCATTGATGGAGGTTTCTGTTTGAATTCTTGTCTCCCATTGAGAAATGCAACCTGTGGTTGACATAACTACTGTCATATACTGTGAAAACTGGAAGATGGTCACTGATTTCACTAATTAGCAACCCATTAACCGTTTTGTTTTCAATGTCATTGGAGAATATATTATCAATTAATGTTGCACAACTTGCAGTTATCCTACTTGGTTTTGTAATTCTTGGAAATAAGCTAATGATGTACATGGGATTAATAAATTCTTCAACTGCTTTAATCTTATGAGGATTCAAAAGGTCAATGTTAAAATCCCCGCATACAAAATGACCTTATTTTTATCCACTAACAGTTTCTCCATCCAGCCTGTAAACATATCCATATTTGAGCCAAGTGTTCTGTAAATACAACTGACAACTATATTTTTTGGATTTTCAAGCATATTGTCAACAACAGCTGTCATTCTAGTCTCTACTCTGAAATGCAGTTTTATCCACATATAGAGCAACTCCTCCACCACCGTTGTATTATTCATATACTATTCTATTAAATCTGTAAAGTAAGGTAGCACTAGTGTGCAGTGTTAAATTCCTTCATGTGTTTAATGTTAGTACAGCTGTATATACATGTATATTTAGGTATGCATCATGCTAGTACAGTCATGTATGTATGCACTTGTGAGTTGGAAGGAAATAGTCTTTTTTTGATCAGTGCTAAAACTGATTCCGTCCTGCTTTTTTTTTCTTTTCTACTCGTTTACTACACATTTTTTAATTTAATTGGAACGACTGAGACCAAAGTAATTTCTGTGGAATCTTTCAAATTAAGTCTGAGTCAAAAATCTTCAGTTTTTAAAATATGTTTTCCAATTCCCAACAATGTCAGCAGTAGAGGTCACCCGCGCCGTGGATGTGCTGACGGACAGCTCCTTCCCTCTGCTTGAGAGCCGCACACTTTGCTCAGTATTGTCCAGTCAATAAAAGCCCTTCCATCCGCTTATCCTCAATGCTAACAGGGCTGCAGAATTAACATAAGCTTTCTGGATTCTGGTCTTAAGGCTCCTCCCATATCCTGGCTCCAAGAGGAGTGATTAAGTAGTCCCGTTTCCCCTGTCAGTTTGGGTAACTTCATAAAAATATCATTACCCTATCAAGAAATCAGGTTTCAGAGTCCATGAAGTGAGCCTCACTCTATGGCATCGATCCCTGTCAAGCCTCATACACAAGCTCAGGCTCGTTTCCTGGAAAAGAGTTGACGAAGCCCCGAGATTCAGTTTTGAATTGTTGAGGGTTCTACTTTTTACTGTGCCACGCTGTTCCCCTTGGACATTGAAAGGCCCTGTCCCAAGTCTGGGGTTCTCCAGGTTGGGGTTCTGTCATCCCCCTCCTGGGCGCAGAAGCCTTATTTTTAAGCTCTGTATGGTTTTTGTGAATCGCTGTGGTCTGGCCCTTCACCATGGACAGTAAAGTTAGACCCAGAGACCCCCAAACAACAAAGTTCTGGAGACGATTTGTGCACTAGACACGGCTTTGTCTAGAAAATTAAGATTATCCATAAAATGATCCTTTCTGATAATACAATGCCCATATACTTATCTAAAATCACTACAGTCACTGTGGATGATGATCATGAAACCCTCTTGATCGAGGCCAAAGTGTTTCACAGTCACCAAAGAACACACACTCATGTCATGCAAAGGTGCTAGCCTGTGATCACCAGGATCAATGTGGGGTGTAGCGTCTTGCCCAATGACACTTTGGCACATAGACAGGCATAGCTGGAGCTGAACCTGTGACCTTCCGATCAGAGGTGGACCACTCTATCTTTGGATCACAGTACAGGTAGAGCACACGTCACTGCAAAGACATGGAACCGAGTCTGACCCACCGTGGGACACCTGTCAGCAGATGTAGAGGCAGAAAAAGGAAAACCTGGAACCGAGTCACACCTGAGGAATGACAGTCGCCTGCCTTTCTGCCCTGATGCCCCTCCCTTTTTGCCCCCCCAGGCACGGCAGGGCTTCACAGTTTCCCCCGTCCTGCAGGATTTGCTTGTTACGTCCTCGGCTGGTGTTTCTGTCCCTTTACTCAGTGTCCCCTCCCCTGCCTGATACCGTTCTAATGGGGCTGGTTAAACAGTGATGGGGGGGTTAGGACTTGTAAATAAGACACTTCCCAGCTGAAGGCTGGTTGACGTTCCACCAAGGCTAATCTCACACTCAGGTCAAGGGTAGAGCCCTCATCTGAGGGCTGAGGGCCCTCTCTGCCCACGCTGCAGCCGTGGCTCCTGCTTTAATGGGGGGGGGGGGGGGGGCAGTGTTTCTTGCATCACAGAAACACTTGACATCTATGATGTGCCATAGTCCATTTTTGGCAGACAATCAGCTTCTTGATGCTGTAAGACTCTGGATTTCTCCCATCTTCAACCATGGTCTGATACTCTGTGGTGTTGGGGGGTCTGGGACCCCCCCCCCCCCTCGCGGACCTGTTTCGGTGTTTCTGCTGTCATCCCTGTTGTTTCTGTGCAGTGATCAGTAAGCCCTCTGTCTTTGTCATCAGGCACCTCACAGGCCACCTCCCCCAATAAAGGACCGCCATCCCTCTCCGGCGTGTGAGGAGGTGCTGCCCACGTCGGTGAAAGAGGAGAGGTCACAGCCTCTGATGGCGGGCGGTCCGGCCGGATGCCCCTCCAGCACTGCGGGGAGCACAGCGAGCAGCAAGAAGCCGCGGTCCCGCACAAAGGTAGAGTCCTCCTTTCCTTGGTGTGGTCATAGATCCTGGGGGGTTCATTCATTGTCTTTCCTGGGTTCATGTTCCAGATCTCTCTGGAGGCCCTGGGCATCCTGCAGAGCTTCATCCAGGATGTTGGGCTGTACCCTGACCAGGAGGCCATCCACACCCTGTCTGCACAGCTGGACCTCCCCAAGCACACTATCATCAAGTTCTTCCAGAACCAACGCTACCATGTCAAGCACCACGGCCGCCTCAAGGAGCTGGGGGAGGGCGCCGCAGCCAGCGGAGGTGTGGACGTCAGCGAATACAGAGAGGAGGAGCTCCTCTCTGGCTCCGAGGACCCCGAGTCCAGCGAGGACGGGGCTGAAGAGATCTACCAGACCCAAGAGGGGGGGAGTGTGAGCACAGCGGGGCTGAACCAGCCTCCAACCTCCTCCAGCTCCTCCTCCAGCCAAGCATCCTCAGGCATCAGCATGGCTCAAGACGAGAGCAGGGACAAGGGCCACACCCGCATCGGTGGCCCTCTGGTGCCGGGCGGCGACTCGTCCAGTCCTGGGGAGCAGACGGACTTCCAGAGATAGAGTCCGACACGCGGGAGAGAGATCGCTACGGACCAACGGAGGACAGCGAGACGTGGATGTCAGCAGGCACACTGAGCAACCACATGGACGACTGTTGTTCCCAGAATCCAGAGCAGGTTTTGACCTCAGCAGCAGGTTGGAGGTCAATGGGGTCGTCTTCACAAACCTCACATTTCAGTGCAGATTTGAAGCCCACGTCTCATGTGTCTGAAATGCAAATAGAACTTTTTCCCCACAAAGATTGAGAGGAAGCAGGACTTGTCTGACTGACTTGACAGGTTCCTTCAGAAACCAGGAGAACCCCTGAATCCTCAGGAGACCCCACCTGGACCCCACCTGGACCCCACCTGGACCCCACCTGGACCCCACCTGGACCCCACCTGGACCCCACCTGGACCCCACCTGGACCCCACCTGGACCTCACCTGGACCCCACCTGGACCCCACCTGGACCCCACCTGGACCTCACCTGGACCCCACCTGGACCCCACCTGGACCCCACCTGGACCCCACCTGGACCTCACCTGCCGCTGGTCAACCACACTCATAGCTTTATTTCGTCAGTCTGTTTGAGAACCACATCCCAGCCGCACTGGCTGCTGCGCAGCACTTAACTGCTCACAGAGTCCCCCACCAGAGACAGCAAAGTGGGGGGGAAAGTGGGGGGGAGGGGGCATCAGCCACCGGCGTGTGCTGAGAGACACAGAGAACCAGCAACCAAACGATAAGTCACTTTATGTGCAGGAACCCCCCCACACTTCCCCCAGAATTGGTGCCCATGGTCTTGTCCCCCCTCCCCACTTGAGCCCCACTAAATTATTTATTATCTTTCTTCATGATTCCTGTTCTCATTACTGTTGTGTCATGGTCAGAGCTGACGTTCTGTTTTCATAGGAGGGCTCAGAGCCCCGCCCACAGCCCCGCCCACAGCAGAGCGAGACGTTCCTGGGCGTCAGGAAGCGTCCTGTGGCGTTGTGTTCTCAAGCCACTTCTTAATATTGCTGTTCCAAAAATGCTGAGAGCCGTTTCCATCCGAGGCGGTTCAGGAGGAGAGGATGAGCTTCGGGGACAATCCTCTTTTGAGCCACAAAGGAGAAGTTTCTGTTTTTCACCTTCGGTGTGTAAATACCAACATGGGTTGATATGTGATATGCTTTACTTCCATGTTGCTGACTTTAAATGTGTGAGCCAGTTTGGAGAAAAGGCGACGATTAGGGAGGAGTTCCTGACGTCCGTGTGTGGGCGTGTCTGTAAGTCACATGTGAGCGTGGCCGTCACGCCGCCGCACTCTGACATGCCTTTCTGTCATGGCTCCCGATCACCACATTGTGCTTCTTGTGTGACAGGAATCAGGGTTAGAATCCAGTGGAATCTTAGTTCATCTCTGTGGTGAAGTGAATAAAGATTTGTGACTTAAAGGCTGCTTTCACGTGCTTCCTGTCTTCCATGCTGACGCCCACATGTGGCAGGAGATTCCATTTGATCGTGTTCAGTGTCAGCAGACACAGAAAAGGATAGAAATGCTGAACTATGAAAAAAAACTCAAGACAACTCAGAGAGATCAGAAAAGTGGTACAATTTTAATTTAATATTGCAAATGTTTCTCAAATTTAAAATTGTGTTCTTTAAAGTAACCCAAAAGAGTTCAGGAAGGGTTCTGAAGAAATAAAATGGGCTGTAAATGAGAACGTTGCTTCAACACAATAACATAAGTTAGATGAATGAAAAACCAGAAGGCAGCATAAAAGGGAAAGAGCTCGATGTCTGCTGAAATGTTAAACATCTAAATCAGGAATCTGCAGCCTGTAGCCCTAAAAGAGCCATTGGTCTAGTTCCTCAGTGACCAGAACCCATGGAGGGTCTCAAAGTCCCACTCCATCGTTAGTAGAAATACTCAAATACTCTCATAAAGCATTTGTTTATCAAATGTAGCTTTTACATTTTTACTATAATTAACTTAACCATGTTACAGTTTTATTTATGTTACAATTTAACTACTTCTAAGAGCAACACATACAGTGGTTTTTCAAAATAAAACATACCTTGTGTCAAAATAAGAGCCTCCTGCTGCAGCAGATTTACTTAAACAAAAAATGTAAGAAAGTCAAACCTGACATGATGTAAAAATGCAATAAAACATGTAATTTGTCTCTGTCTCTAAACAACAACTACACACTGTTGTGCAGCAGAAGATAAAGTGTTCTTCAAGTGCATTTTTAGAACAAACCTCTTTGACATTAGACCTTTTGTTCAGTAATGACATGTTAAACATCATAAATGTGAAACTTTATTAACCAAAACAAATTAACCAGAACTTCCAACCTGCGGATAAAGGAGCCGCATGAGGCTCCGGGCTGTAGATGCCTGGTCCAGACAGTTTTCTGTGTTTGTTGGGGTTCTCAGTCTTTCACGTTCTATTTTATTCTATGTCAAAACCCACAACATCACTTCAGGTTGATGCTGTAGAAACGAAGCTCAAATGTTAGAAAGACAGAGCAAACAAAGAAACACTAAAAACAAACGATATACTGTTTAAAAGAACGTCTGGGAATGCAATCACCTCCCAACACCCCAGGAGGTGGGAGGAGTTAGAGTGAAATCTCTAGGAGAAGTTTTCGTTTGTCGTAATGGTGATATTTTTCCCCCAAGGTCAAAGGTCAAGAAAACTTTGGTTGTGGTTGTAGACTTAACCTGGCAGCATTTGTGTGAAGATCAAGTTTTATTTCCAAACTTTGGGAAAGTGTGAAAATCAGCAAAAGTCCTGTCCGATGGCCATCCCATAATAATTGTAACGTTTTCTTTGGATATTCCTGACAAGTGTGTTTAGGTTTCGCTCATGGATTCTGCCCCATTACATTTCTTTTGGATGTTTCTCCCGCTGTGAGGTCATCATTCTTTTGGAGGGGGGCCACCATGCCCACCAGGATTCCTTTTCACCGCCGTACCAGGTTTGTGGACATTTTGGTGAGTTTTTGAGGATGTGGCAGGGAGGAAGTGTTTGCTCAATGGCACAGTAACAGAGAAGAAGAGTGAAACGATGCGGTCCAGGACTGCTGCGGGCCAAAACTCGTCACCCAACAGAGCAATGGTGTCCGTGGAGGCAGCCTTCAGGGCCTCCTCCATGGTCCACGAAGGCTTGGAGCTCTGAACGCCGTGGAGACAGTCAGGACCCGCTCTTTGATGTGAAGGAGCAAAAAACGCTTTCCTCATATTTGAAACCTTTAGCATTGGGGGGCAACACGTTTTTCCCAGACCTGCTGGCCAACTACTATGAACTACTTTAGAAAATGATGACCCTGTCCAGCATCAGTGAAGGTGGGTTAAAGCAGCTCCAGTTCCTCCAGGAAGCTGCTAACGAAAACCATGAAGTTTGACTCCATCAGTGCTGTCCTCTGGTCTTTATTCTGGCTTCCTGATCAGAGACTATAAATGAGATCAGATCTCTTTGATTTCATGTCCCTCTATGAATTTACACTAAAGTTCAGTTCAATTTAATTGGATTTCCATAGCCCAATATTACAACAACAGTCGTTTTGATGGGCTGCATACTGGAAATAGTGTAATAAACATGAATCATAAAGAACATGAAGTCAAAGAACTAAAAAAAGCAGAAATCTCAGGGGTGTCCACATGAAGGAGGGATCCTCCCCCAGGACGGACAGACGATTTACCAGAACTCATAGAGAAGAATTAACTTATCTAACTCTACATCTACATGTTTGAATAGTCCAGCAGATGAGCTTCATCAAGATGGGATGGGGGTCCACAACTTAGTGTAGGATCAGGAGCAGAGAGGAGGTACACAGTCAGGTACAGATGTTCCAGACTTCCAGTTTCATGCTACTAAGATCTGGAAGTATTCCTGATGATATTCAACAAACTTCCACTCTAACACAGTTTAAGTCCAGGATCAAAACTGTTGTCTTCAGAGTGCAGCAGCTGAAAGTCTTCTCTGTTCTTTTAGTTAATCTTACGCTCACCAGCCACTTTATCAGGTCCACTTTGCTAGAACCGGCTTGGACCCCGTATCTTTCAGAACCGCCTTAATCTTTGGTGCATGGATTCATCAGGTTCTGGAAACATTCCTCAGACTTTGGTCCATGTTGTCATGACAGCATCAGTTGCTGCAGGTTTGTCTGCTGAACATCCATGATGCTGGTCTCCCGTTCCACCACAGCCCAAAGGTTCTCTACTGGGTTCTGGTGACTGTGTAGGCCGTTTGAGTCCAGAGAACTCATTGTCATGTTCTAGAAACCAGTCTGAGATGATTCCAGCTTTCTGACATGGAGCCTCATCCTGCTGGAAGTAGCATCAGAAGGATGGAACACTGTGGTCAGAAAGGGATGGACATGGTCAGCATCAATACTCAGGTAGGACTGTGGTGATGGAACCATGCTCAACTGGTACTAAGGGGACCAAAGTGTGCCAAGAAAATATCCCCCACACCATGACACCACCACCACCAGCCTGGACCGTGGATTCAAGGCAGGATGGATCCATGCTTTATGTTGTTGAGGCCAAACTCTGACTCTACCATCTGAATGTAGCAGCAGAAATGGAGACTCATCAGACCAGACAACGTTCTTCCATCTTCTAGGGTCCAGTTTTTAGTCTGTGTGAATTGTAAACCCTAGAGATGGTTGTGGGTGAAAATCCCAGTAGATCAGCAGTTTCTGAAGTCCTCAGACCAGCCCGTCTGGAACCAACAACCACGTTCAGAGTCACTTCAATCACCTTTCTTCTCCGTTCTGATGCTGGTTTGAACTGCAGCAGATCGTCTTAACCATGTCTTCATGTATACATGCATTCAGTTGCTGCCATGTGATTGGCTGATAAGAAATTAGTCTTAACGAGCAATTGGACAGGTGTGCCTAAGAAAGTGGCCAGTGAGTGTTATTTACTGTTTGACTTGTAGTTTGAATTGAATTTTTTAAATTCTTTTTTCCTGTAATCTTCCATGCCTGTCCTGCAGATCTGTAGTTGGATTCCTCTACCAGCTGCAGACTTTGACCCCCCAGTCTTCTCGCTCTGCAGCTAATGTGCAGGTGTACCTGTGTGACGCGTGCATGGAGGTCAGCCGTCTCTGTGGGTGTACCCACTCATCCGTCTGCCGTGACAATGATCCGATCACTCCTACACCTCTGACACTCCCCCGGAAAGTGGCAGGAGGACCCTGAGAACAGAGGAGCAGAGGGATTTCACGGCTCCTCTCTGTGTTTGCTTCTAGGTAAAACAGAACATCAGATCTGTGGTCGTCCCCAGCATGACACAGACGTTTATGCTTGTACCCCGCTGACCCTGCACTGACTCTCTGATGATGTTGGGAAGCTTCATGGCGAATCAGCTTTTGAACAATGTTGTGCATTCATTGTGTGTGGGGGGGGTGAGTCAGCAAAGTGGCCGCAGGGACCAAATATTGCTTCTTTTGTAATCAAAGAAAACCAGGAATGGAAAAAAAAACAACCCCAGACGAGTTTCTGGGGAGAACTTACTGGAAACTGAGAATGACAATGCAGCCCACCGTGTTTACCAGAGAAGGAAATGCTTTCAGGAGCTCTGGAACTGAGGAAGGGATGTTCCAGGAAACCCAGACTTGGACAAGGCGCTGCTCGGCTTCGTCTTCTGCAGAGGAGACCGGTTCACCCAGCCTCCAACTCAATAAACCTAATAGAATGCACGATGAAACGGAGAGTGACTGACAGCTGCGTCTGAACGGTGGAGTTATTCAAACTGTGCCGACTGAAGCAGAGATTGTGTTAGTCAGGAGGCCTCTGCAGAAACACCGAGCATTCGCTTTCTTTAGACGCTGGTCGGGCTGAAGTGCTGCAGCAAATGCAAATGTTTGCCGCTAACCGCATCAGCTCCAGGAGGCAAACGGAAACAATCCGTCCTCTCAGGGATCCTGTCTGTCCCACTAATGCTGTTGTTGCTCCCTCCTCTTCCCCCCTGTGGCTAACATGCAGAATGATCGCTGCATTCACAGGGTCTGGTTCTCATCCCCCCGCCCCCCTCCCTGCATTCATCCACTTCGTACCAAATCTCCTAATTCAACTCATTATTTGCTCAATTGGTGGGCTGGATCCCCCCCTGCCTGGGGTCTGTTAGCACTGGTCCTCATTAACAGCCAGCTTTTGGCAGTTAGGCAGGGTGGGGGGCTGAACTCTCACACATGGGCAGTGTCAGAAATGCCGGAGGAGCATGCAGGGTGTCGCTGCAGATTTATCAGCTGCCCTTTGCTGTGGAGCGGTTCTGTCAGACGTCAGTTGGTTCTGCTCAGACAGACAGACAGCACCGGACCACCCACCAGTCTGCGGTTCTGGGACACGCTGGTTAAAGCCGATGTGAACTGCACACTCAGGAAACCTGATCTGATAATTGGCCATTTTTTCACGAGCATTTTGAACGGCAGGAATACAGTTAAGACTCATAACAAACACATTAGTGGCTGACAAATCCAGGCAGTGGAGTCGGTGTTTGATGCTAATGATTACCCAATTCCAACAAAAACACAACATTTCCCATGTTGTAGATCTGGATTGAGCATTTTGAAGTTTTTGTTTTGTAGCAGCAAAGACCATCGATCCCTGCAGCGCATCTCATCCGCTCGGCCTTCTGGAGGAGGGACATCCAGACACATGGATGGGTGGAGGGATGGGTGGAGGGACGCATCATGACACTTACAATGGTTGATGGTTTTTCATTGGTTACTTTGATGAGGCTTTTGTGAAAAAAACAATCTGAACCCAAACTGTTACATTTATAAGAAACAAAAAAGAAATTCAATCGAAATATATTGAAATTAAAATATTATTAGAGGTAATGAACTGATTCCAGCTCCAGTTAGAGTTTTTACGGTTTTTTTCTTGCATACTGAGATGGTCAGACTACATTCTGCCATCCACTTCGTGTGCATGTGCTCATGAAGTGGGTCTCTGGCTCATTTGTGTCAGGTTTCTGTTTCTCAGGTTGATCTGCAGGACTTGGACTTTTTCCACGGCGCTGATTGTCCCGGCTGTGCACGTCTGCGCTTCATCAGCGCTGCAGCTAGTGAGACACATGCAGCTTTTGGACATGTGGGACCTGGGCCATAACTCTTGGGGGGTTGCTTTCCCTCTGTTGGGGATTCTAGGGGTCCATTTCAAGGTCCTGGTGGGGGGCTACGGGGGCCTTTGACTCTTTTGCTTTGGGATGGTGGACGGCCGGGTGCTCCAAACCTTGAATCATTCCTTGGGGGGTCTCTGGATACGGTAGCTGTTGTGGTGTTTTAAGCTGTGTATTGAATACAGTACATTTCAGGACCCCCCCCCATACACACACATACATACAGTGTGTGCATCTTTTGTATTCTGATCCATCAGCATTGGTACAGGAAGGTCCTCCGTTCGGCCCTTCTGACCACGGAGCGGCTCCTGTCGGGTTGCTGGTGTCGGGTCATTTCTGGTCTGGTCAGGTCAGGGCTACATCTGAACTACACACATCTGAAACACACACAAAGTGTTTTAATGGAACTGAAAACCTGGAAGTGGTGTTGCTGTGAAGCCGACTGTGTCCTCTGCATCCAAAGTCCCTTCCGGTCTCAGCGGTCCGGTTGGAACCTTCCGTTTGTTGGTCAGCTGGTCTCCTTGAGCCGCAGGATTGTTGGGTCAGAACCGGACTTTCCGCACCACCTGCTGCACCTCAGCGCTGAGGCTGAACGTGTCAGACCGTTAGCTTGGTTCTCACCGCCTGCCGTTTGGAGCGTTTGTCTGTTTTGGCCCAGAGGTCTGAGTGAAACCGACACCCGGACCTGGATTTGTGGGTCAGTTCTTGTTTTGCTGACAGTCATAAACTTGGCATCTTCATTCTCATCTTATATGTCACTCCCCCCCCCCCCCCCATTCCCTGGGCCAGTGGGATTCAGAGAAGACCTCACCTTGAAGGGGGGTAGGATGTCACTGTGTTTGTGTGTAAATTGGGGTGGGAGTGGGGGGGGGGGGGGTTGACAGGTGTCCTGATGCCCTCGACCCCCAGACAGCTGTGAGGCCCCCGCTGCACGGTGTCATGGAGGGCTGATTAGGGAACATTAGGGGAAAGCAGGGAAGGAGGGGGTCGCCCAGCTGCTGCTGCTAACTGTTATTATCCACAAAGTAGCATGGGGAGGTGGGGGGGGCTATCCGCTAAGTGGACTTGCACACCTGTGCCCCCCCCCCTCTTCTTCTTCGATAAAAAAAGTTTTGCTACTGGAGCAGAGGAGGCTGAGCTCTTGGGGGAAGCGGGCAGCTGGGGGGCCGGGGGGCCGTATTTGTCTCATGCAGTTTGTGATTTTGTGCTCTAAACAAGCAGATGCAGTGACAAAAACCAAACCCTCTCAGCATCTTACCTGAATACTCATTCCATCCATCACTGACACGCCGTCAACCTCAGCCTCCACACCGGCAGCAGCTCAGTCCATCAGAGGACCTCAGCTTTGGGGGCTCCTGTTCTCAGACTACCTTTCTCGGGTCTAGAACCATGACCTCAGATTTAGCGGTGCTAACCCTCATCCCAGCTGCTTCCCACTCGGCTGCAAACCGGCCCAATGCATGCTGGACGTCCCGGCTCAATGAAGCCAACAGGACAACATCATCTGCAAAGAGGAAACCCTAGTGGTCCCCAAACCAGACCCCCTCCGGCCCCTGGCTGCACACACAAATTATGATGATGAACAGAACCGGTGATAAACTGGCGACACTCTCCCGTGGACCCCCCACCGGCAGGAGAGTAGGTGCAGTGATATTTGGGTGTCAGTCAATGGCAGGTGACTCGCGGCCCAGAACAGCGGTCATGGAACTTGACTCTGATTCCATGATCTTCTAAAATAAGTTCTACCAGAGATAATATTCAGGACAAAATTCCAAATACTTTTCAGAACAAAAACTTAAATGATTCCTGGATCAGAACTGCTTTTAAGTCTTTGTGTTATGCATGTCCATCTTATAATGCCTAATAGAGGCTTTTTTTTTTTTTGTTGCTTATTTGGTTAAAGCAGAGACATGTGAACTTCACTCACCTTTCATCAATTTCCTGGGCTTCTAACCAGTTCAGAATTTCTGCAAACCGACCGGTCAAAGTGATGTCACTGTAGCTTCATCCTACCTCTCAGAAACAACTGCAGCCTTTGTCCTTTTATTACAAATGCATGAAGAATTATACCTAATAGCTCAGCCAGTGACTTTACTCCCTGTTCTCCTGGTCAGAGATCATTCTGATTCTAGAAAACTCTTGGCTCATCAGGGATTAGTGTTGATACACAACTGTGTCAGAACATCCTCACCTGTGCTTTGTTCTGCTGTCAGACGTCCACATATCACAGGTAACAGAATGCTCTGCTGTCATTAGAGGAGTGGTGACACTAAATGGAGAGAAACCAGCATCCATTCACCATTTGGACCAATCACAATATCAGACAGGTCAGTATGGCACTTTACAGTCACAGTCTCATTCACACAGTGATGGCGGCTCCGCTGGTGAACACTGGTGCCAACCTTCCACCAGAGGCAAGGGGGGGTTTAATGTCTTTTTCATGTTAAATTTTCCATTTCAATTCAATTTCTTTATTTGAGACACAAATGAAAATAAACACGAGTTTAAAATAGACATAAAACAAGACAGTGTGCTTGAAAAGAGAAATCTTGTCTGATCCCACCCCTTTTTCCCTTGTTCTATCCTCTGACCCCCCCCTTCCATTGAGGTGTTCTCCTACCATGACAAAGGTGGATAAAGGTGGAGAGGATTTCATGTAATCCATGGACACCAGTGAAGATCACAAATCATTGAAGAACAAAGGTTCAGAGCTCTGTCTAGTGGGTCTAGATGACCCCACTGTCTAGTGGGTCTAGATGACCCCACTCCCAATATTAACGTGCCTAGGATAGAACAAGGGTTTTACAACACCGGGTGATCTGCGTATTTTGTTTACAACAGATTCCCATTACCTTCTGCATAGCGCCTGTGCAGAAGTGACATTTTTTGTTTGTATTCAGCATTTCTGGCCTTGTACAGTCCCATTAGTGACATCTTGTAGTTTTTTTTTGAAGCCATGTAAACTTTTGCTTTAACCTTCATTCAACCTGTTCCATACATTCACACCAGAAATTGATGAGCACATTTTCTTTTTTATAGTAAAGACGATTTAAAATAAAAGATCTTATTTTAGATGGTCTTGCCCAAAAACACTTTGACACATGGGCGGGCAAGGCGGGAATCGAACCTTTACTCTTCTGATCAGAGGTCGCCCGCCCTACCGCTGCATGTTTGTCGGTCTCTCTGCTGTCCTCCCAGACTCCTAACAGTCCCAGCAGATGGCTGCCCTCACTGCGTCTGCGTCTGCGTCTGCTGCACGTTTCTTCATCCGCCTGCTTCTGGAGGGATTTGGCTGGTTCCTCTGGCGGTCTTCTTTCTGTAGCGGGCTGTCACCTGCTGTCACTCAGTAACTGTTGTTCCTTCAGGCCTCATCAGGCATTAACAGCTTCAGAAGCTGCACAAAAGGATGTCTGTCACTGATTGTGTCTGCTGGTTACTTCGTCTTCGCTCATCCAAGCTGCTCACAGATAAACCAGAAAAATCAAATATTCACTCCAATAAAAACAGGAGCTGCATGTCAGGAGCGGATTCTAAACACGAGACCAGCCAGCAGCAGAGGAGTCCAACACCACGTCCAAACCTGGACAAATGATCCAAGAGCGGCAAACAGAAGAGCCTTTTCTAGACGATTACGCCTAAAAATATAAACCTGCTCCTCAGTGAAGCTGAGCTCTTTGGGTTTGCGCTCACCTCTGACGGGTTGTGGTAAGGGGCAGAATCTAAGCAGAACCAACACCGGTGGGGTCCATCATGTGAACCAGCTGTTCTGTGATCCGGCTAAGCTGCCGGGCCCCTCCTGCAGTGTCCTGACAAGAGCTGAGGAATGAGGTTCGGCTGTCACTCAGCTGGTTTCACGGTGCTGGACGCACCAGCAGCCAGATTGCTTTTTCTGTCAGACTCAGAGGAAGTTCTGAGCCAAGAAGGAACTGATTTCTCTGCAATCGGTGCACATGTCAGTGCAGGGGAACCTGTGAGACAGGTGTGCTGTGAAAACTCACGTCTATGGTGGCGACCTGTGCAGGTCTGTACCCCGTAAAGACCTGTGCAGGTCCAGATTCAGCCAGACAGAGGAGGACTCCCAAATGAAATGCATTTTCTGAGCTCAGCAGCTTCAGGAGGAGACAGGAGAGCAGCCATCACTGAGGAATTCATCTGTGCACAAACGTGCACACGTACGGAGGAAGCACAACCTTTTGACCCTGACCTTCATCCTCCTCCTCCTCACACATTTGCGTACGTGTTCACCTGCTGCTCAGCAACAAAAGCAGCCTTTTTCTCTGACACGCTACATCAGCCTTCACAAGGCACGTGCACGGACCTCTGTGCACGCAGGTGACACTACTGAGTGTCTGATGACAGCAGAGAATGAAACACAAACAGAGCACGCAGTGTACATGAACCCGCTAATTGAAGATAAAACTCTTTGAAGCTTGTCAGATTAATGCATCTAGACATGAAAGAAAAACACAATAATAAAACCATTTCCTTCACAAAGCTCCATAAAAAATCCCATAATTTGGTAAAAATGGATAGAGTGTTATATGTTTGCAACTCTGCAAAAACAAAACACATTTTCCAAATGTGACAGAAACTGCCTCACACTCATGTAGGGATGCTGTCATTGACACGAGGGCTTTCCCTGTTTGGTCTGAATTGAAATGAAATATAAAAAGTTCCCTTTAATGTTATTAGATGAAACACTATTTCATTAGTTTGATATTTATTGCCTCATAAATGCAGACCCCAGTACCCCTCCCAGCTGGTAAACGGCCTGCAGCTGTGTGGCGTTTGCTAAACCAGCTCTGAGGTCAGAGGTCAGAGGTTCTGGTCATGGCTGTGGTCTGTCTCTGGGGGGGCTCCTCTCCTGGGTCGGTCCAAACTCTGCAGTAGTTCAGAGTCTTGATGCGAGTCTGCTGATGACACTTGGAGACTCACCTGCAACACCTGCCTGTCTGCCACCAACCTGGAGGCGCTGTGGCCAGGCGGTCTGCCCCGTTAAGTGACGTCGTGCTCTGTCAGTGTGAATGATGACCTTGGAACGACCTACTGGCTAAATCAGCTTTTTACACCCACACAGTGTTGACATTGATGCCACAGTGAATAGGGTTTTGGTTTTCAGCCTCAATAAGTCAGACATGAACAGAGTGAGAGCATCATGTGGAAAACACTGAATGGGGGGGGGGTCTGTCCCCACAACACTCTGGAAATCTGGGAGTCAAGCAAACCCTGTTTAGGACATCCACAGAGTTTTCCCTGGATCAGGATCTCATGGGGAGAATGGATGACGTGTCATTTTTTGAAAACAAGGAGCTTTGAATTAGTCAAATGATTCTCTTAACAGTTTGGAGGATTTCTCAGAGACTTTATGATGTTGTTTTCCTCAGAAATGTCCGAGTCCCGACCCCGTGTCCTGTTGTTTGCAGCTAAGTGTTTTCTTGGAGCATTGCAAGCGCCCTGCAGACGTGTTTGCCGTCTGCCGGGCCTCGGATCGGCTTTCCCGAAGCGTGCGTGTGTTGGGGGGGTCAGCGGCTTTGGTCACTAATGGCTGCGCTGGAAGGCCGCAGAGTAAACCTCCTAATTGTACCTCCGGTTTCATTTCTGACCTCGGCGCTGTTTTACCTGCCCTGTCTCCACTCGCGCCCCCCCCCCCCCCTCCCCGTCTCCATTTCCCATATTCCCCCCGCCCTCTTCTCCCTTTAACTGGGCCGTGCCAGTCAGAGGGGTGGGGGGGGATCAGGCCCAGGCCTCCCAGACAACTGCAAACAATTAGGGAAATTAGTGGCTCCAGCATCACCATCAGGAGGCCTGCTTGTTTATAATTTAATCGGGCGCATGTCAAAACAGTCGCGCTGAGAGAAACAAGATGCTGCGGCCAGACCCGACTGCAACTGCCAGCCTGCTCAAAATATTAGGAGTGTTTGTTTAATAGCGTGCGACCGGCTGGGTGAGGGCACAGCCGGGGGGGGGGGGGGGGTAATGAAAGAAAGAGAGCAGCATGGGAAAATATGAAGATGCCATAATTTAGATTTCTTTCCTCACACACACTCCGTTTTTTTGTTAAAGCACTGTAGTTCCTTCACCCCCCCCTGCCTGACTTTCACTTAGCGGCGCTCTGGGAGTTTCAGCCGCTTGGATGGGAGCCGCCTTTCAAATTCACTATAAAAGCTCTTTGCTAACTAAACAGAGGGCCAGGGGAGAAGAAAAGCTGCCACATCCATCTCCGCCCCCCTCCCCCTGACAATATATAAATAAACTAGAGTGACCTGATTGAGATGTAAAAGGCAGGGAGTTTGCACTGGGACCATACATTACCCCCCAACATTAACAGTAGTCAGCGGAGGCGACACATGGCGCAGCAGCAGCCCGGGGCAAATGCTGAGGTTAGAACTAATGCCCCATTCTCTACACCCTTCACCCCTCCCCTGGAGGGGTGGCAAACAGCCCCACAGGAGTGGCCATGTCGCGTTCTAGAGTCAGCACCTGCTGCCTCTGGGGGCATTGAGGTGGACCACAGGAGCGTTGACTGTGGAGTTCAAACCTGGACATGAAGATGCAGTTCTGAGTGTTTGGATTGACAGCAGGTACAGACGGAGAGCGGGAAACCCAGATGTTACAGGTATTCAGCCCCCTCCTGGAATGCACCGGAGTACGAGATGAACCCCTTCCAGACCCCCGAAGGGGGCTGGACAGTGGGGCAGCGAGAAGGCTCGGGTTCCACTCCGGTCCTTTCAGGGTGAGCATACGGGCCCCCTCCCACAGTCCAAACCAGGGCTCCCTCCCCAGCAGACTCAAGTGATCCCACATCCCACCTGACCGAACAAACCCCGCTAAGGAGTCGGCATCAAACAGTGCAGGGAGAGCTGGAAAAACAGGTGGGCGTGGCCTGTCCTGCTCTGAACCTTTGTAGATGTGTTGATGTCCTCTAAGTTATTTCAACTGTGATGGAAAGGTGACTTTTCAGGGTGTAACCCCCCATCACTGAGCGGCTGGAGGGGCTCCAGGACGGCCTGTGACCCTGCACAGAATCTAGTGAGGAAGACGCTAAATGACGTATACTATATAGGATTTCTACCTACAAGGCCCAAAGCGCTTTACAGTCACACACACAGTCACACACACAGTCACACACACACAGTCACACACACAGTCACACACACAGTCGCCTGCCTACCAGCAGAAGCAAGGGGGGGTTCAGTTTCTTGCCCAAGGACACTTCGACTCATGGGCGTGCAAGGTGGGAATCGAACCTGTAAACCTACGATTGTGGGTCGACCGCCCTACTGCTGCACCACAGCCGCCCCATTTGATGAGAGGTCAGATGAGAGGTCAGCTCTAAAAAGTCTGTTCCTGCTTGTCTGTCAGCTGAGACTTTGGTGTTGAAGCTGAAGTCAGTCATGGAAACGTCTTTGTTTCACCTTTCTTGTATTTTGGGCCTTTATGAATCATTATTGAGTAAAGACGGATGCAATGGTGTTTGGACGAAGAGATGCTGATGGGTTTCCTCAGAAGGATCAAAGTTCTTTTTTTATTTCTTTTTCCCCTTTATTTAACCAGGATAAAAAACTCATTGAGATTAAAATTCTCTTTAGGCAGCAACACAAAAATGACACACAAGTCTCATTTACACTCACACTCCATCATACAAGAAAGTCTTAAATAAAGCATTTACAGTTTAAAAGCTTTGTCTCACGTTCATTTAAAAGTTTCTTCCAGATCTTAACGTGAACCTTCCTCAATCAGCACCAACCTGACCAAAGCCACATGAAGGGTTGGTGGTTTGACTGCATTTTCCACTGAAAACACAACGAATATCCACCATGTTGGTTCATGGCGGCAGAAAGTCACATGATCCTGAGGTGGCCTGAAGAAAATGAAAGTCAAACATCCTCATCCTACAACTGAAGGCCCTTTTTGTAAATGGCTACGTTTTCCCCTATGGAGGTTGGAATGAGACGGGTTTGGACACAGAGGCTTGGTTTTCTAAGACCTCCAGGAAATGACATGTAGACACGAACGTTTTCACAGCTTTAGGACTTTCAGATTATCAAATAGAAAAGAATGAGCAAAAGCTAGCAGACACAAAAGAAGGATTTGAATGTTCAATGCTCCAGGCCTGGAGGGCCGGTGTCCCACATGTTTTCCAACCAACCTGCCATTGAAGCTCCTTATTGGCTGAACACACCTGATCAGGTGATCCTGGGAAACCAGCAGGAGGCCGGCCCCCCAGGCCTGGATTTGGGGACCCCCCGGTTCAATGGTTTGACCATGGAGAGTTTGAAAGGAAAGCAAAGGGTCAGAAACAAACCCAACTCATCCTTTTGGAAACAGAGATGCTCTAAGAAAATGTTTCTGGACTTCTGAGAAATCTAAACTTGAGTTTGGACGGGTATTTGTAAAAAAGAAATCCAGTTTGCTAAACAAAAAACACACCAGTTGAGGTTGAGATATAACTATTTATCTCTAAAGAATGAGCATAAAATTGTTGCGACAATTGAGACAGTGTTCCCTCACGATACCACAGTTCATCCTTCATGCAGAGAAGTTCAGCTCCAGCTGGGGTTCGACTCTGTGTCGATCTTTCAAAGCAGGAGTGGCACTGGTGGCACGTCTGGGTGCGATTCCCGCATCAAATTGCCATCTGCCGGCAATTTTGACACGCGTCAAATTTACTGCTTAACACCTGCCCTAAAATGTCCTTGACACCCCGGCGACGTGTGTGAGAACAAACCGCCAACGTTTGCCTGGACTCATGGAAAACATGGATGCATCCTCTGTCCACCGGGCGGCGGGCTGGCGTAGCGGGCTCCGTCGCTCCAGCGTCATGGGCTCCGTGACGCACTGCATCAACCTCACAAACCCCGCTGCTGCCAGACTGACGCCCAACTCACGCCACATGACCGCAGAGCGTGTCTGCCCCTGACACGCAAATCCCGTCCGATGTGGATTCACCTTAAGTGCGTCTGTCTCTAGAGTCCAATGTGTGTCTCTCCACAAAGCTCCACTGCTCTCACTGTCAGCAGCTTGGAAACTACCAGATGCACCAGAAAGCCTTTAGTCCCAACTGTCAGACATACGACTATCAAACACATAAATCTGTGTGGGGGTTCAATATCTTCCACAGGCATCTTGGGTAGACGCACCAACCTGCACCTCAAGTAGTGCCTCAAAGAAAAAAAAGTATCACACCAGTATCTTAAAATTGGTGGCCAACTATTGACTTTGTGCTTTTTCTTCTCATGTTGTCCACATATCTAACCCTGAAGTTCATGTCCACCACCAGGTATACCTGAGGCTTCTGAGACGGTTTCAGGAAGCACATTTTTTCACATCTGATACAGAAAATATGCTGAGATGACGGCGATTGCTTCTGCATGCCCTCCCAATCTTGTCTGTTGTAGTGGTAAAAATGAATGCAGGGCATAACCAGATAAAATCCCCTTCCAGACAACCACCCCCTCTCACTTCTGAAGACTCCCAGCTACACTTGCGTGTTCTAAAAAAGGCCCGATCTGTCGCTGAGCCACCTCCAGAAGGAGTTCCACTGCAAAAAATGAAAGCTACAATTGAAATCCATGTCTTCTGCTTCTGACAGTTTGGTAGTGACCACTCAAGGTCACAAAGACCCCGCCCTTGTGTCCATGCGTGAGGGCTCTGGCCGTGTCATCCCCAAACTCTTTTTGTTTAAAAACATGAAGCGAGGCAGAATCACGACATGAAAGCTGCTTATCTGTGCTTCACATCTGCTTCATTGTACAGACTCACAACTGTAGCACCCTAACGACGGACGTTCAACGTGACGAGGGTGAAAGATGCAGGTCAGCAGCCCTGAGTGTGGACACATGCAGGTAAAAAAGAGGAGAGACTAAGTCTAACACCAGGTGAGACGGACTACATGTCTGTCTGCTGCACTGCATGAAACTGTCCTTGACGTCTGGTCATGGAAACACGGTAACATTCAACCATGTCTTGTCTCTGCGCTCCTACTCAAATGACAGGTTTCAGTCGGGAGGGGTTTTAAACTCTCGACACCTACACCCGGACAGGAACAGGTTTGAGGCGATTAGGATTCAGCCTTGAACACCAGACCAAGCAGACTGACTTGAACTGCAGCTTCTCCGGAGTGGCAGAACATGAAGATTGAAGCAGCAACTCGTCATTTTAGGAGACAATGGGCCAATTTCTGCACAATGTGCTGCTGCAGAACAAAATCCTTCTGGTTCTCCAGATTGTTTAATCCCCTCTGAGAATTGGAATGGAACCAACAACTTCTGTTACTTGTACAGTCAACAGGAATAGATGTACACTTCAGAAAATCACAAAGTATGTAACTGAGGTCAACAAAATCCAATCTACCAATGGTCGCCAGCCCTCCTTTACCTCGCAGGTGAGTTGTCTGTGTATAATCCTACCAAGTTAGCCACACCCCTCCCCAATCCTGCTTGTAACCATAACAACCCACCTCCGTGTGAAAATAACACGCAGCTTCCACAGAAAGCAGATTTTGGGTTCTGGATCACTTTGAGCAGATGCTCCTCCAGTGCCCACTAGGAGCAAAGACCATTTCAGGAAACCAGGTTACTTAAGAAGAAGAGACCTGGTGGATCGTTGAATCTAATCTGTGTTTCTGTGTCCACTATTGAAACCTTTCATCCTATTAGCCTACTTTATACATACAAAAAGTTTAAACTCTGTCTTCCCTGAAGTCCTTTGTGTCCAGAGGGTCATTTGTAAATTGACGTGGACTCCTGAGTCCTGAAGGAAGCTGGAAGAGTTCAGTGCAGTTGGAGGGCGGGGCTCCTGCAGATCTGACCACGATGGTCTCAGCGGAGCATCATTAGGACGATGAGAATCACAACAAGGCAGTAATTGGTGATAAGATGATGCATGGTGAAAGTGATCCCGAGCCGGCATCATGATAACAGCGGCAGAGACACACATGCTCACGCTGTGCTGGTCTGTGAACAGACTGCCGGGCTGCTGGACATGCGGCTTCTGGTCAGAGAGCATTACTCACAGAGCATGACTGCATGCAGCAGCACTAAGCGGCTTTCATTACGACGCTCTGCGAGCCTGCTAATGTGTGCTCCCCCAGCTCAGCAGTTGGCCCCCGCTCAGACTCCAGAGCCCTGATCATCAGCCGCCAGTCCTCACAATCAGCTGCTCGCTATCTGCTCTCTAATTGGATCAGTGGCACGAATGTGATTACAGCAGGCGTATTTATTTACATAATAATTATTACCGCCCTCCCCAGAGGAGCCTTTGGACGGGGGAGTGGGGGGGCAGGAATCCAGAGAGATGAAGGGCTGAGTGGAGGGAGGGGGGAGGAGGTGGACAGTGAGCTCAGACAAATTGTGTCTGTGTGGGTCCCTGTGAGTGTGACTGACACACAAACACAAACTGCAACACAAACAGGTTTGTGTTTTGACTGAAGCTTGTAGACAAACACAACAGGAGATTCCTGTAAAGGAAACCATCCTTCCATCCATCCATCCATCCAACCATCCATCCTTCCAACCATCCATCCAACCATCCATCCATCCTTCCAACCATCATACCATCCATCAAACCATCCAACCATCCATCCAACCATCCATCCAACCATCCAACCATCCATCCATCCATCCACACATCCATCCATCCATCCACTCATCCATCCATCCATCCATCCACTCATCCATCCATCCATCCATCCCTCCATCCACTCATCCATCCTCCACTCATCCATCTATCCGTGCATCCATCCATTCACTCATCCCTCCATCCATCATTCATCCACCATCCACCCATCATCCACCCACTCATCCAATCCATCCATGCTTTCATTCATCCATCCAACCATCCATCCATTCACATCCATCCATCCATCCACATCCATCATCCATCATCATCCATCCATCCATCCATCCATCCATCATCCACTCATCGCATCTCATCTCCATCCATCCATCCATCCATCCATCTTCCATCCATCCATCCATCACACATCATCCATCCATCCGCCATCACATCCACCTCCATCCATCTCACTCCATCCATCACATCCATCCATCCACTCATCCATCCATCATCCATCTATCCATCCATCCATCCATCCATCCATCCATCCATTTGCTGAATTTTTCATTCAACATCCCATAATCTTCTGTGTCAATTTGATTCCAGGAGCAGATTCTTCAGAACACAGCCGCGTTCAAATGTAATGCCACTCAAACCTAGAACCGCTTTCCCGAGGTTGAACCTGGTTGGTTTTTCTGTCCACCTCTGAGGTTTAAATGCAGGTGACTCCATGCCCACGTGCACTGACCATTGCCACATGCACACACATGCCCTCACAGACTGCCCCTCCCCTCATCGATCTGTGCTGTTTGGAGACAATCAAGAAAAATGTTGCCCCCCTGAGAGTCTCTCTGCAAAGTCAATGTAAATACTGCTCAGAGTTTTAGTAACAGGGGCAGACAGAGAGGGATGGGGGGGCTCTGGGGATACAGTGGCGTTTACATTCGCCTCCATTGAAGTTGTCCAAAGTCAGGCTTTGTTTTGCCACTTAAAGGTCCTTAATCACGAAGCTCCTAAAGTAGGCCATTATTTCAATGTAGGGGCTCTAGAGTAACGTGGGCCCCCAGGGCCCCCCCAGGGCCCCCCCAGGGCCCCCACAGAGCGGCTGTTAATAAGCCCCCCCAACACAATCCATTACAGAAGCTGCCGGTCCACCAAGCTACTGACAAATAGCTTGAAAAAAAAGTATTTACTCATGAGATCTAAACGGCAGCTAAAGTTCCTGTGTGTCCATGTGTGCACATGTGTGCGCCTGTTTCTAGGTGTGTGTGTGTGTGTGTGTGGTGTGTGTGTGCATGGACAGAGGCTGGGTGGGACAGGAAGCATACAGGCTGACTAAAGACACCCAGAGGACTGGTAGCTGAGCTGAAGCAGAGATTAATACGCAGAAGTCATTATTATGGACCTGCAATAACAAGCCAACGTCAACACAACTGCAGGTCTCCGTGACGCCAAATTTTGGAGACGGTCAGCTGTGAGACGGGCAGCGGGGGCCGTCCTGCTGATGGGACACTGCTGCATGAATTCATGGGTCAAGCTCCACAGCTAAAGGCAGTTCTCTCTCGTGCTCCCTCTTTCTGCACCCGTCAGCCTAATTACTGTGATCTCGTGTGTCTTTCACATCAATCTGACGCTTGTTGCCACACCCCCATTCCTCCTGCCTTCAGCCTATGGCAGTGACTGTATCAGTGTCCTTCATAGACGATATTAAGTTAATCCAGTCGCCGTGTTTCTGCGATACGGACGCTGCCATTTGGAGCCAGATGATGTCAGAAAGCAGTGACTGAACGAAGTCAGTCTGAGTAAAGGTTTTTAGGGCAACCACTGTCCCCAATAAGGAATGATCTTGTTGAAAGTCCTGTTTGGAACGCTGGGGGGGTCACTCAGTCCAGTCTATGCAGTCTCTTCAGTCAGCTGGAGAAAAAAGACTTGCAGTAGAGTCTAGAACCGTCAGAAGAGAAAATCCAGTTTTATAAGTCTGTAAGTCATTCCATGTCTTGCTGTGACAGATGGAATCTCATTAAAAAATGTCTCAAAGTTATTCTTTCAATCAAACCATGAACTAACAATGAATGACTGATGCCAGACCAACTCATCTTCATGGAGACTGAGAGATTTCTAAAGCTAAAAAAGATTCAAAAAACACCCTAACCTTCACACTACAGTCACAGGGATGTCTGTGCAGACGGAGAGATGCATGGACTTGTTTGCAGCTAAAGGTTAAACCGGTTGATGTGTGTGGGCGAGCATCGGTGTCGGCTAGTCTGTTTGTGCTCACCTTGTTGTTGTTTTGTAGTCACACTGAAGTGCGATGCATTGACATTTTTCCTTGGTCAGAGATAAACCTGCTATGTCTATAGAAAAAACACTGACATGAGATATGAGACACAGTCAGTAGTTGGAATACACACACACACACACACACACACACACACATGTAACAACGATAAGTCGACGCCCCTCACCCCCCGCGGGTGGTTTCTCCTCCAAGCTCGGGTCCTCTACCCAGAAGTCCTCAAATTTGGAAGCGTGTGGCTTTCACTAAAATAAATGTGAAAAATAAATCGTTCCAATTTATTTGTGAAGGAAACAAAACATTCATGCATGTGTTCCTTCCAATTTTCTTCTGTTTTTCGTTCTAATTGCTTCAAGAACTACAAACAGAGAGATGACTCCTGAGATAACGGGCGGGGCTCTGACATCATCACGATGTTTTCAGTCTACGGTAGTCCTGAACTGTCAATCAAATCAACGAATCACAAAAACATTTTAAAGGTCACGACAATTAAAGAAAACAAAAAACAATATGATATTTTTCTGGAAGTGAAATGTTTTGAACTGTTTATGTGTTTTTTTCAACAACAAAACAAAATTCCAGAAACTGAAATGTAAATCACGTGACAACATTTCAGGAAACAAAATGAAATGTTAGAAATGTGAGACACAATGAGATTATAAAAATGAGTTTGTTTCAAAATCAGTGAGATGTTTTTGAGGTTATTTATGGTGACTTACTGAGAAACTGCTACTGTTTTCATATATGTTATTGATCTGCAGATTCACATGCATCAAACTTCAAAGCTCAGAACAGAATGATCCTAAAAACGGCATCATCACAAACAGAATCAACACTTCATGCTAGATGTCACAATGTGATGTGGCCCTGTTTACATGGGAGGTAGATGACTTTAGAGTTCAGGAACAGGTTTTTATTCTCTATTACACCTTGGCTGCACAGCTCACACACTCCCTCCCTTCACACGCAGCTCCTTCCCTTTTATGGGCTCCAGCTCATTGGCTGGCCACGCCCAGGAAGGAAGCCCCTTTAACCAAACAATAAAGAAAATATACAACAAAAGATAGAAATGTCTTGTAAATCATACAGTTAAAGTCCAGTAAACAAATACAAACATAAATAAACAAACAACTCAAGTCATTACAACAAAAGGTATACAAAGAAATCCACTTCCTGTGCCTAACACTTCAACAGGAAGTGAAGGCCTTGGCCACCATTTGTTCCACCAGGAAGAGAAGGTGAGAAACAGGACAGAATCCGTAAACAAGTCTAAACATTTGTGAGATATGCTATGATAGCCGGGTAACAAGTATCTAAGTCATTTGCTCAGTAATGTCTGCGGATAAAGTCAGTAGACTGGATGTGGTGACGAGCACAGAAACTAAACGGATCACGTCTGTGACACGGACACGTTCAATGACAGCTCATCTTATAGCTTTTCTGAGCACATGAGGTTAGAGTCCAGCCTGTTTGTAGTCTGCGTCTGTAGTTCTTAAAAATATTACATCGAAACAAAAAATGAGAATATACATTTTGAATTATTGAATTATTATTGAATGCAATCCGCCTCCATACTAAATCAGCTATCACAGAGAAAAGGCCCCGCAGCAGACCTGTGACCTAATCAGACAAAACACTGAAGAACTGCAGCAGACCTATGAAATTAATCAACGTTACTATTAAATAAACAAATCGCAAACTCATCGCTGGGACACTAAATGAGAGGTTTGAGAAAAACAGTTCTTGGATTCTCTGAACCTCAGTCCAGCAGTGAATCTGTGGAGGGAATTGAAAGTCTGTGTTGCCCAGCAACAGTCCAAAACATCACAGATCTTGAGGAGATCTGCATGGAAGAATGGACCAAAGGAAACATTTGAGCTCGTTCCCTGTCAACCAGGGTGACATTCCAAATGTCTGATCTGTCCACGTCTCCATGGTTCCTTCTGATTTCCTATTTATGTCTTTTTACTGTAAATATTTGTTGGTCTATTGTTTGCTGAATACTATGACAGAACAGCCAGTGGGCGTTTTTTATATCCAAGCCTGCTCTCAGTCTGTCTTCATGGACTGCTTCAGCTTACGTTAACCTCTGGTCTCTCTGGCCCCCTCCTCTGGGCTCCCGGTGGGACATAACGCTGCAGCTCTGAAAGACGGATCAGCAGCATCTTAGGACAGTTTGACCAACATCTGTCCAGTTTCACGATCTGAGGTGTGACCGCTCTGATGCCTGAACTGCCCCATCAACACTTGTGGTGTGCGATGCGTCTGCCCTGGGAGACGCTGCGTTTGTGTGCGTTCGCCCGTGCGGCCCTGACAGGTGCGCCCCTCATGCTTTGCTGCCTCCGGCCCCACACTCGGTGGTTCTCCCACACGTGCGCGCTCACAGATTCACACAAGCAGCCTAATCAGTCACGCTCCACGTCCAAAAGATGGCGGTGGGAGCGGAGGCGCATGTGTTCCTGGTATTAATAGTAATTGCGTGCATAAACTGTTCACATCAGCCCACTGTATGGCAGCAGCTGCTTCACTGCAGCAGATCTGTGCGCATGTGCACGTGTGCACGTGTCGCATCCCCATTTTCTCCAGAGTTGGTTTCATGTGACACCTGAGAGGCTTGTTTTAGAGAACTTTTATTTGCAGATAACTGCCCCTCCATTGGTGGACGAGGGTAAGCATGTGGGTGTGTTGTGTGACTTACAGCCAGGTTGTTAAATTGTACCCATAAGCTAGCAGTTAAATGTTGGTTAATGATGCTCCCAGAAACCTAGAGGGACAGACAGCGGAGCGACCTTCGGACCCGGCAGAGTGTCCTCAGGATAGCACAGGGTCATAAATATCTGGCCGTGCACGTTCGCACACATAGCTGCACTTTCCGGTCGGCTGTGGTGAGTCCCTGCAGCTCTTCAGGGTTACCGGAGGCCTCAACGGTTGCACGTGCACGCCAGCTCCACTGGGCCGGCCGCAGACGGCGCTCCAGGCCTCCTGAGCAGCCCTGCCCGCTCCCAGTCTTTTGTTTTTCCCTTTGTTTGTTTGCAAGTGTGCAGATATTTTTGTAGAGTCTGCCATGATTGCACCACATCTCAGTGACACCCATCTATTACAGCACACAGCAGCCTTGTATTTAGACTGCCTCTGCGGGCGCTATATTTATCAGAGCATGCTTAGCCGGGGCGAAGATGCGGCCGAACTTTTCCCACACATTCCAACAGCAAACAGAGCTCACATCTGAAAGGCTGAAGCAAAAAAAAAGAGTCCCACACGTCGTGGATCTCTGTAGCAGCAGTGCCTTTGGGCCACTTCTGACCCAGGACCAACTCTGAGATGCCCCGACCACTCTATACATTTCCTATGAAACATTTGCATAAAAAAGAAATAGGTTCAGAATTTCCTACACGTGCTCAGTCCATAAATGCAACACATTGAGGAACCTGCTGTAACCGAGGCTCCTTTGAGGTTTTACTTAGAGAAAACTAAAAAGAACCTGGATGGATGGATGGATGGATGGATGGATGGATGGATGGATGGATGGATGGATGGATGTGTGGATGGATGAGTGGGTGGATAGATGGATAGATGGATGGATGGATGGAGGTGTGGATGGATGGATGGATGGATGGATGAGTGGGTGGATGGATGGATGGATGGATGGATGGATGATGGATGTGTGGATGGATGGATGGATGGATGATGGATGGATGAGTGGGTGGATGGATGGATAGATGGATGGATGATGGATGGATGAGTGGGTGGATGGATGGATAGATGGATGGATGATGGATGGATGAGTGGGTGGATGGATGGATGATGGATGGATGATGGATGGATGGATGGATGATGGATGGATGAGTGGGTGGATGGATGGATGATGGATGGATGATGGATGGATGGATGGATGATGGATGGATGTGTGGATGGATGGATGGATGGATGGATGGATGGATGGATGATGGATGGATGGATGGATGGATGGAGGGATGGATGGATGGATGGATGGATGGAGGGATGTGTGGATGGATGGATGGGTGGATGATGGATGGATGGATGGATGGATGACGGATGGATGGAGGGATGGATGGATGGATGTGTGGATGGATGGGTGGATGGATGGAGGGATGGATGATGGATGGATGTGTGGATGGATGGATGGATGGATGGATGAGTGGATGGATGGATGGAGGGATGGATGGATGTGTGGATGGATGGATGGATGGATGATGGATGGATGGATGGATGATGGATGGATGGATGGAGGGATGGATGGATGGATGGTGGTGGATGGATGGATGGATGGATGATGGATGGATGGATGGAGGGATGGATGGATGGATGTGTGGATGGATGGATGGATGGATGGATGGAGGATGGATGGATGGATGATGGATGGATGGATGGATGGATGAGTGGATGGATGGATGTGTGGATGGATGGATGGATGGATGGATGGATGGATGAATGGATGGATGAATGGATGGATGGATGGATGGATGGACACACTCGTGTTCACAGCGTCCGTGGTGATGAGTCCCAGAATCCTGCAGGAAGAGAGCGGGTGAGGAAAGGCCTGTTTTCTTCTTTTGTGTTTGGAATGGGGGGGTGCATGAAGGTGACATTGCTGCTTCCGTGGACGTAGATGTTTCTCTGAACCACGCGTGGCTCTGAGCTGCACAGGCTGCAGATGTCATGAGGGGCGGAGGTGAATTGAAAAAATCTCCACTTTGGCCTCAAAACTCTTTAAGTGCCGTCATGAATTATTTTGTGCCAAAACACTAATTCTGCATCAGGCTCTCCGTCTGCTGATCGTGCAGCTCAGGAATAATCAGACACTCGTGGGGTTTTGGGTCTGCCGTACTCCAGTGACGCTCTTTCCGCTCAAAGAAAATAGGTCAGACTGACACCGGCTCGCCTGCGGCTCTCAGGACAGAGCAGCAGGTCTCCCAGCGACAGCAGCAGCATCCGCCAAGGCGGGCGGGGCTCCTCCCTGCTGTTTACACACACACACACACACACACACGTGTTACTCGCACACCATGCTGCTATTAATACAGCCACAGCCATTTAAATATTTAATTGCGTTGATGGACTGCATCTGTGCTGCTCTGTGATGCAAACATTATTATACATACTAAGTGGCTTAATTGTAATCAGAGCTGAAAATTTAATTAAAGTCAACAATAAAACGGATCACAGCCTTTCTCTTCCCTTTGCTGCTTTTAACTCCTTCAGTGCTGCTTTGTCCGGAGACGGAGAATCTTTACAATCATTTTTAGCGGATTCTTTTCACAAACTTTCTTTCACTGAGAACTTGCAAAACAACAGAGGAGGAAAAACCGAGCTTTCCAAACGCAGTGAAGTAGCTGAAAGACAAAAGAAATACGGCAGATCAATGCTTTCAAACTTTTTAAATACTTTTTACATCCATTTTTTAAATGTCCATGTGAATCCGTCCTCATAGTCGTTACAAATGTTTTTAGTTAGCTTGAATCTTTTACACGACATGTTTAGTGAACTTAGCCCATAGTTCAAATACACATTTGCTGTTTTCTGGTTCAGTAAGTTTTTTTTCACCACAGTGGAAAAAAAAGATGAAAAAAAATGGCGATTTTATTATGAGTAGATCTTGACTGGACTGTCTCTGGACTGGAATGCTGCATGTGAACGCCCCCCCCCCCCAGCAGGAGGGCTTCTATGCGGGGGCGCCGTCAAACCAACACGATGGTGCATCAGCCAACTCGCCCTGCACTGAGAAGGTCGTAAAACTTTCATTTAGAGCTTTATCTATTACTGAAGCTGGTGAATGTAATCAACACATGTATTCTTCAAGCCAGCCATAAATCGGATCAGTGGACAGAATTATTTGTGGAAGTTCTCTGCTCATCAAAGAAGTCGATCACTGTATTTTGAAAAAAGCCAGTTCCACAGTGAGTGAAGGCCACGCGAGCAGAGATGCCTCCAAAAGTCCTGTGCACTGCAGAAATCCTGCAACACACCCATCAATAAAGAAAACGTTAATTAGATCAAACAAATGTGTCATGTATCAATAAACATTCAGCTAACCTGTTCATCTGAGTAGTGAATGCCCACTTCGACTTTAACCTCTTTATTTTGTGAGTAAAATGTTGCAAATTTACAACTTTAAATCTCGTAATATAACTTTTTTTTGGGTGGCCCTATACAACAGACTACTATAGTTCTCTGTTGTATTTTAGACAAGTCTATTCTATGGTTCCTTTTTTCTGTGTGGGTTTTCAACCTTTCTTTGGTAAAAACTGTACGAATTTCCTTTTTAAATACTTGAGAAAGTGGCAGGTGAGGCCCCAGCCGCCCTTGCCCCTCCTGCACCCAGACTGAGTGAGCTGCAGCTGACAGCTCATGCTGTTCTGATGTTTCAATCGTCAGAAAAGATTCTTTCTTAAATGTTTTTTTTTCTACTTCTCAACAACTGTCTGATTACATTGGTGCCAGTTTGTGACTCATTTAGACTTTTTTATCTGCGCACTAGAAATACGCAGAAATACATGGGGTGAGGCCCGCAGTACGCCTTTCTCCAGACAGAGGGCGCTGGCGATCCCGGAGAATCTGACACCACGGCTACAGAAAATTGCGAACAGGTTCGCTTTTCAGGCACCAAAAACTCGGCAGTCTCTTTCCCCCCTAGGGCGGTAGTTAATTAATTCACCTGTTCAGCTTCCTATTTAAGTCCAGGTGTGCAGCGTTCATTCTCTTTCTTACCGCAGTGCCGTTTTCGTCGCCCCACCCTCCTCCCCGGCTTCCACCAGTGGGCTCCGCTCGGGGTTTTTACCCTAAAGTTTATGGAAGTTATCTCATGGAATTGTACGGAGCCTTATGCCAATCAAAGTTTGTGAATGCCAACTAAGATGAATTAGTTGTAGCTAGTCAAGTGCAGCCATCCAGCTCTTCTTTAATATAGTTTAGCATCATTTTCTAAAGGGAGAATTTCACGTCTAAACTCAGGAATCTGTGAAGACACGTCTGGCCGTGGTCTCCATGGAGACAAAGACTTTTAAAACTGAAGAAAGAAAAGGAAAACCTCTAGAAACAGGTTATCTTTCTACAGAAGAAGCAGCACATGGACTTCAAAACTGTCCAATTAGAAAGTCACACTGACTGATGACAGTGTTTCTATGCCAGTGGAATAGACAACAGGTGGAAATAATAGACCATCAGCACGACAACTCCACTACAGGAGTGGTTCAGCTATGGTGACCATAGACATCTTCTCCATTCTTATGTATTCTGGCTGATGTTTGGATGACTTTTGAATGCTGTCAGTGTTGTCACTCCAGCAGTACCATGAGACAACATCTACAACCCACACAAGTGGCCCAGGTAGTGCAACTCATCCAGGACGGGAAAAAAATGAGAGCTGTGGCAAGAAGGCTTACTGTGACTGTCAGGGCGTGTCCAGAGCATGGAGGTGCTACCAGGAGACAGGCCAGTACATCAGGAGACGTGGAGGAGGCCACAGAACATCAGCATCAGGACCACTACCTCCTCCTTACTGCAAGGAGAAACAGGAGGAGCACTGGCAGACCTCTGCAGAATGACCTCCAGCAGGCCACACGTGTCCACGTGTCTGCTCAAACTGTTGGGTCAGTAATGGTCTGAGGTGGCATTTCTCCATGTGCTCACATGTCATTAGGTACCAAGATGAGGTTCTCCCCCATGTGAGACCGTATTCTGGTGGGATTGGTCCTGGTTCCTCCTAATGCAAGGCGATGCTAGACCCCATGTGGCTGAAGAGTGTCAGCAGTTTCTGCTAGACAAAGGTGTGTGATGGACTGCCCCCCCCCCCCCCCCGTTCCCCACACCATTCAAAGCTGTGGCTATTGAGGGCCATGACTTCTTCTTTACATTGTCCTTAAACAATGGGTGTCTTATGTCATAATTAAATGATATAACATTTCTCCACCTCCAAGAATGAACTTCTCATCATCCATGGTAAAACATTTGCTGAAGTTCTTGGTGCAATGTGCAATCGTTTTGTTACTGTCATACTTTTTCATTTCATTTTGAAACCATAGCAGAATTTCTTGTAATGCTTGGAGACGTGGAAGTGCTAAAATTATAAAAATAATAGAAGGCTGAGTGCTGTGCAGCAGAAAGCCATTGTGCTGCACTAACCTTCTGTTTTTGGCCGTATGACTTTTGGCCAGCAGACAGTCAGCAGGACACTGAAATGCTGCTAAGCTCTGCTGCTACTTGCTGCTGTTGAAGTTCAACTTCAATCCACTGCTGCCTGCGTTCACACATTTTCCTAGGAAAAGCAGTTTTGTGCAGACAGTTGGATCAGTTTGGTGAATCTGAATAGAGGCTCTATGGTGAGCTCTGTTACTTTTCCCTGGTACAGAAATGATGGAGCAGTGGCAGCATCACGGCAGTTCAGAGTCAGTGTAGACCTGGGCCAAATCCAAATTCATCCCCTAGCCCTCTGCCTCCTTGCTATTGCTGCAACTCATTTGTTTTTTCAAGGGGAAGCCGTAGTAACTTTGGGCTGGCTATTCCTCTGCCGGTAGGAAGGCGTTTCTTCTCGCGGCTGAGCTCTGAAGCACAGAAGTTTACATTTAAATGTACAGTCAATGCTTCCATGAGGCTAAAAACTTTTGATGGTAGCTCCTCCCACGAGCGTCTGGACTGTAAAGATCATGAACAGAATGTCATATTATGATTGTGATGAGTATCGAGAATGGAGGTGGAGCATGCAGATTTGATGTGTTAGGCTTCACTTTGGCTGTTCAGAATCCAGCATGGATTTCAGAGAATGTCTTCTAGGGTCTTTATGTCTGTGGTGCTGTTCTAGATTTGGAGGGGGTTTTTTTTGCTTTTTTTTTTTTACTATTTTTTACACGCCACTGAGTAAAACCCAAAACTTTGACAGCTTGAATCATTTTCTTATAACGTGTGAGTGTTTTGAATCTGCATTATTAAAAAAAAATCCCTACAGCAACCCCAGAACAGACTTTTAGGGATATATGGTGCAAGCATAAATAACTAAGAGTGTGCTGTGCCTCATATTTCCTGTGATAAACAAACACACAGGCAGATGTGGCCGTCTGCCTGTGTGTTTTATTCATCAGGAGTCTGCAGTCGGCTGTGGAAACAGCTGTATGCTGCCTGACATGCTTTTGCACTCTCTGCTCCACGCTCGCCGGGTCTGCCCGGCTGATCAGACCAGAGCCGAGACGACAGGGCGGCCTGCAGTGCAAACAAACAGCGGGCCGGCGCTGCCCTGCCCCCACCCAGGCAGGCCAACGGCGGCTCAGCCGGACTCATGAATAAGTGAAGCGAGCTGCAGCTTCTCTGCCGCAGTTTTCATTTAAGAGGAGAAATTATCATTCATAATGCTTCTGTGCATTCACGCACACACACACACACACACACTACGCAAAATATCACATGCACAGAAACACAAAAGGCACAATTCACACACACAGAAACACGCAAACTTGCACTGACGTACAGTACAGACCAACAGTTACTGTACTGTAAAAAAAAAGTACTGTACACACACAAAAACTGAAAACAGTATTCACAATCACAGAAACACACATTCACAAACAAAGACACACATTCGCAAACGCAGGAACCGTTCCAGGGAATGAGGACAACCCAATGCAGGAACGAAGAGGCAAAGTGGAGAGAGGAGAATCATTTAATTTAGAAAAGGCACCAAAAACTCCAAAAAACAACATAACAACAGGCTCTTAGCACAAACAAGAAGGTCAAAAGAACCAAACAGGAAACTGCACTGCAAGGTCAGCTGTGAGCCACTCCAGGTATAGACAGAAGTGGCAGATCCCTGCAGGAGCAACAGCCAACCTGCAAAAAAAATAACAAGACCCCAAACAAAAATAAAAGTGAACTGACAGACTGGATCAGTGGGGTATTCCAGGAAGCATGTTTAAACTCCCCTGACTTTAACCCTGAACTCTGGCTGAAATCCTCCTGAACTAGCTTACTCTGGGTATGTCGGTTCCAAAAGACCAGATACGAGTTAGAGTGACTACGCTGGACTTGGTAACTGACATTAAGGACTGGTTGGCCCTAAGCTTTTTGAGTTTTATTGAAAATAAAACAGAAGTTTTTGTTTTTGGACCCAATGATCTTAGTGGACCGTCCCCAGTTGATTCTGGTCCTTTGACTGGCTTTTTAAAACCAATTGCCTCCACCTTGGGTTTTAAATGAGACAGTCATGTTAAACTGGATCAGCAGATAAGGTCAGTGATGAAGTCGAGGTTTTTAAATCTTTGCCATCTTGCAAAGGTAAAACATTTTTAACAGCTGCACATTTAGAAACGGTAACCAGGCGTTCATCGCGTCCCGGCTGGATTTCTGTCATTCTCAGCCCGTCGTCTGTCTCACGTCTCCAGCGTGTTCAGATTGCAGCTGCCCGTCTTCTGGTTGGAGGACGTAAGAGAGACAACATCACGCCGTTTCTGGCATCCCTCTGCTGGCTGCCTGAGCATTTTAGGATTCATTTACTTGTTTTCAAATGTTTGCATGGTCTGCATTCTCTCTCCTTACTCGGCCGCCTGGTGCCTCAGATCAGCTGATCAGCTGCTTCTGGAGGGACAGAGGACCAGTTGAGTTGAGATGAGATGATTTCACTTTCGTTCTTACTTGAACAGGGTTCTTCTTCTGCTTCCAAGTCATCAGGCGTTTAACTGGATGTGTAAATATTCCTGGATGTTCTAGAGTCACATGATGAGTGGCAGATTTCTTCAGGATTACTGACATTTGGAAAATCCTCAAGGCTTGGAAGCTTTTCCCGTGCAGGTGGTCTGTAGCTGCTATCACTGTCAGCATCACTTTCTGATATCTGGAATATAATGATCTGAACCTTCTGAAGTGGAGTCAAAAAGCTAATAAGGATCCTCCAGATTCAGGTCTTTGAGCTTAAACCAAAAAAAAATCAAGAGTGACGTTCTGCAACAGCAGCGCTAAAACACAATAGAGACAAGTAAGAATTTCACTTTATGCTGTATGTGAGAGGAAGGTATAAAAACATATACCTGTAATAATAACAATAATGAATTTTATTTACATGACGCCTTTCTAGACACACAAGGTCGCCTTACAGATAGAAAACAATAGAATACAATTAAAAGAAAGACACATTAGTTCAAAAGCAAAACAACAAAACTGTATGACTGTAGCTTAAAGAAAGAAAAATAAAGTCCTTCAATGTGTAAATGAAACATTTTATTAATGTTTTAAGCCAACAGAAAATAGTAAACAAAGAGTTTAAAACTCACCATGACCGTCGTGGGACAAAAGTCTCTTCATCTTCAGGGTGAATTACAAGCTGCAGAACAAATGCATAAAGAACAAATGCATAAAGAACAAATGCATAAAGAACAAATGCATAAAGAACAAATGCATAAAGAACAAATGCATAAAGAACAAATGCATAAAGAACAAATGCATAAAGACTGCAGTGCAGTTAGAAACGTTTACAGTACTGAAAAATATGAAAAAGGTTTTTTTTAATTGGACACAAATGAAGGACTAGCCAAGCTAGTTAACAAGAATAAGACCATACATGAATAAATTCAGCTGTAAATCATTATAGGCACACCTGTACATTTACATCAAGAAAAAAGAAAGTTTGACCTCAGATGATGATGTAATGCACGGTCAGTCTTCGTCTGTCTGAGTCTGGCAGCGATGAAGGACGCCTTCCACTGCATTCATGTGAACACCAGCTGTTGGGGACTGTACGATATATTTAAAATTGATAAAGATTAAAAGACAGTAAACTGATTAAAAATAGTAACAAATAGAGCAGATGTTCAAGCTAATCCTTCAAATCTGTAAATAGTGACTTCCACTCCAACGTCACAGGACACTTCAGCTGTTTAGACGCGTCACCTGACCTCCATCACCGATGTTTGTGGAGCCCGTCAGCAGCAGAACAGACGCAGAAGCAGTGGATGTTTGAGGAACGCTTTCTAAAGCTCACATTTATTGAAGAACATACTGGGTTTCTGGAGAAAACAGGACTTTAACAGCTTAAAGTCCAACGTAGCCAAGACATTACAGAGCTCTTTGTGTTCATGAAGGAAGATATGAAAGACTCTTAATCCTGAAAACAAGAGCAAATCCACGGAAAGTAAAGTTCTGTGAAGGAAAGTCCACCATCAAAGCTCTGTGATCCAGACAGATCCAGGAAGTTTCTTTCTGCATCATTAGATAATTGAATCCAGCATCGACCCCACATCAGCAATAGATGACATATGGGGGCTCATATTAGTTTTATTAGGTTAAATAGGCAGCCATAAGGTCAGGAGGTTTTTCATTTTCAGTCATAAATTGATCGGCTGTGTTTCATTAGATTGGTGAGCTGCAGTGCCTGTGTGGCACACTTATTCAAAGCAAGCTTTGGTGGATGTGGAGGCATGTTTCCACAAGGCCACCTTCAAATGATACTGAGCTGGCAGTTAGTCTGCTTTGGCCACATAAGACAATACTTACCTGTCTGCAGTCCAGCGAGGATGTAGGTCAAAGTAGGTTCATGTAGGGCCAAATTCCCCAAATGTGATTTCATTCTTTCATTTCTACTTCTTATACAAGAACTTCTGTCAGTCTTCTTAGTCGGTTCAGTTTCTCTGCCTCAAGTTTGATCGGTTTCTCTGTTTGATTCCTTCCGTTCTTTTCAGTTTGCTTTTCCTGGCTTCAACTAAAAAGTGACTGCTGTAGTTCTTTACTATCAGACGGTTCTGGAATTTTCTGAAATGCTTTCAGCCAGTCTCAATGAAAGTATGTAGGCTGTGATATTTCTCAGGTATTTGTTTTCATTGGCTGCATTATGAGCTGAACAGATTCCTCAATTTTTGTGTGTTGAAGTGACACCGACCCCCACCTTGCCCCTGGTGGAAGGTTGGCGCCAGTGTTCAGCAGTGGGGTCACCTCCAGTGGGGTGATGGGACAGTGAGTGCAAAGGGCTTTGGGCCTTCGAGGAAGGTGGAAAAGAGCTTTACAAATGTACTGGAATGGTTTTCACAGAAACCAAATTGCATTGATGTAACAAGGAGGGTTTTCTGAATGATCGTTCATCATTTTTGTTATCTGCCTCTTGGCGACTTCAGAAACCACAGGGAGAATACTGATTGGTCGACAGTTGACTAGAAATGAAATGTCTCCAGATTTAAAAGAGTGGACTGACTGTGGCCATTTTCCAAGACAATGGAACAACTTTGTGTTTGATTGACAAATTAACAAATTATGTTATTGATAAAAGTAAGGAGTCTTTACAAAATTTAAGGAAATGTGTCTCCATTCTACGGACATTCATAGCTTTGGAATGTTTTAATGAGTCAATGATGTTAGCAACTTCAAACTCGAAAAGAAAGACGAGGCAGTTTGGAATTAATAGGTCCGGTAGTAAGAAAAAATGATGAAAACGTTTTCATTTTCTCTTTGACTTAGTTAAGGAAGAAAGGGTTAAATTCCTCAACCAGGACAGTTGGATCTGTGATCATGACATTGTTCAGTTTAAGCTCAATATTTTGGTTTTGCCTCTATCTTTTTCAGAAATAGTATGCATAAAATATTTGCTTTAGCCTTTTGCAGACTTTGAGTTACTTACTTTCTTAAAGATGTGAGTGTCTGTCTGTCTGTTGTGAGACCAGTTTTTAATGATTTCTTACGTTGCTCGTCTCGCTCCTTCGTCATTTCCCTGCAGCTGTAATGACGCCGAGGTAATGAGTTGCCCTTGCTCTTATTTTGATTCCCTTTTCTGCCGCAGTTTGACATTACTTGGTTCATATTTTTAAAGAACAGATAGCTAGAGGCAGCTATCTCATTACTTGATACCCCATTGCCCCACCCCACGCCCCCCTATAGCTCCGCCCCTGCTTTCAGAGCTTGTTTCTGTGTTGACGGGTTTTACAGCTGTTATGTTGGCTGATGCTCAGCTGGTTAAGCAGTGTGATAAGTGTGACATGATCACTGAATCAAAACACAGTTTAGCTGACTGAAGGGTTAAGTTGTTTCTAATATTTCTAAAATTTAAGAAGGTGAATTTATTTTTCTTAAGAGATTTCTTTACTTGCTGTTTAAAAATCAAGTTGTGAATTTAAAATTATTCCAAGGTATTTGAACTCCTGGACTATTTCAAGCCTTTCACCTTGTTCCAATATGTTGGGATCTCATGCAGTCGTCACTCTCTTTGAAACATTTAAATGTGGCTGTGAAACCATGAACTGACATCGTTCATGACTGATTTTAGTTGTATTGCAGTTTGATGGGTTTTTTTTTTTTTTGCATTAACATATTTAACACCATCATCAGCATATACAGCAACTTGCCAGATCATTAATGTTAAGCCTGAACAACAGTGCATCTACAGTAGGATGGAGCCTTGTGCCACTCCATGATGGTTTAAACAGGTTGTGGATTTGGTTTGGTGAACCCTAAAACTGTGTTAGGGTTCATCAAACTATGGTCAGATGATTTTCACACATAGGGATATTTATGTATGTCTGAATATCTACGTATTCAATAATAAAAACCTGTAATTAAAGGTAAATTCTGTAATTTTGTAGCATCACACAGGTAGTCAAGTTGGAGATTTCTGTTCCTTAAGACAGTATTCTGCAGGTCTTATGACTTCCTTTCTTTCACATTTGTTTAAATGGGAGAATACCATGTAAACAAGGTGATCATGTCACACTCTGGTCCATGAAGTGACAAGACACGTGAATCCTAAGGATCCCCCTTGCTGTCACTCTTCTCACACTGAGTGTGTGAGGTGTGTGTAGATCAGTGTTTTTCAACCTTTTTGGAGCAAAGGCTACATTTAACCTTAAAAAAATCCTGCGGCACACCAGCATCCAAAAGTCAAAGAAGGAGAAACTCCTAGTCTGTGTTGATGTACAGCCCCTCTGCAAGGTTTTTTCTAAATGATGGAATACAAGTGAAGTTAGTTTTCAGTAATAATTTTCAACTAAATTATTTGACATTTTACCTGGTAGTTGTTTTTCCCTCCAGTTTATTAAAATGTAATTTGATGTAACCTCACAAAAAAACAAATCTATTCTTTCTAAATAGTGATTTATTATTTTATATTTATTTCAATGTTGGTGCAAAGGAAACTTTAATGTTTGAACAATGATATGATCACAATATATTTGATACATTTTACACAAAAAGACAAACATATATTCATTCACAAAAAGTGAAGATGTTGAAGTTTTATTAGTTTTTCTTTTGTCTTAATCAAAGACGAAATCTTTGAAAACTTGAACAAAAATGTTTTATTTCTGTTTAGACAATTAAATTGTTTGAATTTAGTTTAATTGCGTCTGTTGGTCACTCCACCTTCATCCTGTTTCTTCAATGTTGTTAATACTTCTCCTTAAGTTTAACATCTAAAATAATCCAGACGTTGTTAGAAAAGTGTTTCAGTTGTAAAGATGACTTGGACTAAACTCTGGGATGTTTGGCTGTTAAGAAACACAAACCTGGAAGGAGAACTAAACTGTTGACCTCTGACCTCATCCAGAAGATTTAAAACTGTTGATGTGTTTGTTGTGGTTCAAGACGTTTAACAGGAAGACTCATTGTATGCTGAGACTTTAACCCAATGCATCATGGGAGATGTAGTGATGCAGACAGACTCTCTTCTCTGAGCTTCATGGTTTTGTTCTCTTGTTCCACGGTCTGACACCGGATTCTGTGGAAAGCTACACCGCTAAAGACGAGCTTTAGCTGGTGTTTATGGTGGAACTGAGAGACTTTATGAGCAGAATCAGAACAAGGAAGTGAAGACTTTAACCACTTCTGATTGGTTAGACTGGTGACATGTGATCAAGCCCCCCAAGAATGATTGGTGGAGACAGTTAAAGGGGCGGGACTTTTACAAAAACAGAGCTGCAGCTAAATCGCGGTACCGTCATTCTGATCAAAATGTCTTTAATAGAATCAAATAAACACAAAGAAAAAAGTATTTTATGATCTTTCATATTCCTAACTACTCAGTGTTTTATCAGGATGTTTGGATGAACACAGAGCTGAAATCCTGGAGATGGAAAATGTTTTTACATCAGTGAATGAGGGCAATTTCTCACGGCACACTGGTTAAAAACACATGTTTAGGGACATTTAAAAATGTATGTTCAATGAATTTGGTGGTGGTGGGGAGGGTATGTCTTCAGTTTGTAGATAGTGGTGCCTGGTCTCCCTCCTTATATTTCTTTTGCACAATTAAAAAGCCAGCCCCCGCCCTGAACACCCTCATGGAATGTCATAAGTGTAAAGGAGGGTAGTTGGGGGGCAGCTTCCAGACTACCACCAGTGCTCAAAGCCAGCACGCCCCTGCTCTGGGAAGCAGGAAAAGGTTGACAGTTACTGCAGCATCCCAGATCCAGCTGTCATGAGGGGGGGGGGTTCTTTCCTTTGGTTTTGCTCTGGACAGCTTGCTTTCTCTTCCTCCTGTTGGTCATTGAGATCATTCTCAGGCTTCTGTCGGCTGCAGTTGTTTGGTTTGGTTTCCCTCAGTGAAGATTCAGGTTCTCTGACCTCCATCAATTTGATGTCAATGTTGTGCTGAAAAGGTTCCTGTTGGACGATAAGGATGCAGCCTGACATTTGTGCACGAATCAGTAAATTTATGAGGGATTTTACGATGGACTTGACATGCTTTGAAAACAACGATGGGTCAGCAAAGGATGGGTTTTGAATTTTATTTGTTGGGGCTGATAAAAGAAAAAACTCGTAAAAAATTACCAGGCTGATACTATTCTTGCAATTTCCTCCATTTTTATAGGCTGGTCAAGGTTTAAAGTGCATAACAACCACGGCTGTGATGTGTTTTCCACGTTTTTATGACAGACAGTGTGATGTATTGGCAAACGAGGCTGCAGTTAATGACAGCACAGTTTTACGAGTGGCGTCACTTGTCAATGTAGTGTTTAACCAGTCTTTGACCCCTGATGGTGTGACACTGACAGGCAAAAATGTGTGTGTGAGCATGCATAAGACTGCCATTTGCATGCATGGCTGTGCACGTGGGTCCATGTGCATGTTCAAATCTGTACCTTAATCAACGCTGCTCAAACGTAATTTATCTATTTGCAAGTATTACTGGATTAGTATGCCCAATTATCTGCCATCATCAGCGCTGATATGAACAAATGCTGCATCCATAACACAGACTTCACAGACATATGTTGGCTTGATGTATCACACGGCTAATTTCGTGATTACATTTTCACTGACCAGACCTTTTCCTGTCTGCTAATTGCTGCAGGTTAAGCAGCCAACAGGGCAACACCGACGTATTGGTTCTGCTTCCAAACACAGGTCTGTTCTCCAAGCCCCCATCAATCCTCCGTGACGTGCATGCGTTTACTCATGTGAACTCTCGCCCGGTCCTATTGATGGCTTTCATATGACAGTCCTCTATAAAGTCGCATTACCAATAACACGAAATCCGCCATCAGCAGGTACGTTTTTACAACTCCAGTAAAGAGGGAAGCGTTTTACTGCATTATTGTTTTCAGGCCGTTGGAATGATACAGATGAGGAGGTATTTTATGGAGATTTTTATGGGGGTCTTGTTTATGGGGAATCTGCTTGATTTTTGATTCTCACGCTACATCCTGACCTGATAAGATCCTCTGAGACTTGATCCCCCTCCAAATTTTCATTTGTTTTCTTATACATTAGTCAGCAATGAAGGTCCATGATGTGTGAGTAACGTTCGTCTTTCAAAGTTCAAAAATACGCCCCTCCCCATAAAGCCGATAACACAAGTTCATGGAATCGCTGAAATGTAGGTGTTTGGAAAAAAAGTCGGAGCTCAGCGCATCAACAGTGACAGAAACACCCAATACATACGAGTTAACAGAACGGGGAAAGGCAGTGAGCGGCCAACTCTGAAATGTCAAAACCAATAGAGACGCAGATTCCTGGTAGATCTGAAAGAAATCCCTAATATTGATTCCCGCTGCCTGCAGTCCTCAGCAACACTCTGGAGAGTTTCTGAGGACTTTTGATCAAACTGGACTGAGCTCTGTGTTTGTAACTAAAGAGCTTTGGTGCATCCCTCTGTTTTCTGTGGTGTGGAGACGATCATTTCCACAGCTGGTGTATAATCGGAACCGTTTTCAGAACCTTTAATGCTGTCAATAATGCTCTAACGCATAATATGTATGCAAAATGCATGCAGACGTCTTGGAATCTGCATGAATTAATGAAAAGCATCAATGATAAAATGCTGCATTCAAAAAGAATGCATTAACGACTATTATTTAATTTATACTCATTTCAAATGCAAAAGACCAATAGACGTGTCTCTCATATATTAGCTGTTTTATTAATCATAATTGACACATTTATGAAATTAAAGATGGATAGAAGTCAGTGGAGTTAACCAGGATCCTCAGCTGCTTCACACGGCTGAGCTCTGCTACACGGATGCGTGTCATCCATTCACAAACAAAGAAACATTCAACACACTGTCCCAAAATCACACACAGTAACACACACAGTAACACACACAGTAACACACACAGTAACACACAGTAACACACACAGTAACACACAGCAGTGGCGGGCCGCTCAGCCGGGTTCTGCAGACTCGTTGACAGACACTTCTCAGTCCTCTTCAGCCTCTTGAAGCTCTCAGCTCTCTGAGTGTTTATGCCTCAAGTCTGACCCAAACTCCTGCTGACAGGCTTTGTCAGACCTCCACTGCCCCCTGTTGGTCGCTGAGGGCACCTCGCTTCACCTCCCGCCACAGATTTCCTCTGAAAACCTTTTGCTCTTTGTGGAAACTGCCTGGAATGTAAAAGCCCAACGTGGAAAGACTGCACAGCCGGGCAAAATGTAGAATTCAAGATTTATTACCATGGACAGAGACAAGAGCCCAAGAGAAGAAAATATTTTATATTGTAGACTTTTAAGAATGTTAAAAGTCAAAAAAACAAATAGCAAATAAAAGGACAAAATACATTTTTTTTCATTTTTCATTCACAGGCTTTAACAACAGAAGAAGGAAAAAATAAAAATAAATGTCTTTTTTCCTGATTACTCATGAACGACACCTAAATGAATTCTCAACCATTTAACATAAATTCATTCAGTTTAGTTAATGCATTAATATCAAGTTCACAGCTGAAATTGTCTGAGTCAGGGGTCGGCAGCCTTTACCCCTCAAAGACCGTTTGGATCCGTTTCCCACAGAAAGGAAAACCTGGAGCAGCAGCCTTTGGAAAACCGGCATCATGTCACTGGTTCCTAAAGCTCCTGGGGAGACGTTCTTTCTTTTAATCCTGTTACTCTGATGAGAAATATTTCCCCAGAGGCCACAAAACTGGCAAATATGTCATCATGAACTAGCAGTTCATCCTCTTCTCCAACAGATTTTAGCAACAAAAATCCTTTTTTCTGCTCTGGATCAGGATGTTTTTGGACTGTTTATTCTGGGATGTCTGACCACATTTGAGGCTTTGCTGTTTGCTAATTCCTCATTTCATATCAATCATTCTGGTAAAGTCGTTGAAATCCGTCCCTCCACCATCTTTGGATGTTTTGTTTGTTGCAGCACAAAACATCTAAGATTGTGAACTTTTTTCTTAAATGTTGCATTAAAACATTTTTAATGATAATTTTCTGCAGAAGGACATAAAGATTTTAAAGCAATAATTTGTATCCCCCAGTTTATTGAAGTGTAATCCCATAAGAAATGCAGCAAATTCCTTATTAAACTGTGACTTTATTTTAAAGTTAGGAAACAGTTTTTTCCTTTAGTCAAAATCAACTGTTCAGGTTGAGAATTACATGAAAGCAGCAGTTTAGCAGATTTTACACAAAAATGACTTTATATTTATGCTGAAAAGATCGATTCAAACTGGAGAAAAGGATGACATGCTGAGGTTTCTTAGTTTTTCTTATTCAAAAAGACCAATTTAAATAGTTATAATGTTGTCTTTATTAGTGTGAGAGAACAGTCATTTCTGTTTAGTTAAACGTGTTGGTCACTAAGTGCATTCAGTTTCTTTCATTTTAGTATTTCATCTTCCATTTTTCTCTAAAGAGCTTCAAATCGATTTATCGGGTTAGGGTTAGGGTTCACTTAGAACAATCACTTGGACTAAACACTAGTTCCTCTGTCTAGTGATAATCATTAGAACCCATCAGAACTGCGCGTCTCCATGAACAGAGCTTTGGGTCTCAGGTGTGGATTTAAAGTCCTGCTCCAATCGTCCGTTGGTCTACTGTCAAAGCAGTCATTTTTATTATGATTGTGTTGTTTTCTAGGACATAGTTTCCGCAGAGCGGCAGGAGTTTGTCACCTCTGCGTTGTGGGCGGGGCTATTGGTGCAGAGTGAGCCTTTTGCTAATTTCCCATCAACCCTTTGCTTACACTCTCTCCTGCTACCTTACAAGCCCTCAGAACCCCAAGCAGTTCCGATCCAGATTCCAGCTCAGACCAGGCAAACAAAGACGTTCGTGGATGTGTTGGCTCTGCAGGTGGATGATCAGAAAGGGGCGGAGCTTGTGGCCCACTGATTGTAGCCTCTAAGTTGTGGTGTAGTGTTACCTCTGCAGACATTTTCTGCTCTGTGTTTGCTCAGCTGCTGGACAGGACAAGTTAACAAAAGAAGAAAGGAAAAGAAAAGCTCTTGTCACCTTGAATTCCTCCTCCAACACAAATGTTACACAGCGAACGAAACTGTTTACCTTCTTTCCCTCCATGTTCTAATCACTTTATTGGTTTTTTCAAATGACATGATGATGAAACGTGTTGATGCACCAGATCCACGTTTACCAAAGTCTCCGGTTTATCAACGACTCTCCATCACGTCAGTCAGTCACCATCACTCAGTCCACTCACCCCCACCCCCCCCTCCATGGTTCACCTGAGTGAGTGAAGCTTTATCCCTGTACCCATCAGGGTTCCACTGTCTTTTACATAAAAGGAGACAGCATCAGGCTTTCATCTCCACTGCAGATGGACTGTTTAGGTTATCTAATCAAATCTGCATCATTCATGATTACATTTCAATGATGAAATGATGACTTTCCAGTTTTGAAAGCAGACGTTTGTGACAGAAAGAGGTTTGGGGGCAGTGATGGACTTGGAGATGGTTTGATGTTCAGGACAGGAATGAAGGGCAGATGTGATGAAGAAGAGAAACATGAAAATGTAGCCAGACAGCAGAGAATGGTGGTGTGAGGATGACTCTGGTGATGAGGAAGAGGAGGAGGACTAGGAGTCCGTGTCCTCAGCGTCCTCACAGTGACTCCTCCAGTCTCAGTGCTTTCTGTCTAGAATGAGGTCAGAACTCTGAATTCCGTCTGCTGAGGATGTGACGTTCACGTGGACCATGACAGAGGTGAGGTTTGCTCATGAGCAGGGCAGGCCTGTGGATCTGGACCTCTGCATCACCAAGCCTCCTTCAGGACAACGGCATCCTCAGAGCCGTGTTGGCATGTTGAAACCTGACTGCATTTTCTCATCATAGCCTGCTTCCTCTTCAAAGACCCCCCAGAACTCTCTCAGGGTTTATTTGACTGCTAGTCTAAATAGGTGGTGTCACTCTGGGATAACAAAGCCTGGAACCAGCCAGCATGAAAGCGGGAGCGCGGTGCTCCGCATGCGTCCACACGGCAGATCCAGTTACAGCCGCCGAGCGCCGCAGCCTCTCATTCCAGCCTGGCTGCTGTAAACACGCTGGCTGCACCCTTTCATCTAACCCTCCTTCAGACCATTGTGGAGAAAACCCCCCCAACACACACAATAAGTCATTTCTGGTTGTTGTGAGGCCTGCACAAACATGCACGCTCAAGCTCAAATATAAACAGCACACAAAGGCTGCTCAGATGTTTAGACTTTGAAACCTGCTGTATAATCAGGGAGGCACGGGACGTCCAGCAGTCCCTTTGCAGAAAACATCTGACCACAGTCATGCAGAACATCCTCCGATCCCACGGGTGCCCCTGTCTGACCCCCCCGGGGCCTAAACCTAATCCTAATGCGGATGTTCCACCTGCTAGAAGCAGAGCAGCTTCAAGGAGACGTGAAGGACAGCGTCAGCTCAGAACTGTTTTCAGCTTTACACTTTTGGGAGGCGGCTCCTTCTCATGTCCTGCAGGAAAGTGCTGACAGTGAGTGCTGCTGCTGCATCAGCTGTTTACGTGCTTCAGCATGGGTGGAGACCACCCTCAGCCCCCACGACTGCCCCTCACATCGGTCTGGTGACTGAGCAGTCTGTAGAAGAACGACTGAGCGGTTCTACATCATGGAAATCAACTTTTTGAGCTTTTAAGTGTTTTACAATCTTCAGTCCTAACTATAAACAAACCCTAAAACAGTTTTTTGAAGTCTGTGCTTCCAGCTCCGCCCCCAGGCTAACAGACACGCCCACTTTCTCAGTGGAGCTAGCCGTGATCTGGCTTTTATATGAACAATCTGCACATCCATCTTTGCAAAAGTTCAGATTTTGTTGGTTTTTCGTGAGTGAAACGCAGACGCGCTGCTGAGGATGAGGTCATGAAATAGGCGACACCCACAAGGAGAGAAAGGCGGAGCCTCAGAGATCCAGTTGCCTGACTTCCAGGTAGGAAAATTAATTGTAAAAATCTTCTGTCTTTAGTGTCAAAGGTATGTTTGATGATATCTATGGACATTTGCTCTGAGAGGCTAAAGAACAGCATGGCCTCAGTGTGGGAATGGGACAGTGACTGTAAAGCGCTTTGGACCTTCAAGGAGGTACAAAAGTATAAGTATACATGTATAAGTATTCAAAAAGTATAAGTACAAGTATATACGCCATTGACCATGTAGATGTAAGATTCCAAGTTTAGGATTCCCTGTAAAGTAAAACAGGAGATGAATAAACAGATTATTTAAAATGAGAAATGTTAAAGTCCAACACAAAAAGAAATAGTAAGATAATGACAGCTTTTTCAGATGTGAGCTCACTTCAGTCATTATTTAGACCTCAGCAAATGAGATTTCAGATTTGTTTTCAGGTTATGATGAGAAATATGGAGAGAGCAGGAAGAGTGAGTTCTGATGCAGAGATAAAGCTCAGAAAGGAAGGAGCTGCAGGCGCCGCCTCACTGCTGCTTCCCTGAAACTCTGGTTTGAGTCAGACTAATGTGATTATTTGATCTTTTCTGTTCAAACTTCACATAAACAGACCAAATGACAGCTCAAGAAGGGAGAAGAGGAAAAAGACGATGTGGAATCAGAGCCACATGTGTTGTTTATTTCCTCATCTAAACACAGCAAAGGCAGACAGAATCAATAGGGAAGTCCAGAATGTAAATGCTCAGCTCTAATAACACCAGCCTCTGCATTTACACCCAGCAGCAGGCTGGACGCTCCACGCACACAGCAGGAGGGGCTGTTTGAGAGGAGAAGTGAGCGAAGAAGAGGCAGAAAAGCAGCGGTTCCTCTCTGAAGGTCAGCAGATAAACACAGACTCAGGAGGGAGGAGTTTTGGATGGAGCCCACATCCCGGTTTCCGTGTCCAGATCCACATTCAGACATGGAGACCCCGATCCGCCGTTTCCCTTATGGTCATGTGATGCTCACCAACCATCTGTTCCTGATGCAGAAAGGGTTTTTTAACAGCAATTTACAAGTTGCTCTCACTACAGTGTGAGGTTTGGTGGTTTACCCAAGGGGGGGCTGGGGGGGGGTTAAAAAGTCAGAAATGTGGTTTATGCCGCAGCTTTTTAACACAAGATGTGACAGAACTGACTGTTCAACTTCTGAGACATTTCTGTTCCACTGAACATTCAATAAAGTGTCTGACATCATAGGGCTGATTGACTGTATACGGGAACTGGACTGAGTAACTGGCATTCTAAACAGGAAGTGCCTGCTGACTCCAAGAAGCCTAAATCCCAAAGAAGTCTATAAGAACAAAACTCTGTCATTCTATTGGTCAGAATAGCTGTTCTTGATCGGACACCTCTTTCTTTAATTATCTTCATCTTTTCAGGATATTCTATCTGTTGTGCAGATTCATGAAGGCATACACTGACCAATCAGATGCCTCAGGAAAAGTAGGCGGTCTTACATCGAACATTCAAAGCGTTTGATTCTGCCAAGCCCACTTTCAGTGAAGGGGTGGGGTCTTGTAACAAGCTCACACCTGATTGGAGGAAGCGGTTGCCATGGAAAGTTGACTCAGACCAACTTGGACCAATCGCTGCTCAATGACGATTTCTCATTTCAAAAAATGCCAACTGAACTGACTTCATTTCGTTAGTAGAGCAAGCAAGTTGCTTTCTAAGGGTGCCTGCACACTCACTCGCTCCAGGTCTGTGATACAGTCAATGCTCCATCCCCCAAAGCCTGCACTGGCAGACCCCTACAGGATGCGCCTCATGAGTGTTGTTGGCGGGAGAACAACGTCCCAGTCACCTCCGTCAGCGACCGTGGAGCAGAAATCATGCCGAGTTCTGAGGGAAGCTGCTGATGAGCCTTCCTGTCTCACCCTCATCATTCCTGAGTCCCACTCTGACGTGGAACCTGTCTCCCTCTCTTCTGTCTCATGGGGCTGAGCTCAGCTCCTGCGTGGATGCTGAGTTGGCCAACCATTCATCTGGATTTGTCTCTGTTTTCTTGGCTCGGCCATGTTGGGTATGGAAAGGCTCTCTCTGTTTAACTCTGCCCAAAATGTCTTCATGGTCTTCACCGGAAAAAAGACCAGAGCTGTTACAACAGTCCCATCCATCATACCTGCGCTTGGCGCCATGCAGGTAAACCCAGACTTACCTGTGTGACTGGCTGTAGTGACAGTGATCAATCATTCTGATCAGTGTTTGCAGAGCTTCACTGTTTTGGCACTAATGACGTTTACAGGACAAAAGCACAGCTTCTATCCATCCATTTGTCCGTCGTCCCATCTGTCTGTCCCTCTGTCCTAGAATCTGTGTCCTCATTGCATCCGTTAGGAGGTTGAACATTGCTTTAATTCTAGCCAGAAACCTGGCTAGAATTAAAGTGGCTAGAAACCAGCCACTTTAACACGTTCAGACACAGAAGAAAGCAGGAAAGGCAGCAGTTTCCTGGACGTGATCTGTTCTGTTGAAGACGTTTCTGGTCTTCTCAGAGAGGCTTCGGCCTCTGCTGTTTACCTGGATGGAATCAACCTGCATGAATGAAATTCAACACAAAGTGTTTTTCCTTTTCTGTTAAAGCCTTTTTCATGTAGGTTTAATTTTTGGACGATGTTTTCTTTGAAATGATGGAGACGTTCAGAAAAACTGAAAAGCCTACTATTACTGCTGATTGAAGCGCTGAGCAAACAAACGTCTGACATCCACCCACCGGTGTCGTCTGCAAAGAAGAGCAGATTATAATCTAGATTAGATTATTGGAGGAACTTGACCTCTGCTCTTACATGAACATCTGTGAGAAAACGTAGGGGGGTGGTCTGGGTGGGTTTCCATGAAACAAAATCCTGCACAGACTGTTGCTTTCATGCTGTCAGAAGTCATCAAGGTGAACTTGAATGGCGACCTCATAACCCTTATCAGAGATCATAGGTGAAGCACTTAACCCCCCTCCCCAGGCAGAGGCCGCCTCTGATTCCACCGCTGCCACCAATAAAGACACCAAGAGGCTAATTGAAGTCAACAGGTGAGGGGGGGGGGTCCTGGGGAGGAGGAGGGCAGTGCTGGCAGCTCTCCCCCCATGAAATGACAACACAAACGAAACAGGAAATGAAATCCAAATGGACAAATGTGAAAAGTAGGTCATCACACAGGGAGGGGGGGGCAAAATTCTTTCATTTTTCAATCAGTTTGTGAAGAAAATAGTTTTATTATCATCATTGTTTAAATGTTACCTCAGATGAACCTTTTTAGACAGCGTTGTGTGTTTGTTCATCTGCTTCTCATCCCAGCAAGGATCAGGGGGGGTTTACCACACTTCCTTAGCAGATAAGGATAAACCCACCAAAGGGTCATTATACGACACCCCCTAATGAACTTTTTGTCTTTGTCTTGAAATTGTCCCCGCCTACTTGAATTCTTAATGAAAGCAGCACGGGGAGAGGGAGACCTTTGGGGAGAGCAGTGTGGTGGATGTCTTCTGTCACACTGGCTTCTTCTCTTCTTCTCCCTCCTGCAGGAGAAACGTGATTCTTGTTGTGGTCTGTTGTTTCTAGTTGTGTTTTTCTTTAATGTCTAGATGCATTTATCTGACACGGTTCAAATTAAAAACACAGATAAGACCGTTTCTAGGAACTTTAGGGAACTGTTGAAAAGCTGAGAAAGGAGAAGAAAGAGTTCAGTCTGAACCACTTTAAAGACGCCGTCCTTGGAGCAGACAGGCCTGTTCCAGTCTGGATGTAGAGTCCATCCCTGAACAGCTTCAGCACACACCAGTGTGTCAGGTTACAGCAGGAACAGCAACTCACAGCTTTAAAACTGATGACACGCATGAAAAACTGTCCCACTCTGTAAACCTGAGCAAAAGAAAAAACCTCCAGATCACCAGAGTCGAATGTTTTCCTTTAACCTTGTGCTGTCTTAGATGACCCCCCCCCCCTTCCATTGAGGTGTTCTCCCTACCATGACTAAGGTGGATAAAGGTGGAGAGGATTTCATGTAATCCATGGACACCAGTGAAGATCACAAATCATTGAAGAACAAAGGTTCAGAGCTCTGTCTAGTGGGTCTAGATGACCCCACTCCCAATGCTAAAGAGCCTAGAATAGAACAAGGGCTAGAGGGGTGGAAGCTGGAGACAGAATACCACAGAAAAGGTCTCGTTTTCCCCTATTTCCTGGATGACTTCCTCTGACGTGCTTCCTGTCATCTCCACAAACTTTAAAAACGGTTTGATTGTAAGTGGCCTCAATCCTCACGCTGACACCAATTTGATCAGGAGTTCTGCACAGACTCCATACCTCTGTTTGGTGCAGTGGCACTAGCCACCAAGCCCCTGTTTTCTGGAATAAACTCCCAGCTCATGGAAGAGAGGCCGACTCAGTTTCTACATTCAAAGTTAGACTGAAAACATTCCTCTTTGGACAGGCTTATTGTCAGACTAGTTAGTATTCAGAGATGATTTAACTTAATGTTAATGTGTTTAAATTAAACTAAATAACAATAACTATTTGTTTTTAGTCTGCTAGAAGTTGAAGCTGGGGTAACTATGGTGCACTGGGGTTCTGTCCTCTATTCTGTCCTCTATTCTCTTCTACTTCTACCCTTCCTCTCTCCTCTATTCTTGCTCATTATTCATCATTTAGTTCTCCATGCCTCTGATTGGTGCAGTGATTCATGTATTGTCCCTCTTTCCCCTCCTGGGGAGTGGGAGTGCTTCCAGACTCCAGTTGGCCCATCCGTGCTCCTGTTCCTGACTGTGTACCTCCTCTCTGCTCCTGCTCCTACACCTGGCTGTGGTTCCTGTCTCCGGCTCGACTCGCGCCCCTGACTGTCCCCAACCCCGGCTGGATGAAGCTCGTCTGCTGGACTTTAAATATGTAGATGTAGAGTTAGATAAGTTCATTCTTCTCCATGAGTTCTGGTAAATTGCCTGTCTGTCCTGGGGGAGGATCCCTCCTTCATGTGGACACCCCTGAGGTTTCTTTGTTTTTCCTGGATTCCGTTTGTTTTAGGAGTTTTTCCTTACCGTGAAGGGGGGTCTAAGGACAGGGATGCCAGTATAGCTTAGTCAGTTTGTTAGTTTATTTTAGTATTTTCCTATTGACTCTTTGTATTCATGATCCTTTTGAGTTCATGTTTTACTTCAAAGCCCATTGAGACGACTGTTGTTGTGATTTTGGGCTATACAAATAAAACTGAATTGAATTGAATTCTGTGAAATCTCCGGCAGTGGGTGCAAGGACACACTGAAGGACACACTGAAGGAGACACTGAAGGAGACACTGAAGGACACACTGAAGGACACACTGAAGGACATGAAGGAGACACTGAAGGACACACTGAAGGACACACTGAAGGACACACTGAAGGACACACTGAAGGAGACACTGAAGGAGACACTGAAGGACACACTGAAGGAGACACTGAAGGACACACTGAAGGACACACTGAAGGAGACACTGAAGGAGACACTGAAGGACACACTGAAGGACACACTGAAGGAGACACTGAAGGAGACACTGAAGGACACACTGAAGGACACACTGAAGGACACACTGAAGGACACACTGAAGGACACAGGCTTCATGGTGCTCTTGGTGGTTTCCATCACTGATGTGGGTCTGTCTGTGTTTTCTTTCAAAGGTTCTGCCTACCCTTCAAAGGTGTTTTGCGGCCAGGAGAACGGTGCCAAACCAGCTTCCACCCGATGGAGTGACCCAAGACGCTTCACCATCATGGCAGGAACATCAGAGCAGCAAAAGCCATGTTGTTTCCTCCTGTCAGCTAAAAAATGTCAACTTCTCTTTGTTTTTTAGAGCATCAATGGAAGCTTGATGATGAGATTTCTGTTTGCAGAATTTCAGCCAAAAGATGTTTCTGGAACGTTATAATTAATTGATATGTTGGTGTGTGTGTGTGTGTGTGTGTTTATCCATTCCTGTCGTTTCCTCGGTTCCTGCAGATTTTAAAGCTGAAGCTGTTTAGCATTGATGTGAACAGAAAAGCCCCCCCCCCCCCCCCCCCCATATCATCAGCTCAGTGCTTTGGAACATTTGGACAAATGTCCTGCTGGATTTAGAGTCAGGACAAAAAGACATGGATCTAACAGCTGGGGGGTCAGTGTGGCTCAGGACACTGAGAACTGCCCCCCCCCACCCCCCCACACACGACAGATCATAGAAGTAAATTCGACATCCTTCAACATCTGAGAACTGCCTTCCGCCCCCATCCTCTCCAAGCAGACGTGCACGTACAGTGGAGGGGGGGGGGGGGGGTATGAAGATGTGATTAAAAGTTGTTCATCAAAAAAATCTCAGCTGAGGCCAGAAAACGGCAGAATCTTTAGGATTAGCTGCTGCTGCACAAGTCTAAAAATCCTTGGTCCTGATGCGTGAGCGAGCAACGCAGCAACGGAGCAATGCAGCAACGCAGCAACGGAGCAATGCAGCAATGCAGCAATGCAGCAACGCAGCAACACCGCAGCACAGCAACGCAGCAATGCAGCAACACCGCAGCACAGCAGCGCAGCAATGCAGCAGCGAAGCAGCAACGCAGCAGCGCAGCAATGCAGCAGCGAAGCAGCAATGCAGCAGCGCAGCAATGCAGCAATGCAGCAGCGAAGCAGCAACGCAGCAGCAATGCAGCAACGCAGCAGCAGCGCAGCAATGCAGCAACGCAGCAGCAATGCAGCAACGCAGCAGCAGCGCAGCAATGCAGCAGCGAAGCAGCAACACAGCAGCGCAGCAACGCAGCAGCGAAGCAGCAACGCAGCAACGCAGCAGCAACGCAGCAATGCAGCAACGCAGCAGCAATGCAGCAATGCAGCAACGCAGCAGCAGCGCAGCAACGCAGCAGCAACGCAGCAACGCAGCAACGCAGCAGCAATGCAGCAACGCAGCAGCAGCGCAGCAATGCAGCAGCGAAGCAGCAACACAGCAGCGCAGCAACGCAGCAACGCAGCAGCAACGCAGCAATGCAGCAACGCAGCAGCAATGCAGCAACGCAGCAGCAGCGCAGCAATGCAGCAGCGAAGCAGCAACACAGCAGCGCAGCAACGCAGCAGCGAAGCAGCAACGCAGCAACGCAGCAGCAACGCAGCAATGCAGCAACGCAGCAGCAATGCAGCAATGCAGCAACGCAGCAGCAGCGCAGCAACGCAGCAGCAACGCAGCAACGCAGCAACGCAGCAGCAATGCAGCAACGCAGCAGCAGCGCAGCAATGCAGCAGCGAAGCAGCAACACAGCAGCGCAGCAACGCAGCAACGCAGCAGCAATGCAGCAACGCAGCAGCAACGCAGCAATGCAGCAACGCAGCAGCAGCGCAGCAACGCAGCAGCAACGCAGCAATGCAGCAACGCAGCAGCAATGCAGCAACGCAGCAGCAGCGCAGCAATGCAGCAACGCAGCAGCAACGCAGCAATGCAGCAACGCAGCAGCAATGCAGCAACGCAGCAGCAACGCAGCAATGCAGCAACGCAGCAGCAGCGCAGCAACGCAGCAGCAACGCAGCAATGCAGCAACGCAGCAGCAATGCAGCAACGCAGCAGCAGCGCAGCAACGCAGCAACGCAGCAGCAACGCAGCAATGCAGCAACGCAGCAGCAATGCAGCAACGCAGCAGCAGCGCAGCAATGCAGCAGCGAAGCAGCAACACAGCAGCGCAGCAGCGCAGCAACGCAGCAGCGAAGCAGCAACGCAGCAACGCAGCAGCAACGCAGCAATGCAGCAACGCAGCAGCAATGCAGCAATGCAGCAACGCAGCAGCAGCGCAGCAACGCAGCAGCAACGCAGCAATGCAGCAACGCAGCAGCAATGCAGCAACGCAGCAGCAGCGCAGCAATGCAGCAGCGAAGCAGCAACACAGCAGCGCAGCAACGCAGCAACGCAGCAACGCAGCAACGCAGCAGCAACGCAGCAATGCAGCAACGCAGCAACGCAGCAGCAGCGCAGCAACGCAGCAGCAACGCAGCAATGCAGCAACGCAGCAGCAACGCAGCAGCAACGCAGCAGCAGCGCAGCAGCGCAGCAGCAACGCAGCAATGCAGCAACGCAGCAGCAATGCAGCAACGCAGCAGCAGCGCAGCAATGCAGCAGCGAAGCAGCAACACCGCAGCACAGCAATGCAGCAGCGAAGCAGCAACGCAGCAACGCAGCAACGCAGCAACGCAGCAACGAAGCAGATCCTCTGAGAGCATCAGAGGAGAGACAGGGGGGGGTCAAAATCCAGACGGGAGTCGGGGCAGGCGGCAGGCAATCAGACTTTTTGATAAACAAATGTGCAACTGAGGCAAACAGGATGAATGTCCTCAGTCGGTGTTCCAAAAGGTCAGATGCCTCAGCTCTGGTGGAGTGGTCCGCCTTCCTGTCTTGGTGACTTTCTGCCCTGTTTTCTAGAAGATTCTGTCTTTAGATTTGACACAGACTCTCCTCCATCACCTCCACCACAGCTGGAAGGATTGAGGTCTCCGTCTGAAAGCAAAGCCTGAGCTCTGCAGGCCGCAGCAAAAGCAAAACTGGGAGGGGCTGTCACTCAACGTGAGCCGACTCTGCTGATCCACTGCAAAGAGCCGCGTCTTTTCCCCGGGACAGTCTGGAGCTCATGGAGTCCTTCAGTCAGCAGGAAAAGAGCAGAAGAGCTTAGAAGTGATGATGATGAGGATGAAGATGGTCATGTCAGCAAACGCTGGTGCTCAGAGACTTGTGATGCTAGAGAAGGAAAGAGGGTCAAAATCAGAAACCTCAGCAAAAATGAATAAATAATAAAACAGCAAAAACAAAAATCTCTGGTCTCCATTTGATGTTCATCAATCGTTTTTTTTACGCAGACGTTGTTTTTCTATTTTAAACCCAGTTTTAGCCGTCCAATCATCTGTCCGATCAACCGTCTCATCGTCCAGCAGCGTTTGACCACAGTCTGTTTTAACTCCAGACCTGCGTCGCTTCATCCTCCGCCTTTTTTTTAGGTGCTTTTGCTGGACCCCTAAAAATAAGCAGCTGCTTCTGGGATGTCCATTTTTTCCACATTCTGTATTGTGAGATTTGTTGCTTTTGACGCATTGTGGAAAAATAAAAAAATTGAAAATTGAAAATTGAAAATTGAAAATTGCTTACGCTTTGGCGGCCATTTTGGATCCTTCATGACATCACAGACTTTGCTGGACTTTCCCTCCATTTCTAGGAACTCCTCACACCTTTTTTCTAAAGTCCGTTTTAAGAATATTTTACACATCTTTACTTAAAATGGGATTAAAAATGTTACCCCCCTCCCAAAAAAATAAAAGAGATGAAGGAGAAGAAAAAGCAACACCCCCCCCCCCCCCTCCATACCACCCACCTTCCTCATGGTCTCTGCAGTGGGCAGAGATTCACCTGTTTACATCCATGGGGAGCCGGGGGGGGGCAAATATCTACATGAGGAGGGCCACCCAGCTGTAAATGTACACAGAACCACCTCTGTCTGTACTCAACACGTGCGTGGGGGGGGGGGGCTTGTCGTCTCACATCTTCATCAGCTGCAGACGAGACGATCTGCCCAGTTTTTGCCCCGGGACAGACAAGGAGCACCAGATGGAGGAGAGAGGAGCAAAAAGGGCTGGAGAGGAGGAGAGGGAGGGGGTGGAAGGGAGGGACGGAGGGAGAAACCCGGCCGGACAGCAGGTAAAGCAACCAACATACCGGGAGGGGGGAGAGGAGCAAAACTAGAACTTCAGAAAGAAGAGAGCAGATGAAAAAGGAAGAGAAGGAACCTGAGAGGAAGGAAACGTCTGAAATGATTCCAGAAGAAGATGGGAACAAAAGCAGAAACTCAGACACAGCTCTCCTGTTCAGGTGCTGGGGCACGTGCACGCATGTATCCAGCTCACACGTGCACGCTGCTGCAAACGTTAATGGCGTGTTCTGCTTTAATTGGTTCCTAAACGCTGTCAGCAGCGTTCCCACTGTGTGTTTAATGAACAGGTAGCTCTCCATGATTACAGCAATCTCAACCCACCGCCCAGCTGCTGCAGACGCCCCGCACACGCACACGCGCACGTGCACACACGCCGCTGCCGGCCCGTAATGGACAAAGGCAATTTGAGATGCTCGTCTGCACCGCAGGATGCTGGGTAAATGAGAGCGGAAGATGATGGCGAGGCAGAGACCTGCTCAGGTAGACAACAAAAGAAAATGAGGAGCAGTGAGCACTAAAAATAATGAGTGAGTGAGTGAGTGAGTGAGTGACAGGCGTCTCTGCAGACAGGAAGCATCCTTCATCACAGAAACATGCATCTTTGTCTTCATTCACTTACATTCGGTCCTCTTTGCCGCTACTTTCTGAGCTCTGTGCCTTTTTCTCTCCTCTCAGTCGCTCCAATGAAAGCCTGAAATTGCATCAACTTTTCTTAAGAGGTGAAATAAAAGTCCCAATATTTGTCAGTAATCAGAATCAGAAATGTGTTTAAAAATAAAGAAAGCATTTTTTTCCTTTAGTGAAAAATAACTGTTAACTCTGTGTAAAAGCAGCAGTTTAGTACATTCAACACAAAATGAGCAACAATCTATTTATGTAGAAAAGTTAAAGATGAGCTGATTGACAAAAGTTTGATCAGTTTTTATGTTTCATAAAAACAAATAATATTTTAAATGTGTCTTTGGTCACTAAACCTTTATTGTTTCCTTCATTTTGTCATTACCAATAGCTAATGAAGTCATGACTAATACGTTGATTCATCTTAACTTCCATTTGTCTCTAAAGGCTTCGAGTCTGGAACTGAATTCATCATCAACACAGACAAGCTGAGAAAACTGCTGCTTCAGTTAGAAGATCACTTGGACTAAATGCTGGTGTTCCTGCCTTCTAATGAAACCATTGCAATCCTTTTTAATTGCCTCAATTGTCCTCTTCAGAACTTAGCCAGAGGATTTCTCAGAGCCACACTTGGGACACTCTCTGACAAACCTGCAGACTTTCAGCCGTTCTCTGAAATCGTCAAGTTTAGTCTTTGCTCCAACACAACACTGAAGGACAACAAAACCATATGCCTTTCACGAGGATCATTTGGGCACAGTTGTGGTGCTGAGGTAGAGTGGTTGACTTCTGATCAGAAGGCTGGGGTTTGGTTTCCATAAGTCAAAGTGTCCTTGGTCAAGACGCTGAACCATCGGTCCTGCAGGTTATAGGTTGGTGCCAGTGTTCAGCAGTGCCCCGCCATCAGTGTGTGTGTGTGTGTGTGTGTGCATGAGTGTGTGTGTGTGTGTGTGTGCATGAGTGTGTGTGTGTGTGTGTGGGTGGGTGTGTGTTTGTGTGTGTGTTTGTGTGTGTGTGTGTGTGTGTGTGTGCATGAGTGTGTGTGTGTGTGTGTGAGTGTGTGTTTGTGTGTGTGTGTGTGTGTGTGCATGAGTGTGTGTGTGTGTGAATGGGACTGTAAAGTCTCAGTCAAGGAAGGGACGGCAGCAGAAAGTGTACTCTTCATCTGGACGCTGCAGAGCAGAATCTTTAGCTGTGATTGTGGGAACTGATAGAAGAGGCGTTCATGTCAATCACGATGCTTTTGAATTCCTCATGTCTGCAGGACGGTGTCAGTGGGGCTGCCATTGCTAATCCCAACCGACCAAAGCTAGCTTGATGCAGTTTTCCACATGATCTCTAGTGGACGACTCAGCTTCCTAATCCATTCAGAGCTGCAGTGAGTTGGTTCACCCTGACTGTGTCCATGTCGGATCACGTCACCTTTACTAAGAGACGCCGTCAGCCACGACGTTTTTTCATTTTTCAGGGTGTATTCAGAGAACAGAGAACTGCACTCTACAACCATCCAAACAGAGTTTAATGTCTGTGCTTCCTCAAGGCGGAGTGCAGCGGCGTGAGCTCCTTCAGGGATCAGTCAGAGATGCTCTAACTGTATTTTTAGACTTTAACTAAAATCACAATGTGATGTTCAAACGTTGGACTGAAATTCAAAGTTTAGACTTTACATACAGATGTCATACAGGCTGAATCTGCATGTCCGTCTGACATCCCATGTTCAGTGAGAATGTCCACCAAGCAACTCCTACATGTGTTCCTGTTGACTCCGTGTCATTAGCACGGTTCTCTTTGAATCGGCAGAACTTGCCTTTTCCTGTTGACTTTGATAGATTTGGAGCGTAGCAGCTATTCTGAACAAAGGAATTTTAAAAAGCTTGAATCTGATGGCATCATGTTTGGGAGGCGTCCATGTCATCTGAAGTCAAACCGAACTCTGCTGGTTGAATGAAATCATTTGAAGTAGAAGTGTGTCCATAAATACTAGACTCCACATGTGAAGCACTTCTATCAACATTCTCTGCATATGTTATACACATTTTACATATTATGTTCATCCTAAAGTATCTCCACACGTGTGTAGTCATCAGCACACGCTCGCAGCATCACGCACGCCCTCATCAGCAGTGGAGGCGGGGGCTCGTTCCACCCATGAGGCGGGAGCAGGTTAACGAGTCTCCCAGGTGAACACAAGCGCACGCTCACGTGCACACACTAGACAGTATCTCTGAAGACAACAAGACAGCACAAGTTTGCTCTTTAACAAAGTCTGAATGGCTGTGATTATGACACAATGACTCTGAAGATGGAGTGTGATTGCTCTGGGAGGGGGTGGGACAGAAATGAGGGGTATAAGAGGCGCTCTGCTGAGTGTAATTATCCACATGTGCAGATCTCAAAGTCACACAATAGAAAGTGATTTGATGAAGTTAAGACATCTGAGCAGGACTTCAGTGATTGTAAGTTGAAGCCGTCCGGTTTGATTCCACTTCTCCATCGAGGTCAGGACACGTGCACGAGTCTGGAAGACCTGCAGGAACGAGGGGGGGCACTTTTCCTGCTGGACCTCAACCATTCCGTTTTTAAAGTTTCTTTTCTACACAAATGTTTTCTCATAAATTAAACAGAAGCTTCAACATTTCTGAGGAAGCTGTGGATCTCTAGTTAGAAAACGACTCCAACATAAGGAAAGTCCCACTCGGATCATCTTCTGATCTGTTTTCTAAGCATTTCCAGTCGTCTTTTAATGATCATGATGCTGTTTTTACCCAAAAAACGGTGTTTTAGAACATAGTTTCTGCAGAGTGGCAGCAGTTCATTAGACACGAGAACATGTTAAAACTCTACAAACACAGTTTTCATCAGAGGTGTTCTTTAACCCTTGTTCTATCCTATGACCCCCCCCCCCCCTTCCATTGAGGTGTTCTCCTACCAGGACAAAGGTGGATAAAGGTGGAGAGGATTTCATGGAATCCATGGACACCAGTGAAGATCACAAATCATTGAAGAACAAAGGTTCAGAGCTCTGTCTAGTGGGTCTAGATGACCCCACTGTCTAGTGGGTCTAGATGACCCCACTCCCAACGTTAGAGCGCCTAGGATAGAACAAGGGTTACAGGGCCTGCATCTTTTAAGTGTGTTATAAGGTTAATTCCACAGGAAAAACAACCTCAGAGGACTATTTTGATGCCTTCACGCATCACGTTAGAGCTACAGGCCTCTTGAGTTGGACAGATTTAACTGTTACAGCGGTTTCTGGATCTTCAGACAAACAGAGTATATTTGTATAAATGAAAGACGCCGGAAAAGACGCCGATTTTGGATACATCCCATAGATACGAGAAGAGAAGAACATGGTGAGTTTTATCGACTGGTACAAGAGCTGAAAATGTATCATGAGCGTTTTCGGGGATATTTTAGAATGTCCGTCATTATTTCTTTGCAGCAGTGTAGCCGCTACTTGGCGTCTATCTTCTTTGCTGGTATGTGTGCTCAGAAAGGCAGTGTTGTGTTTGAGCGCCCCCAAGTTGTGTTTTACTGTAACTTCAGAAGCTCCAGACATGTGAGCAAAAGCGCCATTCTCATTGGTCGAATAGTTTTTGACGCACCGCGTCAAACCAAAGAGACGAACCCGAGGCGTTTTTTAAAAAGTGACGCTTTGACGCGTGGCGTTTTTGGCGTCTGTGAGCACACTCACATTGGTGCCCTTTGTTTAGTGACGGGGCGTGAAATGTCGGAGAATATCGTGAAATTCATCCCGGTGTGAACAGGCCTTCAGAATGGGGGAGATGGAGGGGGGGCAGTCGATCTCATAAGTAAATTTCATGACTTAGTTCACACATCAACAAATAATCTGCACACAGCTATGTGGAAGTCTATTCCAACATTCATGATGGAAAAGCCCCCCCACCCCGGAGCCAGGGGCAGACAGCGCAGCAGCCCAGCTGATTCAGGCCCCCAAGAGCCCCACCGTCATATAAAAAACCCCTGGAGAACCCAGACCCCCACCACAGAGACAGAGACCCAGACCCAGCAGCCCCCCAGCTAAGGAGTAGGAGGAGCAGAGAGCTGTAGAGCCGGGGCCCCCGCCAGGCTAGGGACCCGCTCCACCCCAGGGCGCTCCAGGCCTATACCCAATGCCCCGACCGCTTCAGACCCACGCCGACCCCCAGGCGAAAGGCACGCCACCGCCCAACAGTCCTGAGCCCCCACCTGCCACCACCCCCAGAGGCAGGCTGGGACAACCCATGGTCAGCCTGCACTGCATTATTCTTATTGATGCTTTTGATGGTTTTTCCATTTTCCCTCTCCCTGTGATTGACAGTATTTTGTTGATTCAACCAAAAATCAGGGAAACCCTCCAAACCTGGACGTTCAGTTTATGGGACGCTACGGTCTCCTGCTCTTCCTGTTTCTCTCTGTTGTCTCTCGATCAGCTGAGAGGTGGGACAGCTGGAGCGGATCAGCTGATTGACAGGAGCAGCTGACACAGTTAAAAGAGGAAGAAGCTACGCTGTGAAGGAAGTGTCCATAGTCTGATCCTCTCTGAACCAGAACCACCAGAAGTTCACGGTTTGTTGCGTCCCGTTGTCCTCATCCTCAGTCGCCTACCCCTGTGTTGATCACTTTGTTGCGTTTCGTCCCGCTGTGTGTAGCGGACCTGCTTTGGGACAGAACAGTGAAGGAAATATTCCTATTTAGATGTTGTTTTTTGTCTGATAACTCTGATGATTTACATTTTTACACTTCCTTCCTCTCTGTTATAGTAAACATCGTTTCGTTGGTGGAACTGTACCAGGATACTAAAAACCATTGTACTTCAGTTATTGTGTTTGCAGGCAGCTGAGGAAAAATACAACATTTAGTGCTGCATTTTAACTGGCAAAGTAAGTTGAGTAATTTTACTGAGTAACTAATTACTTTTAAGATGCAGTAACTGAGTTACTTACTGCCTCCCAGCTCTCATCCATGTCCTGAACATCTCCAACGTTCTTCTCTGTGGCTCCAGACTTCCTCCTCCAAACCACAGCTCTTCTCCCGGTAAATAGTCCGGTCAGAAACTCTTCTGCCTCGTCTCCTAAACTCTTCCGTTCCTCCACAGGTATGTTTTCAGGACCAACCATCTTTCCACTCTTCCTCCTCTTCAGCGTCTTCCTCACTTCATCCTGACTGATCTTTGCTGCTTTCTGCTCCTCAACAGCCTCCTCTTCTCCTCTCTGTTCTCCAACATGCTCCTCAAGGTTCTCCTTCCATCTTCCCGTCACACTGGTAGAACCTGTCAACACCTTTCCTTCCATCTGTCCTTCATCGTCCTAAGCTGCAGCTCATCTGTCTCACCTGTTTACTCTGCTGAGGAAAATACCTGTTTTCAGCATAAAATGCATGTTTGTGACAGACTGAGGACTGACTGAAGATAACCCTTTAACACCGGAGCTGCAGCTCCAGAGTTGACCTCTACCACTAACTCTTAACCCCTTTATGCCACCCTTGTGCTATCTTAGATGACCCCACCCTTACTTTGACGTGTTCTCCTACCATGACAAAGGTGGATAAAGGTGGAAAAATGTCATGTAATCCATTGAACCAGTGAAGATCACAAATCATTGAAAAGAAAAGGTTCAGCGCTCTGTCTAGTGGGTCTAGGATAGGTGCCTAGGATAGCACAAGGGTTAACGTGATTCCAGCGGATTCTGAAGGAAACACCAGCAGTTGACTAGGGGGAGCGGAGATCGAACCACCGGCCTGAGCCGCTGCCGCCCTTCTCAATTTATGGAATTCTAAAATTCAGCCCACGTTGCACATGTTCAACCCCAAAAACGAGATTTTACCAGAGGACTAACAGCATGATAAAAGAAAAGGTTACAGATAATCATATAATAGATCTGATCTGTGACTCATGCTGGTGTTTTCCGCTGCACAGCCGAGCTCTATTCTTTAGAACATAGAACGTTTGGTGGCATCCCGTGTCCTGCAACAGTTAGGTTTGTTTCTGGGATTTCATTGTTTGCTGTGTATTGTTTTTTACCGTTATTTGTGTGTCGTTAACCAGTCAGATAATCTGGTTTTATTAGAACAATCTGGTCTGAATCACATGAGCACAGCTCTGCTGTCATGTAAGCTGAATGATGATGTGACTGTGGAGAAAACCTTTCAGAGATGGCGGCTCAGCGCTCTGCAGATGAGCATCCAGAAGGAAATCCTTTCTCTTCTTCATCTCTGCGTGTTTTCCACCTTCTGCTCTGTGCTCCAGTCGTTTTCTGCTGGTTGAATGATGCTTTACCAGCAGAGGAACTGAAAAGTCACCAAATCGGACTGGATCATCGTAACTTTTCCATCAGAGCTTCACTCTGTCGCCCACTGGGAGTTGTGTTTAATATCCGGGGATGGAGCAGATAATGGCTGAAGTATAATTGTTCTGTGGGAGCGGCAGAACCACGCAGAGCCATTGTCCGCCTGCCTTTTGTAGTTAGTTAAAAGGTGGATAAATAAGATGCAATTTAGAGACTTTTAAGACATAATTTTTTCTCCTGCCTTAATCACTCTGAAATTACCTCTGGGTGAGGGCTGTCATTAACACGGAGGAGGCGCAGCTCCTGCAGGCGAGCAGGAAACGTTAATAGCACAGTGGCGCTGTGATGTTACCGCCGTTCGTGGCTCTGTGTCCCCGCTGAGCCCCCGCCTCTGCATCCCCGCCGTCCTCTCCTGACCCTCATTTTTTGACCATCAGAGCTGCTGTAAGTGCGGGGAAATGTGGGGTTGATTATCCTGATAGTTGGATGGAGAACGTGCACACAGGCGTGCACGTGTCCCCTGCGGCCTCCCATCGGGTCCTGTGGCCCTGGGCTGCAGGGGTCTCCAGATGTTTGCCTGCATTAGAGCCTGACGCCTGTCATGTCTGCGCCCACGCCACCACATTCTTCCATCTTTCTCCATCTGCTGCCCCACACCTCCTGAGAGGGGGGAGGGGGGGCAGGGGCTGACAGGCAGCTCGCCACGCCAAAGAGAGTTAGGCTCTGATGCAGATGTTGTCTCATTACCAAAGCAGACACACACACATGTAGACACACACATACGTTACAGACCCCAAAAGCCGTCCTTCAGAAGAATGAGCCACATTCCAGCAGAACACACACTTAGACACACACACACTTAGACACACACACAGTTAGACACACACTCACACACACTTAGACACACACACACTCAAAATCACACACACATAAACATCTACACTCACACACTCACCTACACACCCATGATTGTGCATGGGATTGTCTATGTGTGTGAGTGCGAGTGTGTGTGATTCTGTATGTGTGTGTATGATTGTTTATGTGTATGTGTGTGTGATTGTGCATAGGATTGGGATTGTCACCCACAGACTGGTTACCTGTCAGGATGTCCCCCCGGAGCCCCCCCCCCGCGTGGGGCTCTGGCGCCCCGTGACCCCAAAAGTTGACTGATGTGTTTCTGCCATGTTCCTGCTGCTGTGGTCTGGATCCAGAGTTTGTGGAGTGATTCTGCTGATGGATTTGGATTCTCTTCATTTGGGTCTTATGGTTCTGGACCAGCTCCTGCTTTGCTGAGGCAGATGTGTACAGGACATCCCAGCAGATGCAGGCTGCAGAATGTTTTCTTCAGGGGGAGGCGTCCCTCACCTGCCTCTGCAGGTCACCATGTTGCACTGACGGCTAAACCAGAGTCCAGGCCTCCTGCTGGGACGGACCAGTTCTGCTTGTGCTGACTCCTAGATCCTAACAAAGCCCACACATCGGGGTGGGCTTCCCTCTGACTGACGTTTGGTGAGAACATCCTGCAGGTTTAGTTAAGATGGCCCCCCCTCCTGGAATAGATGAGTAAAAATGGTTCTGACAGACGTGAAAGCAGCAACTTCATAAAAATACTCGAGTAAAACAGAGAAATCTCTGAGTAAACCCAAACCAGTGATGGAAAATGTTGGTGCACATCCTACACCTGAAAAGTTTATGTGTGACCTTTGAGAGAGACTAGGAAGGCTTGGTCTGCAGGCTGTTGTCTGTGCACGTCCCTGCTGTGCATGACCACACCCACGCCGCCGCTGAGCCGCACTTCTTCATCTGCTTCATGAAAACGTGAAGTCAGGTGCAGAGAAACAGACACTTCAAAAAGTGAACCAAACCGCTGTGACTGGTTACCCTGCGGTGGTCCTGAGAGCGGACTGGGAGGGTGTTTGCTCTAAAACTGGATCATTTCTGTGTTGTTCTTTACCCCTTTGTTCTATCCTATGACCCCCCCCTTCCATTGAGGTGTTCTCCTACCATGACAAAGGTGGATAAAGGTGGAGAGGATTTCATGTAATCCATGGACACCAGTGAAGATCACAAATCATTGAAGAACAAAGGTTCAGAGCTCTGTCTAGTGGGTCTAGATGACCCCACTGTCTAGTGGGTCTAGATGACCCCACTCCCAACGTTAGAGCGCCTAGGATAGAACAAGGGTTACATGCATTCATGCACAAATGAGGATCCGCCTCTGCAGCGGCAGAAACAGAGGCAACAACTGCTCAGCAAAAGTTACTTTATTTAATCCAGAATACACTTTCTTGTTATGTTTAATCAAATAGAAAACACTTTTCAAAATAAAGTGCATTTAATGAATTCTAGATTTGAAAACACACTTTAATAAATAAGTTTCTACTCTTGAGGTTTTACAGAATTATGCAAAGCAGCTGAGGAATGACACAAACACTGCATTGTCACCACACGAGTACACACTGTGTGTCCACATCACAACATTCTGAAGCAGGAAGCACCACGGCGCCATCGCTCTGCACAGACTCATCTACAGACTGTCGCCTTCTGGCACGGACACATTCTATCCATGTAGACTGAATCCGACTATTAGTACACAGACAGACTTGGTCATCAGTAGAGCTTTTGCAGATTAAAGAATCAGGACGGCTGAGGACAAACAACTGGGCCCATTTCTACTCTGAGTTTAGGTTTCACGGTTAAAAGTTTCCTTTCCATATTTAGTTATTTTATTGAGAAATATATTTTTATGTTTCTACTGTTTGGGATTCAGAGAAGTTCCTTCCCATGGTTGTTGGTTATTTTTGAAATGTCACTAAAGCTAAAATAAAAACTCTCTCCTTCTACGTAAATCCTGTTTCTGGTTTTCCTGGACCTTCAGATTTTGGTTCTGAATACTTGCTGATCAGACCTCTGAACCGTGAGCAGCAACATCTTGGCACTGAGACAAACCTGCACTGGATGGTTAGCGGGGTGTCTGCTCCCCAGAGGAGGGCGGGGGGCACGGTTAGCGGGGTGTCTGCTCCCCAGAGGAGGGCGGGGGCCGAGTTTGGTTAAAGTAGCGCCGTCTTTGTCACAAACAGGGCAGGTTAAGCAGAAATGCAGAGGTCTGCACAAAACCAAGCCATCAGGAGGAGCCCCCCCCCTCCTCACAGACAGTTGGGCTCTGCTCTTCATCACATCCTCAGTCCTCCTAAATCCTCGTCCTCTGAGGAGGAGGGGCTTGTGTGCTGGTCTCCTTCCCCGCTCCCCCGTGGACAGCAGCTCCATCAGATGCGTCCGTTGCTGCTGCGCCGGCTGGACGTGGGGTGGGCCGTGTAGTGCAACTCGGCCGTTGAAAACGAGGAAGAGCTGGAGGACGTGAGGCTGCAGGCCTCACAGGCCAGAGCCAGCTGCCGCAGGGCATCCAGGGAGTCCACCTTTGCCCCGCGCAGGAGGTCGCTCTGGCCCTGAAGAACACATCATGAGTTAAGAGCATTTTATTTCCTGTACATTTGGCCTTTTCTTAAATTCAGGTGAGGTGACGCATTTTCAGGATAAAACTGCAAGTACAAATACAGGAAGACAAAGACTCTAAAATGAGCCGTTTCATCGTCACGTGGTAGAATCCCATGAGGAGGCGGATCTGCTCTAGAGGAGACCCTTCAGGGTAAAAGAGAGTCCGTTCAGACAGAAGACGGCTGACAAACAAAAGAAAGACGTTCATTTGATGGAAACAAGAAAAGAGCTGAGAAGAGAATCTTTCCCAGAGATTTTCAGCACAGAAGACAAAAGTCTATCTGATGGGGTGGAGTCCAGCTGAGCGAGGAAGACGACGGCCACAAACCTACTAAAGGTTTACAGCCGCTTTAGCAGTCATTTGAGGATCCTTATGCTAGTTTTCATGTTTCAATAATCAGAGCTTCAGACCATCAAGTCCAGGTCGCCTTCCAGTCCCAGGATATCTAAAACCATGCCTAGTCCTCTCTAGCTCTGTGGAGCTCCACTCAGGGTGAGCTGAGGACTTTAATAAGGCTTTGAGGCCAAATTAAGAGTGACCATTTGGAATTAGAGACATCTTTGTGATGAATCATGTAGAAATGTGTCTGTCTCTAAAGTAGTTAGTAGCTCATGATGTAAAGCTTTGCTCCAAACTGCTCTTACGGGTGGATTCCGGCTCTCTGCGGGTCAAACATGGACGGTCCTGTATGGACCCGCACACAAGACATCAAGCTCCGCTCGGTGAACCCGTGGACAGAAAATGTTTGTGCAGTTTCTTCAACGGGCATTCTGCAGCAGCTCACAGTGAGTAAGGGTGGAGTAGGCAGACGCAGGTGTTTGACAGCGATCTCACATCAGGGACCCCCCCAAATCCATTAGTGCTGTTCACGTGATCAGCTCCCTGCATGCAGCCTGACCGTTACACATGTGCAGTTAGACAGTCAGGGCGTAGCTTATGTGGACATCCTATGGGCGACCGACGGTACCTACCGATCACGTGCACACCACGCACGAGCAGCATTTCTGTGAAGTCAGTTAGGAGTCTACTCGCACCTTCCTAACGACTGGAGTGTGGTGTAAAGACATGCAAGACTGATCACTGTATGAAGTAAGGATACTTCAGGATGCATGTACCACACACGCAACAATGGTACGTTCCATTTTCATGTTGTTCTTTAGGGTGGCCACACGACACACAAGGAGACTGCTATTAGGGTTATTTGAAGCCATTAAGCTAGCATCACTGAATGAGCTGTTGTAGTGCAGCATAAGTACAGATCTTCCAGTGTTTCTGTGTGTAAAGATCAGTAACACGTCTGTCGTCTGGTCAGTGACAGCAAAGACCAAGATTATCTCATGCCAGTTTAAGAACTAACAAGATGAAAGCAATGACCCGTGTTTACCACTTTTTTTTGTTTCCCTCTGGATGTTTGTGTCAAAGACATCCTGTCAGCATTGAAACTGTATCTTTGACACTGAACTAAACATCTGAAGTGCTGCAGCGTGAACCCAGGACCAGCAAGCCTCCTTCACACACAGACATGCAACACAACACGACTAAAAACACGGGGAGAGAAACTTGATGTGTGTTTCATTACCAGCTGGGATTTTCCTTCACTTTGGCCTTTCTTTGTCCATCTGTGTCCTCAGGAATGTGTCCACAGCTGTTTGTTCACATGTTCGTCTGTTCTACAGACCAATAGGAGGACAGCACACTGACGGCTTCTTCTAGCTACATCGCCAAATGTTAGGAACTTATGACTTTAGGAATCTGAAACCACCATGCAATCCCCAAGACCATAAGACGGTGGTTGGGTAGCTCGGTTGGTAAGGTGGAAGGCTGCTACGCAGGAGTCCAGGGTTCGATTCCCAGTGGGGAATGAACAACAATGGGGCAGTTACCATATCAATGGCATAGCAATTAACATCACCCGACACGCCACTGCCTCCCAGCTTGGCTGCCGCTCACTGCTGTCCCCAGGAGATGGGCTAAATGCAGAGAACAAATTTCCCATTGTGGGATATAAAGTATAATAGTTAATAAAGTATCAGTTATTATTAAGACAAAAGGAACATTTTCCTTAAAGTCCCACTCCGATCATCTTTAGATCTATTTTCAAAGTGTTCCCAGTGGTCCTTAATGATGATTCTGTTGTTTTTAGCCCAAATCAAATAAACGGTCGTTTCTAGAACAGAGTTTCTGAGGAATGACAGGAGTTCATCAGAAATGTTCCTCTCAGTTGTGGGTGGGACGGTTGTTCAGTAAAAGTAAGCCCGCCCCTCATTTCCTTCATCCCTTTGTTTACACTCTCTGCTGTTAGCTTACAGCCCATCACAACCCCAACCCAACTAAATGGCGAGTAATATTGGAGCCATCCATGCGTACAGCTTAGATCCAGATTCCAGCTCAGAACAGGAAAACAAAGACGTTCATGGATCTATTTGTCTGCAGGTGGATGTTTAGAAAGGGGCGGAGCAGGAAGCTGGTGAACCACTGATTGTAGCAGCTATGTCACTGGTACAAGCTTTTTCAAACAGCATTTTTCATCTGCTCCTGATTCACCACTTAAGAAATACTCAGAAACACAATTTTAATCCTAATTTTCTTTTCCATCATGAGAAAAAAATGCCACAAGAGGATGTTAAAAACACCAAAAACACCGTTTTCATTGGTTTGGGTCTAACCTACAGTATTTTCAGCACTATAGGGCACACCAGATTGTTAGGCACACTGACAATTAATGGACTACACAGACACTTATTTGCCACTTTATCAGGTCCACCTTGATAGTACCGTGTTTGACCCCCTTTAACCTTCAGAACCGCCTTAATCTTTGGTGCATCGACTCATCAAGGTTCTGGAAACATTCCTCAGAGACTTTGGTTCATGTTGTCATGACAGCATCAGTTGCTGCAGGTTTGTCTGCTGAACATCCATGATGCTGGTCTCCCGTTCCACCACATCCCAAAGGTTCTCTACTGGGTTCTGGTGACACTGGAGGCCGTTTGAGTCCAGAGAACTCATTGTCATGTTCTAGAAACCAGTCTGAGATGATTCCAGCTTTCTGACATGGAGCCTCATCCTGCTGGAAGTAGCATCAGAGGATGGAACACTGTGGTCAGAAAGGGATGGACATGGTCAGCATCAATACTCAGGTAGACTGTGGTGATGGAACCATGATCAACTGGTACTAAGGGGACCAAGGTGAGTCAAGAAAATATCCCCCACACCATGATAACACCACCACCAGCCTGAACCGTTGTAACAAGGCAGGATGGATCCATGCTTTATGTTGTTGACCCCAAACTCTGACCCTACCATCTGAATGGTTCAGCAGAAATGGAGACTCATCAGACCAGACAACGTTTGTCCATCTTCTAGGGTCCAGTTCTGGTGAGTCTGTGTGAATTGTAGCCTCAGTTTCCTGTTCTTAGCTGACAGCAGTGGTACCCGCTGTGGTCTTCTGCTGCTGTGGTCCATCTGCCTCCAGGTTGGACGTGTTCTGGTTCAGAGATGCTCTTCTGCAGACTTTCATTGCAGTTAAAATGGAGGCCTAAATGCATTGAGTTGCTGCCATGTGATTGGCAGATTAGAAATTGTCTTAATGAGCAATTGGACAGGTGTGCCTAATAAAGTGGACAGTGAGTGCAATTTTGATTCTTCTGTTATATAAAAGGCACACCAAACTATAGGGCACTTTAAGCGATACCAAAGAGTCAGAGAGCATCCAAGTCCGTCTGTCAGACTTAACTTCTTTCACGGTAATTCTAGAACTTTGATGGTAACATGTTAGCTGTGTTAGTGTATTAATAATACCTGTAACTCCCAATCTAGTTAGTAATATGTAAAAAACAGTCTGACACCACATTGGTCGTGTTAGTGTATTCATAATAACACTCAACCTTGCTTGTAATTTGTGAAGAGAAAAACTGTTTTCTTCTATCAAAATGTATTTTATTTATTTTATTATTTCTTTTCTCATTTTTATCAAAATGTTTTTAAAAGAGAACCAGAAATAATAAAACGATAACGCGCTCAAAAGGCGTGTGCTCGTGTTGACACAAATGTAGGCTGTACAGTGTGTTTATTCCACTACAGATCGTCTGTTAGTAGACTGGTCTCCTCACCTTCAGCACGGTGATATTCCAGGTAAAACTCTCCACAGCTTTGCTCAGCTTGCGGCCCTTAAGTCCTTCCTTCTCCCCAAGCCGAGGAAAGTCCTCATGGAAGTCCATTCCTTACAAACATAAACAGAAATGGGAAACGGGGAAAACCTGCATAGCACTTTTCTACCCTCCCTGAAAGCCCAAAGCTCTTTACAGTCAGTCCCTGTCACCCGTGCACATACACGGACGCACTGATACTCTGCTACTGAATACTGGCGCCAATCTATAACCACCAGGAGCAGAAGCTGAGTTCAGTTTCTTGCCCAAGGA
>CM043726.1:2019482-2071982 GCA_023969325.1 Oryzias curvinotus | reverse complement strand
AGAGCCAGACTGAACCGTGTGCTCTGACCAGACAGAAGAAGATAACACCTGACAGAGCTTTCGGGTTTATTTGGTGCCAAGTTCAGTCTTCTGGTTGGTACTGCCCTAATAATGTCTTCTGTGGTGGGACCGTTGGACAGGTTAAAGGTCAGCATCTGTGCTTTTCTGATAAAATGAAGGGTTTGTGTGTGAACCTGACACGGTTGAGGGTGCAGTGAAGCTCAGAGAACCTTTGGCTTCTGGACTCAGAGATACGTCAAATGTCAAATCCCAAATACTGTGACGCTTGGCAGGTTTTAAAAGCCAAGATGGGATTTCCTCTGCTGTCACTCCACAATGGTAAATGGCGTATACTTATATAGCACACAGTCACACACACCGCTCCGCTGCCAAACACAGGCGCCTGCCTGCCACCAGAGGCAAGGGGGGGGTCAGTGTCTTGCCCAAGGACACTTCGACTCATGGCCGTGCAAGGCAGGAGTCGAACCTGCAATCTTACGATCATGGGTCGACCGCCCTACCGCTGCACCACAACAACAGAAGGGGATTCATCTGTGCACACCTTTCAACCTGGAGTTGCCACAGAATACTGGAGGAGAATGCAAAGAGAGAGCTGGAGGAAGAAAACTTGGATGTGTCGAAGTAAAACATTTCCATTCTCCTATAAACTCGAAAGAATTAAAGATTGAGATTTTTATTTACGGAGTTCAATAAGAACTTTTGCATTACACTGACAATATGACCTAAAAATGACCAAACACAGGCTGTAGTCCACATGCAATCCATGTGTTTTCCTTTGAAACTCTTAGTTTAGCTTTATATGATTCAACTGTTGCTACTTTTGTGTATGTAGGCTGACAGTGCTTTGTCCAGAGAGCATTTCAAAGACGCCATGTTTTCTCATTATTCACATGTTGGATCATCCATTGGATCTTCAGTGACGTTACAAACTCAGATTAGACAAAGGGAGTGCTCTCTCTCTCTCTTCTCTCTCTCTCTCTCTTTGTCTCTCTATCTGTCTGCCCTAAAATCCTCACAGTTCATCAAAATCAAAACTTTATCATTTCCAATAGATGTGTGTGCTCGAAGAGTGTGCATCAGGGCAGTGTGTGTGTGAGCATGTGTGTGTGCATATGCAACACGTTCCCATTCATGGACGTGTCACATACTGACGCTTTGGGTGAGCCCAACTCGCCGTTTATCGACATGCTAAAAATGAGAGATCTTGATACGCTGATGATTCACTTCTATTTTCAACCATAAAAGTGTTTCCTTAATTTCTGTTTTATACACCAACAAAGATGTAGACATCGAGAACTGCTTTCAGACTATAAGAGGTAATACTTTTCTGTTTTTTATAATATATTAAATGATTTTGTCACTTTTCCGCTTCTCCTGTTAAGGATCGCCACAGCAAATCAGCTAAATCAGCTTCCACTGATTCACTCAGGTGGTTTGGCAGATTAAATACAACCCTGTATTATCAGAGCACAGGGAGCAAAGGGTCTTGGCTAGACACCCACACTGGATTTTTGGCTCATACCTTATTATGGCCCGCAGCAGCAGTCACTGACTGCAAGGACCAGATTGTTTTCTCAGTTGGAACGACGACTTCGCCGCCTTTCAGCGAGAATGTGACCCCCGCCGCATGCTCGAAAAGTCACCAAAACGTGCACACACCTGGGATAAATTGCACATGAATTTTCCACAAAGTCAGCGTCACCCCCCCGAAGACGATGACATCACGGCCAACGATGCGGTCAAAAAAATGAATGGGCCGAAAATCGCGTATGGGGCCCAACAAAATGTACTTCAAAATGCAGTTGCGAAACCAAAACACACGTGTCGGGGATATCCCAAAGAAGTTTTGAAATCATTATGGGGCGGCCACACGACCTACGGCTTGGCGGCCATTTTGTGGCGAACTCTGAGAATTGGCGATTTTTGTGTTTTCCCACGATATGGAAAACGACACTTTTGTTTGAGCGATTGTCACGCAATTGCACACACTTGCTGCCAGCTCCAGTCTACAAACACCACAGAAGTGTCGTTGACCTTTGACCTTGGGAAAAGGCCGCCATCTGTAATTTTCTCTAAAAAGCTCCTTTAGCACCAGATACAAACAAAAACTCGTCGTTGAAATTTTCATCAATCGTCTCGTAACTTTTCGGGCATCAACGGCCAGCTACTCTGGACAAAATGTTGGAATTAGAAGTTGTCAATTTTGAACGGCGTGCGCGTGGCGAGCTAGCAACCATTGCCATCTTAGCTAGCTCGCACATTTTTATCGGAATGTCGTGAAGAGGAAATATGCGATTCCCTGGCCCGCGCTGAACAAAACGATGTCACGCACGACAAGATCGATAAAGGAATGTGGGCGTGGTAAGCAAAAAACCGTTGCAAACAAATGTGCCGACTCGGCAAAAACGAAAAAATTCTCTTTTTCTGAGAATCAACTAATTGACTTTGTGGCGAACTCTGAGAATTGGCGATTTTTGTGTTTTTCCACGATATGGGAAAACGACACTTATGTTTGAGCGATTTTCACGCAATTGCTCACACTTGCTGCCAGCTCCAGTCTACAAACACCACAGAAGTGTTGTTGACCTTTGACCTTGGGAAAAGGCCGGCATCTGTAATTTTCAATAAAAAGCACCTTTAGTAACGGATGCAAACGAAAACTCGTCCTAGGGTTTTTGATCTTCTTGAAACTTCTCGGGCATCAATGGCAAAATACTAGGGGTGTGTATTGGCAAGAGTCTGGCGATACGATACGTATCCCGATATTTTACGGAAAAATGTTTTCTTTCTGTTTTTTTAAATATGACTTTGAAAAAACTCAACCTGAATTTGGATGTCTTCCACTGTAATAAAATGGTCAAATTCGGTTTAAAGATCACAATGTTGTGATGAAATAAGTTTCTATTGGGGAAATAAAATGCTGTTTATTTTCAGCATTAATGTAACTTCTCTAGTGATTTTAAACAGTTCAGGAGCAGGGTGGGGAGGACACACTGATTCTTTCCAGAAACAATAAACTGTGATGATGAGGCAGCATGACAGAATGAAGGAAAGTTGCTTTAATGTTACAAAAAGGGGCTTTGTTAACATATCTGCTCTGTTGCACCTTTGCAGCCACGCTTCTCACACACGGAAGTAAACTGGTAACAATGATCACCACAATGTCAGCCTTTTTCAGAGCATTGTACACATCCCTCTGATCCATCAGGTCCCTAAACTAGAATCCATTGCTTTGAGGTTCTGCCAGAACTTTAGCCCGCTTTGCTAGCATGTTAGCAGATGCTAAGCGCATTAGCCTATTAGCTGCTGCCGTGCTTCATTATCTATCTTATTTATCTGAGCCGCTAAAAAGCACAGCAATCCACGTTTTCATATCTTACTGGCAGCAACATGGCTCAGAGTTTCTGCTTGGTATCCATTCCAAGTAAAAACTAAGTATTTCATGTCTCATAACAACAGAACAAGCTGCCTCTGGCTGCAGTCTTGTGCAGAGTAGAGCTGCTCTAAGCGGCTCCGTGTTCTCTGCTGCCGGTCGGAGGGTGAAGTGGACAACAAGAGTCAGACGCTGAAGGACGCTCAGAAATAATTAAATAAATATCGATCTGGCAGCATTTTGAATCGATACAAGTATTGCCAAATGACGTATTGCGAATATATTGCCAAATTGATTTTTTCTTACACCCCTACAAGCTACTGTGGACAAAATGTTGGAATTAGAAGTTATAGATTTTGAATGGCGTGCGCAACGGTTGCGATTTCAGCTAGCTCGAATATATTTTATCGGAATGTCGTGAAAATGAAATATGCGATTCCTTGGCCCACACTGAACAAAACAATGTCACATATGACAAAATTGATAAAAGAATGTGGGCGTGGTAGACAAAAAACCATCGCAAGAAAAAGCCCACATCAAAGGTGGGCGGTGAGGGCGGCGGTGGTGCGTAGAGTTGGGCATGGAAGGCGGATTGCGTCTGCAGGCCATACAATGCCGCTTGCGGCTTTAATTATTATTATTATTATTTTTATTATCACTAGTATTAATATTATTATTATTATTATCACTATTATTATTATTATTATCACTGGTCTTATTATTATTATTATTATTATTATTATTATTATTATTTCATAACATTTATATCAATATTAATATTAAAAAATCAAAATCCATTAAACTTTCCCAAAGTAATTTCATTGGAGCAGGCAGCACGGCGAAAAACGATGAGTTGGGCTCACCCAAAGCATCAATATGTGAGGCAGAGGGGGGTTCTCACCCATGGGGCAGCTGTGGTGCAGTGGTGGGGCGGTCGACTCCTGATCGTAAGATTGCAGGTTTGAGTCCTGCCTTGCACACCCATGTGTCAAAGTGTCCATTAGCAAGACACTAAACCCCACCTTGCCTCTGGGGAAGGTTGGCGCCAGTGTTCGGCAGCGGAGCCGCCACCAGTGTGTGAATGTGTGTGTGACTGAGTGAATGGGACTGTGACTGTAAAGCGCTTTGGGCCTTGAAGGTAGAAAGCGCCATACAGGTATACGCCATTTACCATGCATCCATATTTGACGAGTTGGGGGTGACAATGTTCCTGCATATGTGTGTGCATGTTTGTGTAGTGTGTGTGTTTGTACCTGGGCATCTTCCCGTAGGTCTGTCCCTTCCTTCAGGGGCCCATTGGCCTGTTTGAAGACCTCATCCACCACCTTGATGCCTGTATGCCTCAGTGAGACGTACTCCCTCCCTCGTCGCCCGCCCCTCCTGACTGACAGCCCCTTCCGCTGAGCTTTCCCGCCGCCACGGCGGTTGGTGATGACGATGTGGACAAACAAGCTAGAGTGTGGCAAAGGATCTCCCGCTAGGCCAAGAAGGGGCACGTTCCGATATCCGGGCTGAAGGCATTCGAAGGCCACACTGAACTGACCGATGAAGTCATCTCCAATATAGTCATCGTCCAGAACCACGAAGCGCAGCAAGGCCAGCTCCGGCATGTTCACCTGCACAGAGGGGGAGGGGTCAAACATCACAGTACACCTGAGTGTTGAGTTAGGTTTGTATTCTTCCTCATCTTTAAACTGCTCCCTCTTGGGGCATCACTGCCAACTATTCGCTTCCATCAAGACGTCTCCTCTGTATCATCGTCCATCACATCAACCACCTTCAAGTCACCTGGTCTACATCCATAAAGTTCCTCTTTGGTCCTCTAATCGTCTTTCCCGGTAGCTCCATTCTCAGCCTCCTTTCATCATCACCACTGTTCCTCCGCCCAATTGTCGCCATCTGCTTCCCTGCTTTTATCTCCAGATCATCTATGATCTGTTCCTCTGATGTCCTCATTCCTGATCCATCCTGGTCTCTTCCACGGAGAACTCTCACAGAGGGACCCAAAGGAGAACTCCATTGTCCTCCTGGGGGACTACGGTGCCCATATGGGCAACAACAATGGTCACCTGGCAGGGCGTGATTGAAAGGAATGGCCTCCTTGATCTGAACCCCCCCGGTGCCTTTTTGGTTGTTGGTCGTTTGTGCTCGTCGTAGTTTGTCCACAACTAACCCATGTGTGTCTATCAGTGCACGTGGCAAACAGATGGACACAGGGGGCTAAAGAGGACGAGACGTTTTTGAACCAAGTCTAAGTTAGTTTGTTCCTGTTTTTCGTGTTTTTCGTGTAACCCTAACATGTAACCCTAACCCTAACCCCAACCCTAACCCTAACCCTTGAAGGGAATGAAGACTAAAGAATCCCTTCTTTGTGACCCTAACCCTAACCCTTCGGGTCCCTCTGGGACTTCAGACCATTTAGCAGAAACCAGGATCAGGACCTGCTGGATCTAAAACTCCATTTTATGAATCTTCACATGTTTACAGACATGAAGAGCTCAGCTGTGAGACCGTTGACTTTCATGCTCACACGTCGCACTAACTCCCGCAGCCACGGTAACCATGCAAAGACAGAGAGCTGCAGCCTGACGTGAGGCATGTCAGACTTCAGACTTCTGTTTCCATCATTCCTCACAACATCTTCCTCGCTGATCTGCTACAGCAAACCAAAAAGTTGGTGTTTTCATCTGAAGGGTCTCCCATTGGGACTTGAACCATGGGCCTTCTTGCTGTGAGGCAGGAGCGCTAACCACTGCCCCACCGAGCAGCCCACACAATGATCTCAAATGAAAGTGAGTTTTTCCTCCAAATGCAGTCTGATGCTTCTGCTGAGATTTCAGATGTTCAGGCAGAGAAACCTTTTGTGTCACTTTTTCCTCTGAGGTACAAACAGAAACAAACCATCAAGTTCTGAAGGAACAGCAAACAAGCACGGTTGTGTTTTCTGTATTACAGTTTATGAGACAGAAAGAGGGACAGGATGATGGCATTTCTGTCTCCTCTGTGTTAGTCTGAAAACACATTGCATAGGTTATGCTAGTGCACGTCTGTGTTTTCAGGGCTGAAGTGGCGACATCCAGACCAGAGTTGACCTGTTTGAGTTTGGAGGTCATGATGCCATGAGGCCCGTCCCATTCGGACCCAGCACAGGTGAGAAGTTGCTCTTTGTAATCACGCACACGCCCACATTTCTCAGAAGCCGGCTGATGAAACGCTGCCCGCGTAAAGTCAGCTGTCCTTGTTTTGAGTGCACTCCTGCGTGACACTCCGGTTTCTGGGTGTGGACGGTTCTTCTTTGTGTCGGCTGCAGAACAAAGCCTTCTAGTTCCCCCCTGCGCCTCGGGTTACCAGGACAGCAGGAATGAGGGCAGCAGAATCCGGGCTGTGGATCTGCTGCTGCAGCACACAAACACTGTGGAGAGGAACCTGTGCCCAGGTGAGGATGAAGCTCGCCTCCAGCCATGACTCAGCTGGCAGAGACACAGTGGGAACAGCACAAATCCACATGTGGAGCTGCAGAAATCCAGCGTCATTAAGAGCTCAGTGTGGATTTCCCTCCATCAGGATAAATCCCCACCCTTCATTTTGTTTGCAGCTCCGTCCTGCACCGACCGCCAGTCTCAGCTCTGAACTCGTTCATGTCCTCCAGTCCCCAGGGACTGCTGTCCTGTCTGTGTGGACATGCTTCAAACTCAAGGCCTGGTGTAACATTCACAACAGATAACAACTCTGTCTTTCTTTCTAGTATGGCTGAAGTTCAGCTTCAGATGCAGCATTTTTGTTTTGCAGCTTCTCCTCCTCTGAAATGGGAGTCTGGGAGGTTTCCTGTTAGGAACACGTCAAAGAATGAGGTTTGTGTTCCAAATCTAAACCACATTCAGTGTGCACTGGGATTATTAAAGGCCTGCCCTGAAGTTATGTAAAAAGCTTAACAGAAACACTAGTGTTCTTTATAATGCCTGCGTAGACACAAACCTCTATACAGAACTTTTATTCTGTAGGCTAGAAATGAAAAGTACCGTCCTTGGAGCCGTCCTTTGCTCTGTCAGAAAGCTGCAGCACATTGAGAGTTCTGCTGCCAGATGGAAGAAAAGAAAGCAGAAGAAATCTTCATTTCTCCTGTTCTCAGATCCTTATGTCAGGATCCTGGTCTGCTCCCACTCCTACCGTGGGACGATCCTCACACCTGCCATCTATCAGCCCCTTTATCTGGACTCCTCACCCGTCAGCCGACGGTCCGTCTGCCTCCTGCTGTACAGTACTGACTCGTGCTAAACTCTCAAGCCGAGCCTTATGCCAAATGCCAATGTCTACCTGCACACTTCCCAACTCTGTGCTTTGCCCCTTCAGGAATTGCTATCAGCTTCACCTCCACCGTTGACCACCAATTGTCATCCATCAGGACACAGAGCAAGGCTCCACTCTTCAATCTTCACCTCTTCCACCAGGGTAGAATGTCCTCAATCACACACCAATGCACTCTCACACTCACACCTATGGACAATTTAGAGTTACCAATTAACCTATGAAGCATGTTTTTGGACGGTGGGAGGAAGCTGGAGACCCCGGAGAGAACCCACGCATACACGGGGAGAACATGCTAACTCCACCCACTGATGTTGTGTTTCATGTCCCCCAGCCAGGACTTGAACCGGGGGCCTTCTTGCTGTGAGGCAAGAGCACTAACCACTGTGCAGCCCGTACTGCTGGTGGTTTCCTTTAATAGTGTAGAACCCAAACAAACCAGCAGGACTGAGATCTGCAGGAAATGCCAAGCTGGTAGAACCGAGTCAGAACCTTTACTGAATTTATTCTCCCTAAACAGTCTATATTTAAAGGTTCTTTGCTGTGATGATTATTGGCATCAGAGGACACAAACACCAAATATGGGTGAGGCTGCATGAAATAAATGACAACTGTGTCTCCAGTTTAGGAGGCTAAGAGCCTCGAAGCAGCAAAAGCATTTCCCTGTGAGGCATGAGGGACAAACGGGGGGGGGGCTTCATGATCTCAGAGGGATCTTGGCCCAGTTTCAGAAATCAGACTGTATGTGGATGATCCAAATCTGGGGTACTATACGTCTCTGTAACTTCCAGAAAGTGTTCGTAGTTTTCCTCATGGTTGTCTGGCTGCACCACCTGCAGATGTGGGGGGGGTCTCAGCAGGACCGACACACACACAGCTTACCTGAAACTCAAAGGTCTCATCGAACATGGGGTCGTCCTGGTTCTGTGCAGCCGTGCGTGTCCGCTGTTCGGCGCAGTCGGCTGGAACTCCGTGCAGCTCCAGAACCACATACGGGTCAATGACCTCCCCTTTGGCCCCCGACCCCTGAGGCTTGGGAAGGTTGTGGGCGCTGATCACCTGCACAGTGGAACAGAGAGCAGGTTCATCCCGTGACCTGAAGCGACCCGGAGGATTGAGCTTCTGGAAGCAGAGCTGGCGCACCTTGATGCGCAGGGTTTGCGGTGGGACCCCCGGCACGCAGCCGTGCGTGTGGGCACTGAAGTACGACACCTCGTCCCTCATGACGGCCGGCCGGAGAACGTAACCACAGCCCCCGTTCTGGGAGAAGCGACCTCGGTGAAGGTCCAGCATGGCGCCGGGCGTCTGCTGGTTCAAGGCCACGAGCTGGACCCCTCCTTTCCAGTATCCCTGGGGGTTGGGGTTGCTGGAGTCCAGACGCACTGAGCTGGGCCGCACCCGGGTCAGGGTACGCTTGGTGAACATAACCAGGTCCTCTGGGCTCTCGCTTGTTAGCCGCCCCGCCTCTCCTTCCCCCAGAGAGCACATGGTCCAGTAAGGCAGCTCTGGGGGGAGCGGAGAGCCAGGAGACACGGGGCTGCTGGGGGGGGACTGCTGCTGGGCCGTCTTGTATCCGGCTCTTTGAGCGTAGAAGCTGCGGCTGCCGGTCCGAGCCACCACCACCAGGTCTGACAGCTCTTTGTGGAGGCGGAGCTTTCTCGGCTGAGAAGGGGGAGGGACTACCAAGACCACGCCCAGCTCCTCCTCACCAGGTATAGTCATTCTTCTTCCTGCTAGGGGCCCCCCTCCTCCTATCTCCTCCTCCTCCTCAGACACCTCCCCGTCCGAGCCCTCGTGCTCTGGAGGGAGCTTCTTTGCCACCAACAGGATCCGTCCCTTCAGCTGCTCAGGAGACGGCAAAGTTGTGGCCCGACCCCCCAGGCCGACGGACAGCCCCTCTGGAGTGTAGAGACGAGAACCGAAGACTTTCTTCAGGTGGTGCGCCATGGTGCACTGCTGGGATGGGGAGCAGCGCTGGCACAGATACAGCAGCAGCGGGTACTGAGAGGTCAGGAAGGCGTATTTGTTGACCACCTCCAAGGCTGAGCGGATGGTGACGGGGGCATGGTGGGGGTGGTGTCGGGAAATGTCAGGACCGTAGTCCACCCCCAGCAGAGGTTCTCCCTCAGGGCCGTCGGTCACTCCCAGCTCCAGACATCGGCAGCCGGACTGCAGGGCTCGGATCAGACCCCCCAAGTCTGCTCGGCCGTGGACCTGGTCGTCCAGCAGGTAGGAGCGGTAGGAGGTGCTGAGGGGAGAAGCACACAACAGTCACTCCTCCCTATCGTCTGTCAATCACCAGGTTCACAGTCATATCTGCATCCTGATTGGCTCCTGAGGGTCGCGTGCGTCGCCTTTGGTTGGTCTGAATGGGGGTCAGAGGTCATGAGGAAGCTGCTGCACAGACGCGCCACAGTCACGTTCCTCAGGTAACAGAGGCAGTCTAAGGTGATCGCGATCGAGCGGTTGATCCCTAAAGACGTGTGGGTGGATTGCAGGCCATCAAAAAGAAATCACCCAGAAAGATGGATTTCTTTTTAAACTGTCGTTAGCCAATCATCAGCCTCGCTGTGAGGTCCATCATTTGATTGACATGCAGAACAAACATAACTTCAGAACGGCGTGAGCGTTCAGCGTCAGACTCCTCGCTGTGGGTGTGGACGCTCATGTGTCAATCACTCTAAAATGACCTTGAACACACCGAATGCAGCAATGCGCATCTTAGCCGCATGTGTTACGCGTGGCCAACATACATTTCCATCACTTCTTGGTCGCTCTTAAAAAACGTGGGAATAACATCGGCCGAAATAAAAAAAACCCGTTAGAGTAGAATCTAAGGAAAGATTCTATTTTCTTTTTTTAATAGATTTGTTTTACATCTGAACCTTACCGTAATGATACGTAATTACCCCCCCCCCCCCTCCTATGATCACCCTCCTACCCCCCTCCTCTCTATATTCCCTCTCTCTTCTTTCCTCCTTTCCTTTTCCGTCCGGTCCAACACCAAAGATTTTCAAATATGATTCAAATGAATAAAGTTTTTCCTGGATTCCAAAAGGGGTTTATTCAGACATTCCTCTGGTTTGTCAGTAGATTCATAACCCCTGTTGTTAAAGCAAAATATGTCCAACACAAGAGGCCTTCAGCTCTCATCTGTTTGCCCAGCTGTTGGACAGGACAAGTTAAAAAAAAATTCTATTTTCAATAGAACATTGAATATTGGAGGATTACTTCACTTTGGGTTGTAAACTGTCTTCAGAGATGAAAACAAACACAGTTGGGTAGAACGTCCATAAATAAATATTGTATAACTTTCTGTCACGATTGGGAAGGTTCTTTAGTAGGATGGGGTTACATAGCATTCAGTTGTCAGTTTTGCCTGTTTGTGTCCGTAAACCTGAAGTGACACCACACAGTGGCAGAGATGTCGCCATGTTGTGTGACATCATGTGAAAAGGCTCTATTGTGCCACTGAAGACTTCCCAACACTACGCAGCTGCTTGACCTCCTTCCTATTGCTGTTATGAACGCCACGCTGCACAGAAAGACTGAGGCCTGGACACAAGGAGTTGTCCTCTCCAGTGTTCACTGTGAAGAACTTTCCTGTCCAAACACCTCAATGTCTCCGTCATCAGATGCATACGCCTCACAGCACTCTAGTAAGGGTGCTGAGGGTTTCTGACTGAAACCAGTTGACAGCAGTTAACCCACGTCAAGATTTGATGATTATTCTGCAAAATTCAAAAAACAGGTTTACTATATTATTCTTATTGGAAACTAGTTTCTAATTTATAGAACAACTCGACAGAATCGACTCTGGAACATTTCGTCCTGATTCGACCCAAGTCCAATCTTTGCTTGGTTGAGGTCTGGTCCTGGTCTTGGTCTGGTCCTGGTCTGGTCCTGGTTTTGGTCTGGTCTTGGTCTGGTCCTGGTCTGGTCTTGGTCTGGTCCTTGTCTGGTCCTGGTCTGGTCCTGGTCTTGGTCTGGTCCTAGTCTGGTCTTGGTCTTGGTCTGGTCTTGGTCTGGTCTTGGTCTGGTCCTTGTCTGGTCCTTGTCCTGGTCTTGGCCTTGGTCTGGTCCTGTTCTGGTCTTGGTCTGGTCCTGTTCTGGTCTTGGTCTGGTCCTGGTCTTTGTCTGGTCCTGGTCTGGTCCTGGTCTGGTCTTGGTCTGGTCTTGGTCTGGTCTTGGTCTGGTCCTGGTCCAAAGTTCAATTATCTGAACTTTGACAAATACTTTGATTGGCATCCACCAATCAGGATTCACTTTGGCCTCTGATGTTGATGTTAACGGTGGGTGAAGTCCAAAACCAACCTGGAGACAATAACGGTTGTCATTGATTTCCCAAAGGGAAATTCTAATGGATATGAGTGTTTTACAACTATTTAGGAATTCTCTGTGTTCTGGTGATGGTTTATTAAAAAAAACAACAACATTTTAACACTTTTTTTCACTAAAATTGTGGTCTATATTCGCTGATCTAGTGAGCATCGATGCACACTGGTTTATTACAGAGACTTCTGGGAAGTTTTTGAGGACACTGGGTTTTGGAATTGCAGATCCGGACAGCACTAGAAAATGCCCAACGCCCTATAGAGTGTACTATGTAGTGAGTGGTGAAGGAATTCGGACGCAGCCACAGAGTCGCCATGGCAACATCATCTGTGTCCTCCATGTAGCGTTGAGGCCAACCTTTTTTGACTGGAGCTCCTCCCACATGCGGCTGGAGTGGCAGCTTTATGAACATACGTCACAAGCAGCTAGCAGAAAACCTGGCGTACGTCAGATCAGAGGCAGAGGATGCCAATATGCCACGTGAAGGGCATCAGTGTGGAGGCGGTATTAATCACCTGATGTAGTAATGGCACAGAGGCAGGTTCATGTCCTGGCAAACAGCTAGCTGCTCGGGGTCGAGTAGCTGGCACTCCGGTGACTGCAGGTAGCGTGCAAACCCGTCAACCCCCAGCAGCCCCCGCTCCCTCCCCTGGGCGGAGGGCTCGTAGCGCTTGAGGAGGTCCCAGCAGCCCTCGGTCGTGGCCAAAGACAAACCCTGCTCAGTCTCCAAGAAGAGCCGCAGGTCCTGTGGGTCCAAGCACTCGCGGTCCTGGGACAGCTGCACCAGCAGGAAGTAGACATCAGGACGGGTGCAAAGGTCACAGAAGGCCTCCTGGAACTCCTCCAGAGTAACATGCGAGGTCAGCTTCTCCTTGCTCCGCTGGATCTCCTTAAAGCGCAGACGAACCTGGAAACATTTGTTCAGTGACAGAAAGGAGAGAAAGCATGCAGCATCATCCTCCTGCAGGAAGGCAACGGAAATGTGAAAACAAAAGGATCAGATCTCCCCCTGCATCATCTCTGCCCCGGCATGAAGGAGGCCTCATCTGGGCTCAAATATGTTCCTGTTCATCCCACACGTTAGTGTGTGCAGATGAAAGCCTGTCAGAAAGCAGCTTTCCATAAGTCCAGAGTGAATCTGAACCAAACAGGAAGTCTGTGCAGCTGACAGATCAGTCCACCGGAACCATCACTGCCATCAGACTGCTCTGAACTTCTCTGCTTCAGGGTTTGATTCCTCACACTGACGGACTAGCTAAACGTATTAAGTCCTTAAGCCACTAGTGGGCTCCAGAGAGGCAGATTTGGTCTGACTGACAACTACCCGCCTTTATCTGCTGCCATTCTCATGCCTGTCATGTTAAAACCATTCAGATAAAGTGAGCAAACAGGAAGGATGGGATAGTAGACAGCTTCTACTTCCACCATCAGAGCTGCAAATAAGACATAAAAAATAGAAAAAGGGAAGGCATGAACGATGAGTTCAGGGAGCAACGCCAGGATTTACTCTGAATGGCTTAACTTTGACAGTGAATGGCGTACGGAGTGTTTACAGCTAGAGGAAAAGCTGCTGTCAGAAGGTTCCCTGTTCCATGGATGTGGCGCCTTCTGTCATTTAATATGACCTATTATAGGTAATGATAGTGCAAAGTCCTCCGCACTGAAGACAACAGACACCGCAGATGGATCATGGAGGCGGTAGAGATAAGAAAGCGAGCCCACACCTCCATGAACCGGGATGAGGGGGCCTTCCTGCTCTCTCACACCTGGAGCAACATCCTCCAGAAAAAGACGGACATCAAGGGGCGGAGTCACTTGTCAAAGTTTGACAGGTGACTCCGCCTCAGTCACAATCATCTGTTTTTAAAGACGTCACACACCACCACCTGATGACGACCCTGACGAAGGCGGAAGGCATTCCACCGAAACACGTCGGTACGTTTTACACAAAACAAACCCAGTGTCTGATAAAAAATAATTTAAGTGCTTAATAGAACTAATAGACACAATGAACTTCATTGAACCATTACCTATTATACACAGTCTAGGTGAATACTCCATTCTGATTGGCTGCTAGGTGTGCATTAAAAAGTGATAATGCATGCCTGAAAAAGTAGTTCCGGTCACATAGCTTAAATGTTTGTATCACTGCGCTGGCTTCTTTCAAACAAACTTTATCTTCATCATCTTCATCGGCTGTTAACCATCACTTAATTCGTCATCACTTGAACTGAAAATATTTGCTGAAATGGGAATTTTCAAACGCCAGCAATCCTGTTTGGTTTTTGATTCAAACGTTGGTTTGAACACTTTGCTGTGCCTCACTTTGAGGGTTTTTCTCTTCAGCTCCTCTGACATCAGACATGTATGCATGCCAAACATCTGCAGGATTATGAATAGAATACCCCCCCCCCACTGACCTTTGCCTCCTTGATGCCTGGACACAGTTTGCAGATGGTGGCGACCGCCACGTCCTCCGACACGATGCCGTAGCCGTCTTCATCCACCTCTGCAAACTCCGTCTTCAGCCAGTCCCTCCTCATCTTGCTTCCCAAGCTCCCTTCCACTGCCGCCATGCCCCCGTCCCCGGGCCCTCCTTCCAGGGTCCCTCCTGCAGCCCCTCCAATTATTGAGGGGTGGGCCAGCAGGTAACGCAGGCCTGTCACCCAGATGTTAGCAACATCTGCCGACAAGGCAACTAGGTCTAGAGACTGCGGGGAACAGGGGGTTTTAGATGACGCCTGCTGAGTACCGTCCTGCAGTGGGCCCCTCCTTACCTGGTAGTCGTCCCCATGAATGATGGAGAAGGCCGCCTCCTCGGGAAGGTGTTCGAACAAGGGGCCGTTGTGGAGGAAGGTCTCCGTGCTCTTCCCAGTGCGCACCTCGCGCATGCTGGAGACGTCCAGCCGGGCCCGGTCCCCATCCTTCTTGGACGGCTCCCAGCGCAGGCAGCTCAGGTCTGGATCCAGCGTGTAGAACCTGCAGTAGACCCTGGAGCTGGGACGGATCTTCTTCAGTTCACAACCCCCCTGCATGAAGGCCAAGCAGTCGGCTGCGCTGCTCACCTGCAACAGAGGAGCAGTAGACTTAGCATCTGCGTGAATATCCGTCTGCATGTCTGTCTGCATGTCCGTCTGCATGTCTGTCTGCATGTCCGTCTGCATGTCTGTCTGCATGTCCGTCTGCATGTCTGTCTGCATGTCTGTCTGCATGTCCGTCTGCATGTCTGTCTGCATGTCTGTCTGCATGTCTGTCTGCATGTCTGTCTGCATGTCTGTCTGCATGTCTGTCTGCATATCTGTCTGCATGTCCGTCTGCATGTCCGTCTGCATGTCTGTCTGCATGTCCGTCTGCATGTCTGTCTGCATGTCTGTCTGCATGTCTGTCTGCATGTCCGTCTGCATGTCTATCTGCATGTCTGTGCATATCCGACTGCATGTCTGTCTGCATGTCTGTCTGCATGTCCGTCTGCATGTCTGTCTGCATATCCGACTGCTTGTCCGTCTGCATGTCTGTCTGCATGTCCGTCTGCTTCACCCCAAACACACAGCAGAACCTGTGAGGACTGACAGGAGTTTCTCCAAACTGTTCCACAGACTCACTGACACCAAAGCAAAGATTTTAAAAAGGAAGTCATATGAACCTTCTTCTCCGAGGGCATGCTGCTGAAGGACACCGTCTTCTTCCTGCCTCCGCCCACCTTCTGCGCTGAGGGATCCTGGGAACACAGACACAAACTGCATCAGAAGGATCCATTTCAATTAACCTGAAGCATCAGTAAAGCCGTCCAGAACAAGACAGGAGGTTTAGAGGAATAAAGACGTCTCTGGATGCATACAGGAAACCTGAAGAGTTTCAAATTTCATTCATCAATCCTATTTCTACACCCCCCTCATTCCTTTTCAGGGTCACGGGGTTGCTTGAGCCTATCCCACCTCCTGTAGGGTGGAGGTAGGGCAAACCCTGGGTAGTTTTTCAGTCCATAGTCTGACTTTATCGCAGAAGACCAAAGGGAGTGGGCTGCCCTTGGCAGTGGGTTGGGTAGAGCCCTGATGGGTGGGGAGCTCATGTGGAGGAGAGTTTGGAATTCAAAAAGCCAAATGTGAACAGGTTCATGGTGATGGAGTGCAGAGGCAGAGCTTGGAGAAACCCAAAGCAAACAGCAAGATTCATCTGCTGCTCCTCCCAGAGAAGCCGTTTGCGGAGGCTTCTCCTCCTGCAGGAGGATGGAGCCTCACAGCTCTGCCTTTACTTCCACAGAAAGCTGCTCTGAGGTCGACACGCATCCAGAGAAGAAGAACAACCAAACAGATTCATGAGAACGCTGCTGTAGTTCCACATTCAAAGGTGAGGTTTGGATTCTGGAGGAAGATGTTCTCCTCCCTCTACCCTCCTCTCAGTCCACTCACAAAGGACTGGTTCTTTATAACACGCTCATTTAATGATCTGAAAGTTGAACTCTGGGAGATGATCCCACTCCATGGTAACTGGTGGGATCTTCCTTATGATTCCCATCTGGGTGTGGAGTGGAATTTCCACACATTCATGGTGTTTCTCTGGTGTGTGACGTGCACACACCTGGGTACCGCTAAGCCTGCTGGGATATCAGCTTCCTGTCTGCCACTATGTTTAGACCCTGACGGATTGCTGGCTTGCTGTTTGTGCTGAGTGCAGGGGGGGGGCATGTGCTCCTCCTCTAGCTTCCTCCATCAGCTTCTGACGTCCTAAAGCTGCTGTCAGGTTTCGGTGAAGCATCTCTGTTCTGCCGGCTGAGGCCTGAAGCAGGAACATCAACTTGCAGCACATATCTAGCAGAGCGCTGATGCAGGAGGCAGCTCAGACCCTCAGGACACACTAAACTAATCCAGAAAGATGGGTGGAGCCTTCCAGATTTCCAAAAAGAAACAAGGATCTCTGAGAATGGCAGCAGGTGGAATAGAAGGGAGTTCACCTGCAGTACACTGGCGGCCTGTCCGGGGTGAACCGTTGCTGGGTTGGTGTGTTCTGAGGAGTGATGGATGGACACTAAACAGGGTTACAGGAGTTGCTGGTGGTGCCAGTGGGAGTGGGAGGGCCAGAGAATCTCAGCTTGTCCCTGTAGCTTCAACATGGCCGAACTGTTTTCCTGCAGATCCCACAGTTCTTCTGGTTCTTTCAAACTAAAGCTGTCAAAGCAGAGCAGCCACACGCTGCAGTCAAACCAGGGGCAGGCTGCCCGTTGAACCACAGCTCGGTGGGATTCCAGCAGCCTCAGTTTTCCTGCATCCCTGCTGTTAAAGGATGGCAGATCCAGAGCAGAAAAGGTTCAGAACAAATAAAGAAGCTGGGCAGAACCTCCATGCGTTGTAGTGGTCAGGTTTCCTGCTGTGACTATATAGAATGTTTTCAGTAAAGTGAAAACCCAGTTATATATATTTTTATTTCTAATCATTCTTTCAACTTTGATGATGCCGATTTTAGCCAAAATTATAAACCTGTGTTGTTTTCTAGGACATTCTCTCCCTCTGCAGAGCAGAGAGAGAGTTGTGGGCGGGACTTGGACGTGAGTCTTCCCTTGTTTCCTATCCTCTTTATGTTTTCACTCTCTCCTGCTAGCTTACAGCCCCTCACCCCCCAACCTAACATTAGAGGTGCAACAGAATTGATGAACAACATCCATCCGTACGGTTCTGATCCAGATTCCAGCTCAAACCAGGAAAACAGAGACGTTCATGGATCTGTTTGTCTGCAGGTGGAGGATCATTAAGGGGCGGAGCTTGGAGACCGTGATCTGCTGATAGTAGCACCTATGTCACACCAGCAAGCTTTTTCAGACTGTCTATTTTCATCTGCTTCTGATTCACAATGATTTAAAAATATGCTCAGAAATGCGATTTGAAACTTCATTTTCTTTATACATGTCCTCCGAAGGATAAAGGCTACTAGAACATGTTAAAACACCAAAAACCCCATTCTCATTGGAGTGGGTGTCTAAGTGAAGGATGAGGCTCAGAGACTAAAGATTTGCTGAATCTTATTCATTTATTTTGCACAAAAAAAGATCCTCAGGAAAAGAAGAGGAGCTGGCTTTCTCTGAAGGACAGAAATGAATTCTGGGAGCACAAACCGTGATCACTGCCCTGCTGCCGGATGTTTGGCTTTGTCTGCAGAAGTGTCCGTCATGGAGCAGTGAGGAGGAGTGGACACACAAGCGCTGAAGAAGCAGGTCAGCGGATGTTCAGGTGGATGCTCAGGCTGTCACACACTGTCTAGGCTGTAGCTGACTAATCTGCAGGGAGAACATGTATGTTCCTCTCATCCCTGTCACATGTCAGAGGCCGTCCAGGAAACTACAGCCTCTTCCTCCTAAAGCTTCTAATGCAGAGTTCTGGCCTAGAAAAAGGCAGTAATCGGGTATAATCCAAAGCTTGTTTTAAGCTTTCTAGATCAAAATTTAGAATTCTTCTCATCGCTCGCAGGAGCTCGGAAAAAAAAACCATGAATTCTCACAGACAGAGAGAGAGGCTGCAGGATTAACCAACGAGAACAGGTCTGACATAAAAGGATGGATGGACGGACGAATGGATGGATGGATGGACGGACGAATGGATGGATGGATGGACGGACAGACGGACAGACGGACCGACGGACGGACGGACGGACGAATGGATGGATGGATGGATGGATGGATGGATGGATGGATGGACGGACGGATGGATGGATGGACGGACGGATGGACGGACGGATGGATGGATGGATGGACGGACGGATTGATGGATGGATGGATGGATGGATGGACGGACAGACGGACGGACGGACGGATGAATGGATGGATGGATGGATGAATGGATGGAAGGATGGATGGACGGACGAATGGATGGATGGATGGACGGACGAATGGATGGATGGATGGACGGACAGACGGACAGACGGACCGACGGACGGACGGACGGACGAATGGATGGATGGATGGATGGATGGATGGATGGATGGATGGACGGACGGATGGATGGATGGACGGACGGATGGACGGACGGATGGATGGATGGATGGACGGACGGATTGATGGATGGATGGATGGATGGATGGACGGACAGACGGACGGACGGACGGATGAATGGATGGATGGATGGATGAATGGATGGAAGGATGGATGGACGGACGAATGGATGGATGGATGGACGGACGAATGGATGGATGGATGGACGGACAGACGGACAGACGGACCGACGGACGGACGGACGGACGGACGAATGGATGGATGGATGGATGGATGGATGGACGGACGAATGGATGGATGGATGGACGGACGGATGGATGGATGAATGGATGGATGGATGGATGGATGGATGGATGGATGAATGGATGGTTGGATGGATGGATGGATGGACGGACGGATGGATGGATGGATGGATGCTGGATGGATGGATGGACAGATGGATGGATGGATGGATGGATGGATGGACGGACGGATGGATGGATGAATGGATGGATGGATGAATGGATGGTTGGATGGATGGATGGACGGACGGATGGATGGATGGATGGATGCTGGATGGATGGATGGACAGATGGATGGATGGATGGATGGATGGATGGATGGACGGACGGACGGACGGACGAATGGATGGATGGATGGATGGATGGATGGATGGATGGACAGAGCAAAGTTTTGACTGCAGGAAGTGGTGCTCATGGACATTCAGAGCCACTAATCGGTCACTTGTGAGGAAGTGACCAACAAACACATGCACATGCGTATCTCCAGCTTCATGTCCTGAACATTGTTTTCTGCTTTTCATTTGGACGGACTCAGGGAGAGTTTCACTACAAAGTTCATTTTGAGCTCAGACTGAACTGTTTTTAGTCTGATGTTTTGTGTTCATATTTTAAAGAAAAGAAGAGACGCTTTCAAGAAAAGTCTCTTGACAATCTAGAAAAACTGAGAGAGCAATGAAGCTCGCAGGACCCAAACCTGCCCCCACCATAATCCAGACCCCATCTGATTTTATGATCCAGCTAATAATCCTGTTGCTCATTAGAGATTACAACAATAGATTATTGTCTGTCTGTCCACATGCACTAATCCAGAGGCAGACTGAACTCTGCTGTTCCTCAGCTCTGCGTCAACAGAACAGGAAAAGTTCTGGTTTCTCCCTGACCCGATGGCTTTGGTCCTCCTGATCCGTCACTGACTTTCAGAGTATGGGATGAACAAAGCCGAAGCACCCACACAGCTGGGATTATTACCATCAAGCCAGCTGGAAAGGGTTGACCTTCTCCTGATTCTGGAAGTGACAATCGCAGAATGTTCTGGATGAGGCCATCTGAACAGTCCAAAACAGACGATCAGTTTGAAAATTGAGAGTCCCCAGGATGTGGTTTTCAGAACCAGACTCTCATCCAACCCGCAGTAGAGGCCACGCCCTCCTCCATCCAGAACCCTTCAGGCTCCACTGAGGCAGCAGGCCCGGATGAGGGCGCAGTCATGTACCCGTCCAAACCCAGACATGACACGAGGATGGACCCAGAGTCAAACATTTACGCGGTTCAAGTGGTTTTCATACTGGCATGATGTAATGCTTGTAGTGCCCTGGAGCAAGGCATGAAAGCTGTTGGGATGTGAACGCTCGAACTGAAGCAGAAAAAGAGAATGGGACTCATGTTTGGAGAAGAGAATCATTAGTGAGCAGCCGTGACTGTTCACAGATATTTCTGAGGGATTTTCTGAGAGGTGTTGCGTTCAGGCGTCCCGGATCACTGAGAGGCTGCTCACGGGGTCGGTGCACACGTTCAGACGTTTTGGAGGATTACTCCCCAGGGAGGCTGGGTCCCGTTTCATCTGCTGCTCATTTCTTTACAGTGGAATTCCAGCAACTGCTGCTTTAGTGTCACTTCTTTACGTTTCTGCACGCAGGAGTGTCAAACTAAAGGAGCTGGAGGAAGAGACTGGAAGAATAACAAAGACACCCCCACCCCCCCTCCATGATCACAGTTGGAATACTCCATCCATAATGTGTTTTGAATAAAATGTCACACCTACTTTAAAGATAACTTTAAAAAGACCCCTCAAGCTCAGACTGACATTAAATAGCCAGATTAGGCCACGCCCACTTCCTGATATTTTCTGAAGTCTTCTCTGAGTGATGTTAGGAACTGACAACTCTGGACCCACTTTAGCTTCTGCAGCGCTATAGACCAGCAGAAGCTCTGCTTTATCAGAGACTCCGTGTCCGAACACTGAAGGGAATTACGTCATATTTCCGTTTTTGGACTGCTCTGTACCGCCGACCAAACCACATCATTGGATTCAACCCGACATTGACCCGCTTATGAGCCGAGAAAAACAGCTCAAACACTGGGGACATGGGGACAGTCCTTCTACCCCCCCCCCCATCTGTCTGAGCTGATTCATCTCTGCTTCCTCCCCCAGGCCCAAGTCCCACCAGTTGGGTTCTCCGTACGGTAATCACTTTCCTACTTCCTCCTCCACACCCGTCATCCTTGTCCTTCCCCATCAGCCCTGTTTCTTTGCCAAGCCCCCCCCCTCCGAACACAAGCCATCAGAGGGCTTGTGGGATTGTAACCTTGTGAAGTCCTGATCCGGGGCGAAAGCACACTTCCAAGTTGAGAGGACACCAATTATGTAAGAGCTTAAAGCTCCTCTGAGGGGGGGCTCATGTCTGCAGCGTCCGCATATGAGTCCACATGGAGATGCAAACAAACGCCACAGGCAGGGCGCTGGGGGGTCAAAGAGGGCGGAGACAAAAACAGCAGCAGGGAAAAGATGAAGTACAGAAAATTCAGGGAGAGAAAAGACAAACTCAAGGAGGAACTATCACATGTGTGTGTGTGTGGGGGTGTTACTGAGGGACACCTCGGATGGATGGACATACAGATTGTCTCATTTAGAACCCAAGTTTCTCCAGACTCTTTCAGTGTTCTTGGGAGAACTCAGCACTGATCCTCCTCCAAACATGGCGAGTGGCGTTCATGACAAAGAGCTCCATTTTGGTTTCACCTGATCACATGACCTTCTCCCAATCCTCCTCTGGATCATCCAGATGGTCTCTGGAGCTCTGCAGGATTTGAATCCCTCCATCCATCCATCCATGTGTTACCATAGTAACCTTTGTTACTGTAGTACAATGGGGTTCCAGCTCTCTTCAGGTCATTGACCAGTTTCCCCGTGTCATTCTGGGCTGTTTGCTTAACGTTCTCTAGATCATTTGATCCATCAGGTGAGATCTGTTCTGGAGCTGACACAGATAACCAGATAACCACACAGATAACCAGATAACCACACAGATAACCAGATAACCACACAGATAACCAGATAACCACACAGATAACCAGATAACCACACGGATAACCAGTCCAAACAGGTGACATTAATACAGGTAACCAGTGGAGGGGAAAGTCCCACTCCGATCATCTTTTTCACTGTTTTCAAAGCATTCCTTGTGGTCTTTAAAAGATCATTATGCTGTAGTCCATATGCAGGATAAGACTCTGATGTCATGTATGTTGTAGTCAAAGGGATCACATCAGGGAAAACGACACAGCCCCCCCGGGGTGTCAGCAGGGGTGTCAGATTCCTCCAGGATCCCAAAAGGAATTAAATACAGATGGATAGAAGATGGATAAAAGTTATGAAATTTCTATTTCCAATATGTCGATGATTGTAAACATCTACAACAGCAACGTGACTGATGTGTAGAAACTGAGCAAACTTTCATTCAGAAGCTCCACACTGACGGGTCTCAGCCAGAGTTTGAACCAGAGCCTTCTTGCTTTGAGGCAAGAGTGCTGATCACTGTGCCACCATGCCGCCCTGAATGATTAGATGCTGATCATGTATTTTTCATGTAGTGAATCTGCATGAGTCACAGTTTTAATACTATCATGCATACTCTGAGTTGTATCCAGATTCTCCCCTTCCAGACATTTTGGGGTAGTTAAGGTGAAAAATACAACTTCAGGCCAGAGACAGTTTTCCTCATTAAAGAGTCACTTGATGGACAACCGTGTTCAAAGACACAGTCAGACCTGCCACACCTCCTCAGTGTTTTGGTGTACAAACATTTGGAGTCGATCAGTGCATCCCACCTGCCTTAGATGACTGAATGACGTGGCCGTGAGGTCAGAAGGTTGTGTTCTCATGACAGCGGTGACCTTCAGGAAAGATTAAAATCTGTCAATGCTGCAATGACATCCCTGAGAAACGACTGCATGATGATCACATATAGATACCTGCCAGACAGAACCTACAGCCCAGTTCTGGTTCAGAGGAGACACAGTTCAAACTTTTTGGATTCAAGAATGAACAGAAATATTCATCAGGTCCTGCAGCTGCTGCTGCTGAACCACTACATGAAACACTGAAGCATTGAACCACTACATGAAACACTGAAGCACTGAACCACTACATGAAACACTCTGAAGCACTGAACCACTACAGGAAACACTGAAGCACTGAACCACTACATGAAACACTCTGAAGCCCTGAACCACTACAGGAAACACTCTGAAGCACTGAACCACTACATGAAACACTCTGAAGCCCTGAACCACTACATGAAACACTCCGAAGCACTGAACCACTACATGAAACACTCTGAAGTACTGAACCACTACATGAAACACTCTGAAGCACTGAACCACTACAGGAAACACTGAAGCACTGAACCACTACATGAAACACTCTGAAGCACTGAACCACTACATGAAACACTCTGAAGCACTGAACCACTACAGGAAACACTCTGAAGCACTGAACCACTACATGAAACACTGAAGCACTGAACCACTACATGAAACACTCTGAAGTACTGAACCACTACATGAAACACTCTGAAGCACTGAACCACTACAGGAAACACTGAAGCACTGAACCACTACATGAAACACTCTGAAGCACTGAACCACTACATGAAACACTCTGAAGCACTGAACCACTACAGGAAACACTGAAGCACTGAACCACTACATGAAACACTCTGAAGCACTGAACCACTACAGGAAACACTGAAGCACTGAACCACTACATGCAATACTCTGAAGCACTGAACCACTACATGAAACACTCTAAAGTACTGAACCACTACATGAAACACTGAAGCACTGAACCACTACATGAAACACTCTGAAGCACTGAACCACTACATGAAACACTCTGAAGCACTGAACCACTACATGAAACACTCTGAAGCACTGAACCACTACATGAAACACTCTGAAGCACTGAACCACTACATGAAACACTCTGAAGCACTGAACCACTACATGAAACACTGAAGCACTGAACCAATACATAAAAATACTGAAGCACTGAACCACTACAGGAAACACTCTGAAGCACTGAACCACTACATGAAACTCTCTGAAGCCCTGAACCACTACATGAAACTCTCTGAAGCACTGAACCACTACATGAAACACTCTGAAGCACTGAACCACTACATGAAACACTCTGAAGTACTGAACAACTACATGAAACACTCTGAAGCACTGAACCACTACATGAAACTCTCTGAAGCACTGAACCACTACATGAAACACTCTGAAGCACTGAACCACTACATGAAACACTCTGAAGCACTGAACCACTACATGAAACTCTCTGAAGCCCTGAACCACTACATGAAACACTCTGAAGCACTGAACCACTACAGGAAACACTCTAAAGCACTGAACCACTACATGAAACACTCTGAAGTACTGAACAACTACATGAAACACTCTGAAGTACTCAAACACTACTTGAAACACTCTGAAGCACTGAACCACTACAGGAAACACTCCGAAGCACTGAACCACTACATGAAACACTGAAGCACTGAACCACTACATGAAACACTCTGAAGCACTGAACCACTACAGGAAACACTCCGAAGCACTGAACCACTACATGAAACACTGAAGCACTGAACCACTACATGAAACACTCTGAAGTACTGAACCACTACATGAAACACTCTGAAGCACTGAACCACTACAGGAAACACTCTGAAGCACTGAACCACTACATGAAACACTCTGAAGCACTGAACCACTACATGAAACACTCTGAAGCACTGAACCACTACAGGAAACACTCTGAAGCACTGAACCACTACATGAAACACTGAAGCACTGAACCACTACATGAAACACTCTGAAGCACTGAACCACTACATGAAACACTCTGAAGCACTGAACCACTACAGGAAACACTCTGAAGCACTGAACCAATACATAAAAATACTGAAGCACTGAACCACTACAGGAAACACTCTGAAGCACTGAACCACTACATGAAACACTTTGAAGCACTGAACCACTACAGGAAATACTCTGAAGCACTGAACCACTACAGGAAACACTCTGAAGCACTGAACCACTACATGAAACACTCTGAAGCACTGAACCACTACATGAAACACTCTGAAGTACTGAACAACTACATGAAACACTCTGAAGTACTCAAACACTACACGAAACTCTCGGAAGTACTCAAACACTACATGAAACACTCTGAAGTACTGAACCACTACATGAAACACTCTGAAGCACTGAACCACTACAGGAAAAAGTCCGAAGCACTGAACCACTACATGAAACACTCTGAAGCACTGAACCACTACAGGAAACACTGAAGCACTGAACCACTACATGAAACACTCTGAAGCACTGAACCACTACATGAAACACTCTGAAGTACTCAAACACTACATGAAACACTCTGAAGTGCTGAACCACTACATTAAACACTCCGAAGCACAGAACCACTACATGAAACACTCTGAAGTACTGAACCACTACATGAAACACTCTGAAGTACTCAAACACTACATGAAACACTCTGAAGCACGGAACCACTACATTAAACACTCTGAAGCACTGAACCACTACATGAAACACTCTGAAGCACTGAACAACTACATGAAACACTCTGAAGCACTGAAACACTACATGAAACACTTTGAAGCACTGAACCACTACATGAAACACTCTGAAGCACGGAACCACTACATTAAACACTCTGAAGCACTGAACCACTACATGAAACACTCTGAAGCACTGAAACACTACATGAAACACTCTGAAGCACTGAACAACTACATGAAACACTTTGAAGCACTGAAACACTACATGAAACACTTTGAAGCACTGAACCACTACATGAAACACTCTGAAGCACGGAACCACTACATTAAACACTCTGAAGCACTGAACCACTACATGAAACACTCTGAAGCACTGAACCACTACATGAAACACTCTGAAGCACTGAACAACTACATGAAACACTTTGAAGCACTGAAACACTACATGAAACACTCTGAAGTACTCAAACACAACATTAAACACTCTGAAGTACTCAAACACTATATCTCAGGCACTGTAGGTCGTTACAGCCTTAAAACACCTGAAAACTGTAAAACTTTAAACCAGAGACTCGTAAACTAAACACCCATCAGAAACTAGAAATAGTTTATCAGACAGCTGAAACCAGAAAGTTGTGCCGTCTTTACAGCTACTCACTTTTTTTATTCATGGTCATGAGGATGCTGAAGCCTTGCTCAACAACTGGGACAGTTCACCTGTCCATCACAGCCCCACACAAAAAGCATGCACATCTAAGGGACAATGTTGTCACTAATCATCCTATGAAGCATGTTTCTGGACATGTGCTGAAGGAGAGAAGACATGCGTGAGGAAAACACGCAAACTTCAACACAAAGAAAAGAACAGAACCAGAACCATCTTTCTATGAGGGAGGCGTGCTAACCACCACACCATGTGGAGCCACTCCGAAAGCAGCAGAGTCCTCTGGAGATGTCCAGCTTCTCTTTGTGTTCCGTCCATAGAGGTCCGGTCAGACTGGAGTAGCTGGAAAGCGGGTGTCCACATGCGTGACCCCTGACAAACACAGACGGGATGAACCGGGCCCATGCAGGTCATATCGGCCCAGGCACTGTTTATGCAACTCGGTCCAAAACACAGAGAGGGGCTGTGACAGCGTGCATGTGCACACACAGCACGTGCACACTGCTGCTTTGCTTTTATTTAAAACATGATGTCAGCTGCTGCCTAGCAACAGCTGGTGAGGGGCACAGATGGATAATGACATAAATTGGTCTCAATCGTGGTTTTTGTCCTAAACAAACAGAGAGAGCAGAGGAGTGTTTGTGTTCAAGCTTCACATTCACACATTCATGGATGTACGCACATGCACGTGCACACACATGCAGAACCTGCAAGGCAGTGCTCAGTGACACCCACACATGTGAACTCCACACTTTCATAATCAAGAGATTTTCACAGAGTTCTGATGAGACGTCATGGAGTTTCCCTGATGGATCCATCAGGCTGTGGGGGTCTGATGAAGCTCTCCATGAGTCACCCCACTCTGCCTCCACACCTACCATGTGTTTGTTTCTGGTATCAGTAACTGAATTTGGTGCAGTCATGGGGAGAGGGGGCAGCTCAGAGCTAAAGCAGCTGCCCCGTCCCGGGGGGCATGGTGGCGCTGGTTCTCAGATCAGTATCAGCACCTCCGGGCCAGGCACTGACAAGAGGAGGGGCTCATGCACCCAAGGAGGGGCCTAACAAGCTCCCACAAACATGAAAGCACCATCAGCGCCAGGAGGAGCGCCAGATTTGATTTGTGTCCTGTGTCTGTCCTTCTGCCACACAAGGATCTGGATCTTCTGAAACCAAAGCTGAACAAATGTGTCTCAACTCCTGAAAGACGTCAGAAGACACTCCAGAAATGCCTCATGGTATCTAAAAACAGAAAAACAAAATGAGGAAGCAACTTTGTCCTCCTGAATGTTCTTGTTCTGAGAAGACTGTTTTTGTCACTGCAGGGCCGTTTTGGGTTTCAAAACCAGACAGAAGAGCCACCTTCATCATCAGCCATTACTGTGGTTTGTTCATGTAACATTTAGAGAAGAGCTGTCATGTTTGAAATGAGAAACATGAGCGTGTTCTGGGGAATAGAAACTACTGGGGCTTGTTTCCAGACATTGGAAAGTTTATTTGGTGAATAAAAACCTCCTTGAGGTTTCATGTAGAAAAGACATCTTCTAAAAAGATGTGTTCATGTTCTTCTCACAGAAAATGTGCTTCACAACAGGCAAGCAGAGGCAAGTTATCAGGAAACATGACACGATCTAGAAAGAAATGCTAAGGAATAAAAGGCGTGAAGGATTGAGGGATGCTGCAGCAGATGAATCCCCATCCCTGAGTGGAAGGTTGTGTTTGAAGACGGACAGAAGCACCATTTGTTCTTTTAGATGAAGCCAAGAAAGATGTGAGAAAGCACAGAGTGTGTTCCTTTCAGTGTGGAACTGAACACCGAGGAGGAGCCAACATGAGCGAGGAAAGGTGTGGGAAGGTGAGGACGAGCAGAGACGGGAGGGATGATCTAACCGGGAAAAGAGAGCCGCCTTCAGACGACAGAAACGGGAAAAATGTATTTCTGTCTAAAGCAAAAATGAAGATTTAGGGGAAAGCAGACACAGTGGGCTGAGGTGTAGCGGTTAACACATTCACCTGCTGCCCTGGTTTGTATCCCAGCTGTCTGGAGTTTGCATGTTCTCCTCGTGCATGTATGTACTCCGTTTCCTCCCACATGCTTCATAGGTTCATTGATGATTCTAAATTGTCTCTTAAGGTCGTGTCTCGCAGCCCCTACCTCCATGTTGGGCATTTCCTGTATGACATTTGGGTCTTTGGTGATGTGATGATCCATGATCACCACATTGTTACTTGTTCCGTTGGGTTGCTGTGATGGTGAATTTCTCCTCTATGAGATCAGAAACTCATCATGATCCGTGCCTGGGCCCACAGTGTGCACGTGTCTGTGCGGTGTACCTGTTGTTTGCAGTTGAAGGTCTGAGAGCCGTGGTCTGAGCATCCTTTCTACAAACATCTGTTTGGTTTTAATCTGCATGCTCGTGTGTTCTCCTCCTCTTTGCCTGACCTTGTAGCCTGCATTTGTCTTAACAGTTGCGCATCACCGTACGTGCACGTCCATTCGTGCACATCTGTGCATGGCCACCTCACTTTGTTACATAAGGTTGTTAGATTATGCAACTCTCATATGTTTGTTGTAGTTTTTCCTGTGGGGAGTGGACAAACTGCTCTGTTTCATGGTGTTAGCTTAGCACTGCGGCTGCATCGACCTGAACTCCTCAAGCTTTACCCAGACGCTCACACGGGATCTGGAGGGGCAGTGGTTACCGCTATTGCCTCACAGAAGGTTCAATTCCCAGCTGAGGTGTTTGTGTGGAGTTTGCATGTTCTGCTCTATACATGTGTGGGTTTTCTCCAGTTTCCTTCCACAGTCCAAAAATATGCTTCATAGGATGATTGAAGTTTTGAATTGTCTCCTAGATCAGCAACTGTGGAACAGAAACAGAAAGGCAGCCGTTCAGAGTGAACTCCATGTTCATGCAGCAGTAGTTCAGACAGACAGGCTCCGTGGATGGATGGATGGATGGATGGATGGATGGATGGATGGATGGATAGATGGATGGATGGGAGGATGGATGGATGGTTGGATGGATGGATGGATGGATGGATGGATGGGTGGATGGATGGATTGATGGATGGATGGGTGGATGGATGGGTGGATGGATGGATGGATGGATGGATGGATGGATGGGTGGGTGGATGGAGTTTGTGTTTCCTTTGAAGCTGTGCTGAACTCTTGTTCCTGTTGTCTGAATGGATACACATTTAAATGTCGATTCTGCTCAGATCCTGATGTTCTGAAGGTGGTTAGAAACAGAAAAAGAAGGAACAAAAACAGCAGGTTTGATCCGATTAGATCTGGTCTGACTGAAAACTCCACATTTCTCCATGACTGCTGTTCTGTCAGCTGATGGTGGATAAGTGGAGGAGAAGCTGCAGAGGAGGGGGGCTCTGTGGACATATTTATGTATCTATACATGTAGCCTATATGTGCAGTGAGGTCAATAAGTATCTGACCCCCCTGTGGTTTAGCCAGTTCTGCCACTTAGAAAACATGGAGGGTCTAAAATGTTTATCATAGGTGCTTTTCCACAGGGAGAGATAGAATCTGAAGAAACATTCAGAAATCACGTCGTATGATTTTTTAAAACAATTTCTTTGTATATTACTGTGACCACTTGCTAAATCACAGGGTGATCAAACACTTATTGACCTCACTGTACATGAATGATATAGATAAATTGATGTCTTAAGTAAAAAAAAACAAGAGGGATTCTTGGTTTCAGAAAGAGGGTCAGAGTTCAGAAAACAGAAAAGCTGGGTCCTTTGGTAGATTCTGGATCAGAGGAGTCATCGGGGTCATTCAGGATTTTGTCTGCCCCCCCCCAAAAAAAAAAAGCAGCAGTCATACTAGATATTTGTAGATTCTCTTTGGGAAAATCAAATGTATTTCTAAATACAAAAATGGTATTTTACATTTTCTTTTTTGAAGTCCCCACTCACACAGGTAAGTAATGACCTCCACTGTGTCAGACGTCCTGGGGGAGAACGTTCTCGCCGTTTAAACCATGTTGGGACCAGTCTAGTCTGCATTTGCACAAACATCAGATCCAGATCTGTGGATCCAGCATTTCTGCAGGATTCCTGTTAAGCGTTAGTGGAGCAGACCCAGACTAATCCTGGATGGAGCAGCTTGTAGTTTCATCTCCACCAGTATTGGTTGTAATCCATCAGCTAAGCCTTCCTTCCTCAGATTGTTGACCACACCCCCATTTTCCTCCTTTATGCTCAGGATCCATGAGGAGGCCTGAGCAGGAACAGCAGGATTCACAGCCGGGGAGGCTCAATGTTCCCCAAAAATACCGAGGTTTGTCAGAGACACATCCGTGCTCTTCCTGCAAAGGGGGGGGGTAGCCGTTGACCTAGAAAGCCTGAAGGTTTTCCATCTCAGGCAACAAAATAAGTGGAAACCTTCTGAATCACCTGGACAACCAGAGGCGTTTGTGTTGTGGTCCCTCTAAGGACGTGATCGTCATGAAACACCCCTGCTTCCCAAAAACAAGATCGGCTTTCCACCGTTTTCATTTGCAGCTGTTGTCTCGTCTCGCCATCCTCGCCTGCTGCTCCGCACACCGATGCCGTCAGCTCTGTTGTTCCCCAAACTAGAACATTCTGCATACTTGAACCAAGAATGAAGTTACTGTGGCCTCCTGGTCATTCTGCTGCAGCCTCAGACACTGGTGGGTTTGTCCTGGTTCTGCTGCACACTGGCTGCTGCTTAACTGAGGCTAAACGGCATCCTGCAGCTCCGACGGTGACAGGTGAGAGCCCCCCCCACAGGCTCAGAATCCTCCCCACACCAGACAGTCGATCTGCATGTTTCTGGGTTTGCAGACAGCGCCCTGCTAACCTGCCACCCCTCCATCCCCCTTCCTCACCCCCCTAACACTTCAATTCTGCTGCCCCCCCTCGCTGACCTAAATTCCACGGAGGCATTAATAGGATGATCGTTATCATAATCAATGTGATCCTGTCTGCATTCCTCCCTCCTGCTTAAGGCGAACCGCGAGGAAACAATCACAAATACATTTACTTCCTTATGGAGGTGATTTCTACATCAACAGTTCATTTACGGATAAACAACAACAATGTCAACGAATGTTGTTCTACACAATAGGTTGCAGTTTAAAATGACGTTCATGTGATTTTTCATTATTGAAATTTAAAAATGTAACTGCATTTGAAGAGGAGAAACAGCAAACGTCACTTTTCTGTTTGCTTTTTATGTGAAACTTCTGAGCTTTAAGCTGACAGCAGGAAGGAAACAGCTGGTGGTGATCTGCTCTCTGATTGGACGCTGGATGGCGTGATGGATACCTCCACTGTGTGGCATTTATGCTGTGTTACAGTGTAATGCCTCTGAAGAGGGCATTCAGCAAGTACCCATCCATCCATCCATGCAACCATCCATCCATCCATCCATCCATCCATGCATCCATGCAACCATCCATCCATGCATCCATACATCCATGCAACCATCCATCCATACATCCATGCATCCATGCATCCATCCATCCATCCATGCAACCATCCATCCATCCATCCATGCATCCATCCAACCATCCATCCATCCATCCATGCATCCATGCATCCATCCAACCATCCATCCATCCATCCATCCATCCATGCATCCATCCAACCATCCATCCATCCATCCATGCATCCATCCAACCATCCATCCATGCATCCATCCAACCATCCATCCATCCATGCATCCATGCATCCATCCATCCATGCATCCATGCATCCATGCATCCATGCATCCATCCATCCATCCAACCATCCATCCATCCATGCATCCATGCATCCATCCATCCATGCATCCATGCATCCATCCATCCATGCATCCATGCATCCATCCAACCATCCATCCATGCATCCATGCAACCATCCATCCATACATCCATGCATCCATGCATCCATCCATCCATCCATTCATCCATCCATCCATCCTTTCATGCATCCATTTATATGTAGAAGGTTTTATCATCTCAGTGACGACAAAGGCTTTGATAATTGGAGGTTTCAGACACATCCTGCAGCTCCTGCGTCTGGAGATCAACTAAAAGATGATTAACTGTGATCAGTCTGATTTCAACTGCTCTCCTCTAATAAAACCCAGCAGAGCACTAGACGTACTGTTCAGGCTGGGAGAGCAAAGACCCTCGGGGTCCAAACGGGTATCTTTGTGTAAAATACGCCTGAGGATTTTTTCACACAAAGACCATCACCAGCTCTAAATTATCTTTATGCAGCCTGTGATGTCATCAGGTATGACCGTATGACTGATGTATTAGTACATTTCCCAAAGCAACCAAGGATGTTATCACAGTACTTTCCAGTTTCAGAGACGTCATTCTTCCCTGCATTGTTGTGATTCAGAACTAAAAATACAGTCGATCCATCTGGGACGCATCTTAGTCCAACAGCCTTCAAAAAAAGACACACAGAGTCACTAGGCTACATCCAAGACTGTGGCGAGAAGAAGCATTACGAAGCAAGCCAAGAACTGTGTCACTACACCCGAACCAAAGCCAAACCGGCATCAAATGAAGGCGGTTGAGCTACAAGATACATACAAGATATAAGATACAGCACCAACCGGGATGCCGTGATACTGTTGAGTAATAAAAGAATAAAGTTCAGGAATCAGTCTGTCAATGTCAGCGGGTCAGTGAACTCAGCACGCTGGATCAGGTGATGCTGAGCAACAGCAAGCCTCACATTAAACCAAGTGTTTTGGTTTGGGCCATTTGAGGCAGCAGCTTCCCCCCCCCCAGCTGCATCTCCATCTATGAAAAATGATCTGGGCGTCCGGCTGGACGACCCTTTGGGGAACAGGAAACTCCTTTGGGGTCATGTCAAATCCGAGGACATGTGGCGTGTTTCCTTCTGAACGGCTCTGCAGACACACTGGTAAACTACCAGCTACCAGACCGACCTACATATTTGCCCCATTAGTGCCATTTGTCACTGTCACACCCAGCCCCCACGCCCCCTCTTTTCAACAACAGGGTTTTCCATCTTTGTTTCTGTTTCTAAACATTTTCTTGTGTATATTTTCAAATGTAGGTCATTAGACTCCACCCCCTTCAGGCCTCACAGGAAGTCCTATCATTAGTGTTTCCACAAACGTTAGCTTTGACTTTGTCAAGACAAACCTGGTGTCATGGGCCTAACCTCTGACTGTCAGTGGTCTACAGGAGTTTACGTTCAAGTCTTCATGATAACCACAGAAGTCTGTCGCTGGGTGACGTGGGTGTCTGTGGGGTAAACACTTTCATTTGAATGTTAACGTTGACAGCAGCTGAGCTTGAACAGAAGATAAATGAAAATCAAGAAACACTTCAGAAAACAAATCCTAACCGGATTCTCATGCTCACTCAGAACTAGTTTGCATCCTGCAGTCCACTCCTGCACGTGAAGGAAAAGCAACTTCAGTACAGAGAAAAAATGAGTGAACCTCAACATCTCAGTATGAACATATGAGAGAACCTGCTGCATGGCAGGAAACCCGACAGAACCTGATGTTCTAACGGGTTGTGTCTTTTAAAATTGTGAAATTATACTTACAATCAAATGTCTGTGTTTGTTTAAAAAACATTGATGGCAGTTAAATGGGAATTCAAAAGAAAAACTGGGAGGGGTGGATGCAAATAGATGGGTGTAGTGGACACAGGGGGGTTTCCCCTCTGGGAGCCGGTTTGCAGCCTCGGTTTGAGTCTACGTTTAGGATGTCTGAACGGGGAGTGAAAACTGAACAACTTTACCCACAAATGTCTGCAGCAAATATTGGAGGAGGAGGTGCAGACGCCCCCAAAGGACCCTCAAGGCCGCGTCACACAGCCATTACATGCATTTTCCACGTATGACAGTTCGGTCTTTCACGATACACGCGTGATCTACGTCATTCATACGTGTTTCTTGCGTGCGTCGATGTGTCCAGACGTCTGTCGAGGGTTTCGGCTGACGGGTCTTTACATGAATTTGGTTTAAAGCTGTTCAACATTTTTTGGTTGGTTGAGAATAGCACAGCTTACGTAGTTTATATGGAATTATTGCTAAGTCATTCTACACAATTGTTTGTGATTTTTGTGAGATGTATACGCAAATTTGTGGCTTTGCACGACCGTTCCACGCATGTCCAACAGACTTTTCACATATGAACCACCGATAACCTTTATCTCACGTATACGACACACACTTACATAAAATACGTAAACGACGCATGAATAACTAATAATTGCATATAAACAGGTCAATAATCCCACACAGTTCTATGTTGGTTACGTGTTTTGTGTAGTTTATTTGTACTTCATCCATGGTTTTAAAGTGGCTCAATTGTAATATCTCTGTGAAAACGACCACAAATGTTCTGACTTTTCCATTAATATTCATGTATGACCAATTGTCATCCATGCAACATGCACAAGTGTTTGTGTGACGTGGCCTAAGAGAGCATCTTACCTGCTCATGCAAACAGTTTGACACTCCAAAACACAGATTACTGACGTTCCACCTGATGGCCGTTCTGAGTTGAGGGCCGATACAGAACAGGTTGTGACAATTAATGAGACAATAATTATGTCTGGGTTAGACTTTGTTTCCACTCCCATTTCTACTTTAGACATGTCTTTTGTGCACAGTCCAGCCCCCCAGCTACGGCTGAAGGTAGAAGTCTGTTCTACGGCAGCCGTGGTGCAGCGGTAGGGCGGTCGACTCATGATCGCAAGATTCCAAGTTCGATTCCCGCCTTGCACGCCCATGTGTCGAAGTGTCCTTGGGCAAGACACTGAACCTCCCACCTTGCCTCTGGTGGGAGGTTGGCGCTAGTGTTCGGCAGCGGAGCCGCCATCAGTGTGTGAATGTGTGTGTGACTGGGTGAATGGGTCTGTGACTGTAAAGCACTTTGGGCCTTCGTAAGAGGGTAGACAGCGCTTTATATAAGTATACGCCATTTACCATTTACTGAATCTCATCTACTGTTCTTGTTGTTTTACAAACTCCTTCCATGTTTTCACTAACCTCTATTAGATGTGCACACTCACCTTGTTCACCTGCTGAGCTCGTCAGAGCATCACACACACAACGGAGGGTTGGTGCACCACATCAGACAAGCCTCCAAGTCAGCGTGTCAGAGTCAGAACATGAGGAACACATGACGGAAGTAAGGAAAAAAAAACCTTTCTGTAAAAAGCCCATTTTTTCAGAAGCATTACAAGATGAAAGGGTGATTTCAGAAAATGCCTTTTCTTAGTGGGAAGGTCTGGCTGTGGACCTCGTCTCTGATGTGATGACTGACAGCTGATGTCAAAGCAGGCGGGTCAAAGCTGCAGTCTCAACCAAACCAAATGAAAAGTATTGAAATGAGCCTTAAGCAAATCCCAGAACAGGAAAAAGCAGAACACAGATTTTTGCATATCTGTTGGTGATTTTAGAATGAGGACCAGCGCATCTTTGGATCCACGCGCCAACAGGAACACGTTAAAAAAAAGGTGGAGCCTAAATGTGGAGGAGGCTCATGGGTATTCCTAAAACTCTAGTGGCAATCTCAGGGTCTCACCAGAGAAGACCCTGCTCTGAAAGCGTCTGGGACTCCTGCAAGTGGGCTGAACTCCAAGAACTGGACTTATTCCGAATGTCTAAAAACTGCAGCCGTTTTCAGTGCAAAGCGGTTTTCTTTCCTCTTTATGAAGCAGTGATCATGCTAGGCTTTCCGTGCTTTGACCGATCAATCCCACTGTGTGTTTTTGCTCCAACAGTATCCCAGTAGCTGGACTTTATCCAGAAGGATGACACTTGTTCTGAACTTTTTCACCACATATTTGGATCATTCATTCAGGCTCTTTGACCTTTAACCTGGCGGGGGGGGGGGGGGGGGGGTGTACACGTCTGGTCTGAAGGCATCATGTGGAAACACATACGTAAAGAAAATCCAGAGAAAGAAGCTGACAATATTTGTGTCAGTAAACGGCATAAATCTGCTCTGACTTCCCTTGGCTCCTCAGAGAGGATGAATGGATGTTATCACAGGCGTCATTAGTGTTGTAAACTGCTGGCACTTACAGAGCCCGGGGGGGCCTGTCTGTGCCCCCACATGATGCCAAGCATTGAGCCAGGACTTCAGAAACGCTGCCGTCGCTGCTGTCTGAGTGCGTGGCAGCTGCGTTCGTGTCCTCGTGGTGGAAGAGTCTCTCCTTCCTGGAGGGCTCAGACCTTTTCTCTGCACCACTTTATCACATAAGTGCATATTTTCTCCTCAGACTGCCCCCCACCCCCACGCACAGCACTCCTCCTCTGTCTCAGCTGGAAAGGCCTCCCACAGGGCGATAATGAGGGCGCACAAGGATGTCTGCAGGAGGCATGCTTTCATAGGCCATCCTGGATCCCTGTAACCATGGAGACCAGTGCCAGCGTGGAGTCACACACTTGCATGGATGTGCCGCTCTCAGCTCAGATCCATCCGCTCCTCCAGAATGAGGGGACTCCCAGCAGCAGCTCTGCAGGAGCTCGCGCCTCCTTAGGAGACGAAGAAAAATCAATGCGCCTCCAAGAACGGCTTCAACTCGAGAGGAAAAGGAGACGTTCCCTCAGTGCAGAGGGCAAATGTCAGCATTAAACGCTGTCAAACGGTTGCATTTAGATTCAGGTGTGGCCATGAAAGCAGCGGGAAATGAAGCTGCGAGGACGGAGCCGCATGCTGGTTGTTGTGGAGGAACAAGCAAAGTGCAGTCGCTTTAGTGAGAACGCAGAAGAAAAACGTTCTGGAGCAAAAAGCAGGAGTTTCTTCCAGACATGGAACTCCGGAGGGAAGAAAACGAACGTGTTTGTAGGGAGGGCGGGGTCTCTGTGTGTGGGGGGGTTAGCATGGGGTTCAATGAGGACGAAAAACCAGATTGTAATTTAGAAAAATCTTGAAAGAACAATGACAGAAAGACTCAAAAGTACCAGCTGTAAACTTGAAGGAAATTTAGAACATTTCTAAAAAAAAGAATTTAACTTGAATAAAAAAAACTTTCAACCTAAAAAATCATGCAGCAACAGCTGCTGTTTAGGATTTTCCGCCTCTGTTTTTTGTTTTCCACCCTCATCACTCTCAGTTAACGGTTTCAATTCAAACTGGGGGCGGGGCCTGTAGCTCATTGGTTAACAGGACATGATTGACATTGAAAGAAGTTATAGTGACGCTATTCTGACGTCACTCCACACCTTCCTGAAGCAAAGCAGGTGGGGGGGGTAAAGTGCACTTTTTTGGGTTTCCTCCTTTCTTTCTTCAGCAGACTTTTGTTCTTGGAGAAGTGCACTACATTACCAAAAGTATTGGCTCGCCCATCCAGATGACCAGAATCAGGTGTCCTAATCACCACAGGTGGATAAAATCCTCCCTCAGACATGCAGACTGTTTCTACAAACCTTTGGGAAAGAATGTTCTGCTCTCAGTGAATTCCAGCGTGGAACTGTCATAGGACGCCACCTGTGCCTCAAACCCAGAGGTGAAATGTCCTAAATGTTCCACAGTCAGCTCTGTCAGAACAACATGGAAGAGTTTGGGAATAACAGCAGCTCAGCCTCCAAGAGGTCGACCACTGAACTGATGGAGAGGGGTCAGAGGATGCTGAAGGTCAAAGAGGTCACAGACTTTCTGCAGTCCGTTGCTGCAGAGCTCCTGACGTCATGTGACCTTCAGGTCAGTCCAAGTCCAGCACGCAGAGAGCTTCATGGGTTTCCATGGCGAGCAGCTGCATCCATCCACACATCACCAAGTAAATGCAAAGCGTCGATGCGGCGGTGGAAAGCACGCCGCCACTGGACTCTAGAGCAGCGGAGACGCCTTCTCTGGAGAGATGGATCACACTTTTCCATCTGGTAATCTGGTAGACGCGTTTGGGTTTGGGGGTTGCCAGGACAACGATACATTTGGGACGGCATTGTGCCGCGTGTGGAGGAGGAATCATGGTGTGGGCTTGTTTGGCTTTGCCCCTTAGTGAAAGGAACTCTGAATGCTTCAGGATACCAAAACATTCTGGACAATTCCATGATCCCAACCTGATTGAGACCGAGAGCCAGGCCTTCTCCACCAGCATCAGTGTGTGACCTCACCAATGACCTTCTGGAAGAACGGTCCAAATGTCCTAGAAACACTCCTCAACCTCGTGGACGGCCTTCCCAGAAGAGTTCTCTCTCCATAGTGCCAGAGGGTTCATGGGAGTTTGCATTGGGTGGACAGATCAGGTATTTTAGGTTTGAATTAAGCGAATGTCGCCGAGGTCAGCTTCCAGTTTAGAGAATTCTGGTTCAGATCCTAACGCTGCAGATTCTCCTGACACTTTAGTTACTTAGACAGAACGTAAAGTTAGCCAAACCGCAAACAACATCGTGCTAACGAGACAGACAGCAGACTTTTTTTCTAAGAGCCCACAAACTTTTCTTCCTCATAGGAGGATAAGAAACTAAACCAAAGGTCTACTGCCACCTACTGGATGTGAGGCTGGACAGTTGGACCAACACAACCATTCATGTCTAGTACGGATCAACGTGGACTCCCAGCTGGGAGGAGGGCCTGAACTGATCATCCAGACTAAATGATGGGTTTTGCAGTGCGGTCTTCTCCTGTTATCCTGGAGATGTCTGCTGAATGAAAAACCACGTCCTAAAGTTTTGCTCTGCTCCTCATGAGGCCTCTGGCACTCGGAGGCCGGCCGTTTCTGCAGACGCTTCCTGCTCATCAGCAGCTCATAAATGCGTGCACTTCCTCCGCTGGCTGTCATTCGCCAAAATATTGATGTAGACGATAGAGAAATGTAAATAGGAGGGCTTGAGACAGAAACAGTGGATTCATGTGTTAAGTCCAGCAGATGAGCAAACATGTTAACGTACTTTAAATAAAAGCATCGTCCCGGCCCCCCCTCCGCTGGTGTCTGTTCCGTCACAGGACTGCTGCATCAGGACCGACTCCTTCTGTCAGGTCACGCCGTGGTTTTAGGCCCAGTTCTGAGCGCCATGATGACTTCCTGTTTGCAGCAAACCTGAGCCGGACGGCGGCACTCAACCCACATCACTTCCTGTTTACTCTAAAGTCACTCCGCCTCCAAACATGACAATTATAGCCAAAGTCCCTCAGAACTGATTTAGATTCATGTTTTATTCTAAATAAACATAAAGTCTTTATGCAAAAAACTTGTTTTTATTATTTTAAATTAAACATGTTTTCTGAAGAAACTGGAAATAATATTTGTTTTCTGTTTTATTTGAGCAAAATAACAGAAATTAAATAATTGAGAAAATATCTATTTACATTCAAAATAATTACGTCCACATGTTGACATGTTTTTACACGTTGACGCCATTTTTTATGCTTCTCTTTTATTGACACTCATTTTTCCTTTGATTCTCTGTTTCCATGTGCTGCCACTGCTTTTGCCCTGTGGCTGAAGGCGGGGCTAACTGGCTGCAGTTAGCCCCGCCTTCATGAGGAATACTTGCCACCATTCCGCAGAAGCTGCGTTCAGTGGAACACCTGTCCTGCAGGTGAGTTTGTTTTCATCTACATGCAGCGGCCATAGAATCATGGAAAGCCTTTATTGGGAATGTAACACCTGTAGAAACGGAAGTTCACAGCAATATGCAAATTATATGCAAATCATGACAAAGCCCCGCCCTTTCGCCCCACCCTCAAGTCACTGTGCAAAAACAGTGACAGCAAAATGAAACTGGAAATCACATCCCAGAAAGAAAAAACGTCAACCTGTGAAAATGTTGTCAGGATTTAGAACTGCTTAGAAGCTGGAGTTGGTATTTTAATTTAACCTTTTTCTGTCAAATGTAACTTTTCCAAAGCCAACACAAGTTTGAAAAACATAATTTATCACCAGTCCGCCTGTTTTATGCTCAAACGTTACTTTTTAATGTCCAAACTCCACGGTTAGCTTGAATGTCTGAACATTTGCTTTGCTTCTGGTCTTTTTCTATTTTCCATCTTTTTCAATGACGTCACAACTAGAATGTTGGAAAAACTGTTACAGGAAACAAAGATGATCTGGTCTGATGACGCAGCATCTTCATGCTGGATTCATTCAATGACAATCCCATCCGTCATGAACCGTCATGAGACTGCAGCAGCAGCAGCAGTGAGGCTGTTCGCTCAAAGCAGGTCAGCCATGTTGACCTACATAAGTGCTTCTGACTGAGCAGAGGAGCTTCGGCTGAGAGTCGGCGTTTCCTGAGAACACCCAGGAGCAAAAGCAGCAGACGACGACGGAGGTGAGGATGGGACTTACCTGCTTTCTGCTGCAGCTGAGGAAGATGAGCTCCCCCCACAGCTGAAGCGTGTCTGGGGTCACGTGCACACGTGCACACGTGCACACGCTCAGGTGAGCTGAAACGTCGTCTGCATTCATGAATCACTGACAGGGCTGTGCAGGAATGAAAGGCACTAAAATGAATGATGAGGCCGCGAGCAGGTGGAGTTACCTGCTGTGCTGCAGGAACCACCATCAATACATCCCGGTTCCAAACCAGGAACACGTCCTTCACTTTAACCTATAGAGACTCGGGACAGACACCAACAAACCCACATTTATTCACTCTCAGCTAGAAAACATGGTTTTCCAGTAAAGCCATGTCTAGGGAAAGTCTTCCTTCCTTCTCCACAGATTTCCGATTAGGAGGACAGGAAGTTCACTGACGTCGACTGCTAGAACCACAGCTCAGACAACAAGGTCCTGCTGGAAGAACCGGGCTGAACCGGGCTGAAGCGGGCTGCACGGGGAGAACATGCAAACTCCACACAGAAAGTTCTGGTCCCCCAGCCGGGACTTGAACCAGGAGCCTTCTTGCTGTGACAACAGAGTGCTAACCACTGCACCCCCGTGTACTGAATTAAGAAGATGTTTAACTGAAATCCTGTTTGCAAAACATCCCGTTTATAGAAGATGAACCTGTTTGACGTACGACGTCTCAAAGCTGGAGAACAACTATTAACCCTTGTTCTATCCTAGGCACTTTAACATTGGGAATGGGGTCATCTAGACCCACTAGACAGTGGGGTCATCTAGACCCACTAGACAGTGGGGTCATCTAGACCCACTAGACAGTGGGGTCATCTCGACCCACTAGACAGAGCTCTGAACCTTTGTTCTTCAATGATTTGTGATCTTCACTGGTGTCCATGGATTACATGAAATCCTCTCCACCTTTATCCACCTTAGTCATGGTAGGAGAACACCTCAATGGAAGGGGGGGGGGGTCATAGGATAGAACAAAGGTTAAGACTGGTAATGTTTTGGAAATGTCCTCAATTTTCTAGAAGCAGTTGAAGTCTTTTCTTCCATGAGGTGTACCCCAAGGTTTAGTCCTGGGTCACCTCCACTCCTCACTTTGCTCCTCCCTCTCAGTCTCCTCTTCCTCATGTATGAGCTTTGCTGTCCGTTAGACAGATGACAGCCAGTCTACTGGACCCCCCCATCTCACCTGACTGCCTTCATGAATCACATCCGGGCTCAGCTCCACCTGCAGAACCTAATGAGGATAATGACAGTAACAGAGCAGCATTTCCAGACTGATCGGGACCGTTCCATCCAGCTGCTCCGGGTCTCCTGCTCAGGTAGGACTTTAGGAGTTATCCATGACAGAACGCTCTCCTTCATCAACATACGCTCCTCCTCATCATCAACCTCAAGTATGCTCTTTACTTTTCTTCTTTTATACGTTCAGTGACTGTGCCTCTGAAGAAAGAAGCCTTTAAATGAAATCATTATTATCGGCATAACTCATGTTCTGATGTACACTAACCTCCCCCTTCACCTGAACACCCCAGACCCCCTGAAGAGGCTCCAGGTCCAGGAAGAAGGTGGGGGGGTGCGGCACAATCATGCAGCTGGAGAGTTCAAGAAGGACAGAAGCTGCTGATAAGATAAAGTCGGGGCTAAAACTGGGAGGTGGGACACAAAGGAGGTGAAGAGGGAGGAAGGGGGGCCGGCGGGAGCAGATGACCAGAACAGCTTTGTGCTAAATAAATCAAATACGTGACTGCAGGGTTACGGTGAAACTACACCAAGTTCCAAGCTGGTGTCTCCGCTTCCACCGTCCTGAATAAAGTAAATGTACATGAACCTTTGCTTTAGGTTTACTGTCCTTGAAGTCATTTAAAGGCTTAGGGTGGGGTTCTTTATCCACTGTGTCTTCAAGTTATTGTTGCGGAGTGCTTGTGTGCTGAGCAGGGCGCGCGCCACGAGAAAGAGGGAGGGGCGCGTGCAGTTGGAGTTGGGGGGTGTGAGCACGGAGGGGAGGTGTGTGCGGAAAATGTATACTGTGTGTTCGGAGGACGGAGCACAAAATAAAGAGAGATCGGCGTTCCCGAAATAGTTGTTTTGGAGTCATTTTTGTTCCGCTCTGAAAGTTGAGGGTTTGAACAGGGAAGTGAACCCCGAAGGAGAATTGCCTTCGGCCCTGGAGGAAATCTCCCCTGCGCTTCTGACCACGGTCGGAAAGAAAAGAGAGAAAAGAGAAATCATCGCGCAGCGAAAGGTTCAACATTATGGTCGGTTTTCAGGACCACGCAAAATACATAGGAACCGAAACAAATGATTTTTTTTGTAAACTGTATTTATCCCACGAAGGGAAATTCTTTCTCCGCATGTGACCCATCCCCTGGGGGAGTGGTGAGCTGCAGCCGAAACCGCACTGGGGAGGCGGTAGCGTTAAGGGTCTTGCCTAAGGACCCTCACTGTGTGATGTTAATTGCTTGCCATTGATATGGTAATTGCCCCCAGTGCCATTGCTCATTCCCCTCTGGGAATCGAACCCTGGTTTCCTGCGTGGTAACTTCCCACCTGAGGTCAACGTGGTCAGAAAAGGAAAATATGCCATGTTGATCCATGAACGTCTTTGTTTTCCTGGAATCTGGATCAGAACTGGACGGATGGATGGATCTGATGTTGCTGCTTTTTGTTGCACCGCTAATGTTAGATTGGGGGTGGGAGGGGCTGTAAGCTAGCGGGAGAGGACAGAAACAGAAACTATGTCCTAGAGAAAGACAAGTTTTTGGATTTTGGCTAAAAACAGCATCACCGTCATGAAAAGATCACTGGGGATACTTTGAAAACAGATCAGGGTGGGACTTCAAAAGAGTCATCCCTGATACTTGTTTAATGGTTTTTGGCATTATTCACAACTGTTCATGTCAGTTGTCTCCATGTTACATGTCACATGGCTTGCAGAGGAATTATTTATGACAGTTATTCAGCCTCTGTTGTACGTCTGGTGCCAATAGAACCGTCTGAAACTGTTAAACATCTGATGAAAGATACAGCAATGGTACAGCCCAGGGTTAGACCATGCCACCAGACTGTAGTCAGAGAAAATCCCTCCTATGATAACGTGTCTTCACATCACTGCAGAACATTGCATTATCAGTTAATCCAAACATCCTGTTTCCTGTTCCTTGTTGGGATGTTGGTCTGGGGTCCATTTACAGCCAAGGTCAGCTGTCTTCCTCCAGTCCACGCCTGCTGAGCTGAATCTGTTCCCATCGTCTGGGCAGCTCCGTGATGCTAAACTTTTTCATTCCTCTCCTTCAGACCTGATCTTTGCTTCACCCAGGGACTGAACAAGACATTTATCCGCAGGAAACGGAGTAATAACTCCAGACAGGTGACATCATCAATGTTTACATGTATCCCAATTAGCATCTCATGCCTCAGTGTAGTGGGGCTAAAACACGTGCTGGGTGCAGCCAACCCCCAGGCTGCTGTGGGGGTGCACCCCCTCTATGACGCTGCGGGTCGCTCACCTCCTGATCCATCCACTCGCTGAGAGAAAACCTCACTTTGATTATAATTACTGGTTCTGCTGGAAAGGGTGAGGAATCAGCCGGCAGACTGCTGCTGTGCGCCTGGTGGGGAGGAACTCCAGGAGCCTCAGAGGCAAAGACTGAATCAGAACAATTATGGGGTGTCTGCATTTGCAATCATATCCACCTGAGCAAATGCAGCGAGTGCTGAACGAAGCACCTTCACTCTCATCTTCCTGTCAGTGTCTCAGCCCTGATTCCAGAAGGAGGCGAGCTGCTGGAGGAACAAACACTGAAGGATTTTCTGTATCCCCTCAGGAAACGAGCTGTGCTGCCATCACGCCAAGGACTTCAGGGAGGCACAAACACGGCAGAAAAAGAGCAGGAGTCCAGATTTCAGAGTATCAGCATCAGTCAGTGAGTCAAGAGACTCACTGACAGAGTTCTGTTTAGATCAGACTGGCCCTGAATGCATCAGTGCTGAAACAGACTTCAACGTGTGCAGACAGAAAACCTGCTGTTTGTGAAGCAGAAGGTTTCTGTCATGGTTGTAGGTCATGAAGGGTGGAATCACATGCGGGTCAGTACAGCAGCTGCAGGGATGCTGTATCAGACCAGGCTGGACGCTCCGTCAAAGACAGTACAGCGGCAGCTCCTGCACACTGAGATAGACCAGCTGAGGGGCTGAGTCTGCTCCTTTGGGTGCCTCCTGGATGTCTTCCAGGAGAGGGATTCGGCATTTTCCATCAGGAGAAGAACCCAGGAATACCCACAACACCTTAGGAGGGACGGTGACGTGAGGACGCCTCGGGGTTCCCTTAGTGGGACTGGAAGACACAAGCATTTCTGCTCAGACTGCTGCTCCAGATAGGCAGAAAACCATAGATGGATGGAACTTCTGTTATTTGACATAAGCTGTCTTTTTGAAAGCTTGATAAGGACAAAGTTTGTTCATACTAGAGGCCTCCTGCTGTTGAACCACTGATGGCCGCTCTAATCCCCAGAAGAACAGGAGAAACTGCCTGAGCTCCAGACGGTGAGAGAAGTTTCACAAACACAAACCATAAAAGCTCAAATGGATGCCTTCTATTCAACCCAATCTTTAATTATAAAACTATCTGTAAAGATGAAAAATAAATAAGACGAGTTGAGTCACCACTTCACTGAAAATGATGTTTTTGGTGTTTTAACATGTTCTTATAGAGTGTTCCTCATGCTGCAGGACATAGATAAAGACATTTTAGACTAAAACTGCATGAAAGAGTTTTTCTTTATTCCCATAAGGATAACCAGGGAACAGACGAAAAAATGCTGCTTGAAAAAGAGCTGATTTGTGGTGTAGAAAATACACCGGGCGGGCCGTAAGCTCCCTGCCCTGCTCCACCTGCTTCCTGCTCTCACTAGAGACCACAGTGTCATCTGCAAACATGATGATCCACAGAGATCCCTGTCTGACCTCATCTGTCAGTCTGTCCATCCCAGCAGCAAACAAGAGGAGCTCAAAGCTGATCCTTGGTTCAGTCCACCTCCACCTCCTCTGCTTCACCTCCAGAACATCTCACCACTAATTTTCAGACGGTTAGGAGAGTTTACTTCTCATTTAGCACAACACGATGATTCTCTTCTGCAGGAGTCAGGCAGAACGCAAAAGACGAGCCTTGCAGCCAAAGATGTAAAGTTTACGGAAAATCAAAGTGTCTATAGTCTTTACCGCAGTCTGCAGCTGAGGAGCATAAAGAATGAACGACCAGCTTAGTTAAATGCTTGTGTAGATGTCAGGATGTAAAGACCTGCAGCTTCAGTAGACAACAGAACATTTGTGAAACCAGCAGAAATGGCCAACAGCCATGTCTGCAATTATGACCTAAAAAAAGGAAAACTGACAGATGAGCTGCAGAGAAAAGAAAACAAGACTTTCCTTCCAGAGACCAGAGGCTGTTTCAGGCAAAAAAAACAACAAACAGGCTCCCAATGATGCAGCAATACAAACATGCATGAGAGAAAGCTGGCAGAGAGAGCATCTCTTCATGCAACAAGAGCAGTAATTGTTTTAATTAGCCTATTCTGAAATATCTGAATAGAGGCCTTAAGCTGAGCTTTGCACCACGAACAGGCAGGTCTGTTCTACTGTGAATGTGACCTGCAGCTTCATCCGTCTCAGCCTCTAATCTAAGGTCAAACACAGAGCAGAACCTGCATGTTCACCACCAGAACCATGAGAGACGCATCACAACAAACTGCAGAAAAAACTAGGAATGTCTTCCATTTTTAACAGGGATTCTTGACATTAAAGTGAAAATAGCCTGCTTGTTTCTTATAAATCCCATCACTTTTGTAAGGAATGTACATTTGAGAGAGGAGAAGCAGATCTGAGCATTAGGGTTGCACCCATAAAAAGTGCCCTTCTGGTACCCCCGGCCGATGCCAGGCAGATGTGAGCCGGAGCCGGAGTGAGCCCTGCAGTCATCTCCAGCCAGGAGCTCGTCCCCTCGCCATGTCGGCCTGTCTGCGCAGAACAAACTCCATCAGCCAGTTCCCGCCTTAGAGGGCAGCACTGCATGCGCCTCATTTAATATGACTGTGCGATGAATAACAGATATAAATAACAGTATTTAAATGAGGGTGTTGTGGGAGCATGGACTGCACACCTGAAATCAGTGCAATGCAGAGAATGAGGGTAAAAAAAGCTGCTGCTAGAACAACACAAGCCGGTTTTCCAACTTTAAAGCTCATGAAGAGACAAGACGGGCTCTCTTTGTGCTGTGGTATGTCCGATGACCACAGACGTGTGTGAGTAACGCTGTCAGTTAAAATCTGCTTTTCAGACGGGCTAAAAAGATGCAGCTCCAGCTCTGCTCTCCGGTTAATAAATCATGTTGCATGTGCTGAATTCATCTCTTTGCATGTGCTCCTGGTTTTTTGTGCGTTCGTCCTGAAACGCTCAGGCTGCATCCTCGCTGACCGTAGAAAATGTTTCCCATGTCCTTTTGAATGTTTAACAGCGGTTTGTGCTGCCGTTTCAGCACTACAGCCCTGGCACCCAAACTGAGAAGATACCCATCTGAGCCGCCTGCAGCAGGGATGGCGTCATGGCGTTTGGTGGAGGAAGTACGAGGTGTGGGCCCGCATCTCCATCACTGGGAGGACATGGATAGAAGATAACACAGAAGCACAGGAAGAACAACGCAGCCTGTAGAAAACTTCCCATTAACCCCTCTGACCAATCACCTGCCTCATGGTCCCTCTAGGCATTCTGGGATGTGTAGTCCCAATACCACCTCATATGACACTTTTGTTTCACTTAACGCTCCTCCTAGTTCCTCCTGTGTGCCTTATAGTTTGACATTCAGTTATGTGGAGTATATTTACGTGTGCAGTAATAATGTGCTTTTCTCTGTTTATTTGTTCTGACTCTTCGTGGAGAGGAGCTGCTGCAGAGGTTAGAGTCTTCACGGTGAGCTAACGTTAATGTTGGAGGAGACCCAGGACACGCTGGAGAGACTTTATCCAGGACTTGGACCCCCGGATGAATGAAGCGATTGTTTACAGTCTGTTCTTTGGGTCTCTTATGAAACCAGGACTTTAGTCCACAAAGCCAACTCAGTCCAATAATCCATTACAACATTCAAGAACTGAACTTTAGACGTGCAGAAACCGAAATGTGTTCAAGAAGGAACTTCTGTTTTTGCTGGCGACTGTCAGCACTTCAACTCATCAGAGCGCCACCATGAGGCGCCATTAGGAAGTGATGCTGAGTACAGGAAGACACTTCAAATGCTTCTCATTTTAGTCCTGAAAATATGAACCTTTGTTTGGTAGATGTTCTGTAGTTTATCAAAATATGAACCAACCAAATGCTTTTGCTTTCACTCAGGTTTCTCCGTTTTATTGGCCTGCTAACAGAGGGGCCGTGCTGCACGCTGTGGTTCAGCGTCCTCACTGTTACATGTGATCCACAAACAAAGAACAAGCAATGGAAAAAAGCTCAATAATCAGCATGCAGGTTCATCAGCTCCAACCTAATGTGGCAAATGAGCTTCACAAAGTAACATCTGGAGCAGCTGGAGCAGCACCACAGGCGGATTTTCAGGGATGGAGCTAAATCTGTCAAGAAACTTCATGTTTGTCGCGGAATTCAATAAAGAAATGCAGCTGCACAGGAAATCTAAGGTGTTTGCGTTTAAACAGAAGAACTAAAAGGTCAAAGTATCGACGTCTGCCATTGATGAGCACATATCTAAAAGATAGAAGAAGAGTGCAAAGTCTGATAGCTTGACAAGCCTCACTCACGCTGCAACAAACCAAACATCTCTCAAATCTCCAGACATCACGTGCTTTGACGGCTCCGTGTGCAACTGGAGCCACAAAACTGCTCTGAAAACTGGGAATTCCCAGATATTCCTGTAACCTTAATGCAGAGTGGGGGACTCCAGCGCAGACGACACCAAACCTCTGGCACTTATGTGAAAGCAGCCAGAGAGCCACTGCTTTCTCTCTTCTTGGTAGCCTAGGAAACAGAGCACAGACGTCTGAACTGAGGGTCATAGGTCACGTCCAGGAAACTGCAACAAGGAGGGCGGGAGAGGGACGGTGCTCTGGTGGAGCTCATGTGAGCCCTCACACATTCATGCAGCTCAGAAAACCCTCTTCCTCGTCTGCAGGGCCAGGGATGACTGAGCGCTCTGACCAGAGCCAGCGGAGGAACCCGTTCTAAAGCTCTCTGTACCTGCATCAGGTGGGACCGTATGGAGCTCAGACCCTCGGCGTGGCTCCGCCCTCAGGGGGACGGCTCCATCCTCTCAGTGCCTTTTAAGGGAAAAAGTCCTGTACAGGTGAATCGCCTTTGATGCTTTTTTAATGCATTACATGATGTGGCCATGGTGCAGAGGTAGAGCGGTCAGCCTCTGATCAGAAAATCACAGGTTCAATTCCTGCCATGTGTCAAACTGTCCTTGAGCAAACCCCCCACTGCTCCTGGTGGTTATGGGTTGGTGAACTGTGACTGCAAAGCGTCTTCAAGCAAAGAGGGACGCCACTCCACGGGGACACCGTTTGGCATGTAAAGAGAAGGAAGGAGAACGAAGACGGCTCTTCTGAATTCCCAACAGGAGATGTGCAGCGTTTGACAAAACCTCCAGGATTTATGGAGCCAAAACGTCCCCCCCCTAAAAATGACAGAGGTCTGAGCCAAACATCCATCCCTCCACGCTCATAAGCTGCCAGAGCCCATCCCCACCCCTGCTGGGCAAAAGCTTGAACACATCCACCCAACATGCAGAGCGAAGACTCTGCTGGTAATCATGTGTAAATTACATGCATGTTTTAGTAATGTGCACATCCAATATGAATCACAATAAACTGAAAACACAAACTGCTTTTCAAATGGATGTAAGTGTTAACGGTCTGCAAATGGATGTCAGAAAGAAGAAACAAATCTGCATAATTACAGCAGAAAGCTGCAGTTTTAAGCTGTGGTTCTGGTTTTTCTCCAGAAGCAGGAAGATGGAGAACGAGGCAGCGGCCCGAGGTTGTTTTTGTTTCAGAAGGACGTCTGTGGAGGTTTAATATAGAAATGATAAAACATGCAGCATCAGGCAGAAATGGCAAACTCGTGTAGTGAGATGCTCTGAAAGTCTGAGCGCCGGGATGACACTTCAGCTCCCACACCGTGTCACCATGAGGAGCGCTCAGAGAGAAGGGGGCGGGGCTTTGATGGTCCCTCCCCAGACCACCACAGCATTTACAGTAAAAACAGCCGACAGAAGCAGTTCCCATGTTAGGCTTTGATTTGAAACAGTCTGCTGTCTCTTCTGTTCGTTGGGATCGGTGGGGTTTAAATGAAAAGAACTCGTCACTACTGACATGTTCCAGTTTAAGGTCACGCCGGTTGGACTGAATGTCTACATGAGATTGTTGTCCTCACTAACAGGAGCTGCGTTTCCATCACACATAGGCACAAAACTTTGTCCAATTTCTAGCAATGTTGAAAAAAGACTTTTCACAACCACACTGTTTCGATTAAATCAGAATTATATGAATAAAAACAAACCAACTCTTGCAATAAGATGTGAACAATGATTGACAGCAGATGCATTCAAAATTCCTTCCTTTAAGGTCCTCACAGGTGGGAGGGGCTACGGATGAAGCCCTTTCTGGAAGTGGTGGTAGGTGGTTTTCCAGAGGAGCTGTGGATCCAACAATTCCACGACACGCCCAACTCTGGATGAGCTGTGTGACGCTGCGGGACCTCTGGTGGCGCCCGCCGTGCAGCGACCAAGGCCGCCAGTTCCTACCAAGCAGCACATCGCCATCAGGTTGTTGGTCACATGACTCGTTTCATTTGAAAGAAGTGCTTCCATTGCAGTTTTGGGAAATGCGTCCACTTGGATTTATCTCAAAAACCACCTCCTCCACAAGCAAAAACGTTGTTTTTGATAAATACAATTTTTTCAACATTTTCGTGTTTCCATGTATTACATTTATTAGAGCAAATCCGATGTGTGCAGTTTCATAGTCAGTGTTGTCAAGCTGTCCCAGGACAGCAAAGCTTTGCACATTGTGTCTGAAGCAGATAGAAACATCTGAAACAAGCTGTTTAAGGCACAGCCCCGCCTCCACCATGCTATGTTTTGATTGGTCCACTCCTGAGGCCTGACAGAGCTGCTGTTTCACTGGATTAGAGTTGAGAGGTGAAAGCACAGACACATAACACACACATACACATCATGGAAAAGACAGAGTCTGGAGCGGGATGAGCCTCTAAGATGCTCAAAGCGGCAGCCATGTCATCCAGCATGAAGCTGAGCTGGCTCCTGCCAGTTAGAAACACCCCCCTGATGTATGGTGGGGGGCAAATGTTGAAAACATAGAACAACACAACAGCTTCACTTCAGAGGAAGCACCACAACCGCTGAAGTCTGAGGGAGGAAGGGGACCTTCTGAACTGGCTGTCCCATGATGCTGCAGAGGCTGCAGCCCTTTGGGTTTTCTCCCCTCATTCAAATCCATCTGGACCCCGCCCGGTCTACGAACGGTGAAGGTGGGGTTCACCTGCATCACACAGACACAGCCACTCCCCCTTTCACCCCTATGGAACAATGTAGGAACACCAATGAACCTATGAAGCCTGTGTTTGGACTGTGAGAGGAAGAAAAGCCACGCATGAACCAGGACAACATACAAACTACACAGAAAGGACCCAGCTGGGATCGGAACCAGGACATTCTCACTAAAGTGCTAAACACTATACCACCATGCCAGCCTGCTTCAATCAAATCAAATACATGTTAAACGTTGAAACAAGCAGCAGATTGTTATCCTTGAGGTTGAAATGGTCTCAGATCAGCGTCGAACGCCAACGTTCTACGAGTTCTTCTGAAAACTCGCCGTCTGTATCAGATGCTTATCCCACTTCCTGGGTTTGAGCCCTCGGCAGCTCCATCCTCTAACCTCTCCAGGAGTTAGTCTGTGTCGTTGTTTGCAGGTCTCCGTCTTCACTTTGGTTTTCCTCGTTACCATCAAAAGGCTGAACGATCCCTGAGTGCAGGACACCACTGAACTAATCCTAATCTCAAATCCTCCGCTCGGCTCCAAACATGAAACAGTGTGCCCACAGTGAGCTGCTTTTAAACAGATTTACTCCCCACTACACGAGTAGTGGGGGGGGGAGTTCAGGGGTGTTGGGATTAGCAGGAGATTGGGGTTGCCATGGCAGCCAGCGAGCGCCGTTCCAGGGATCTTCACCGGTCCCGCTGAAGCAGCCGACGCTGGCAGCTGCGCAGGATTCCCGCCCTCTGAGGGCAGGGCCCCCACTAGTGTACACGCCCACACACGGACCAGTCCGACTGTCCCAAAGAGGAATGATGGCAGCGGTTCTGCTGCTGACCCAAACCCCCATTTAAAAGAAGGTTTTCCACGAGAGCACATGATCAAAGCGGGAATTGACTCCGCCCACAAATGTCCTCGACCAGAACCAATCCTGACGGAGGTAAACATCCGTACTGCAGCTTTGGGCGTGTTTCTGTTCTGTGAGGAAGCTGGAGCATCCAGAGGAAACCCATGCAGACCTGAGGGGGACATGCAGCCTCCACACGAAGAACCCAGCTGGGACTTGAACCACCACCTTCTCACTGAGCCAAGAGTGCTGACCACTATCCCACCCTGATGAAGAAGT